>JAMPIV010009416.1:0-482500 GCA_024509875.1 Oreohelix idahoensis | reverse complement strand
TAGGGGAGTGGAGTGTTAGAGACTTCATCCTACTAGATTCATCATGGAGCGTAAAATAATGAATGAAAAGGCAAAAAATTGCCAAATAAAAGCAATCGGAGACAAAAATTGAAGAAGAAAAGGGATACTGCCGAAGTGACTGAAGGTGTGAAAGAACAACAAACGAACACGTACAGACGTTTTCTCACACCTCTCGATGAGGTTTTTACACTTTATAGATTATTGAGGTTGTTGTGTATTTCAGAACCTCGACTATGTCTGTACAGGCGTGCGTTTAATATATTTTCTGGATGTTTATTTCAATATGTTTTTTTTTTCCTCGAGGACGTGTGCAACAGTAGAGCTACTAGTTAGGGAAGCGAATGGATCTGCAAAGTTTGATGAGCATTGATTTTCTAAATATGTTTTCCTCGTTTTGTCGATTCACGCAGTTATGTCATGACCTGTTTATACATCACCCCTATTGTGCCAATGGTCAAGAAAATATGGGACTAACACCATATTCCCAATATGTCTTAATAGGCGTGTAACGGGATCCTTTACCTGTTTATAATCTACTCCTAATATAAAATATCGTGTGATTGTGTTAACCCCTTAAGGCCCAAGAACTTCTATAATTGAAAGCTAAATTTTATACTTAACTAATATTTCTAAGACTGAATACGCATTTTAGAATGTAACTTTCTATAAAAATTTGAAGGCCGTTCATTTGCTTATGAAATAACCCACATTTGACCAAGTGGGAATTAATACTTGTTTTGTTATAAAACTATTACAAAGTTATGTATGATGGGTCATATGTGGGCCGCTGGGCCTTAAGGGGTGCTGTATTTTTCAAATGAAAAATGTTGACTCATTTTCGCAAGGCACGACCACTTCTACGTAGACACGCGGTCCCATTGGTTATATTAGAACATATATCCTATTAGAGTAGATGAATCATCAAGATAAAGACTGTTGGAATTTGGCCCCTCCACCATGCAAAGGCACCACATGCCAATCACCTGTTTGTCTTAAAAACCAGATTACGCGAAATATAAGAGAGAAAACCGGACTGATTCTAAAGGCGACGAACTGGAACGGACTACGGACTACGACTTATGGAACTTTTAACACAAGAAGTACAAATAGGAAAGAAGAGGAGCTGGTGGAAGAGATGAGGAAAACAAAACTAGAAATCCTGGCTATAACGGAAACAAAGAAAAAATGACAAGAAGTCATGGATCTCGTTGCCAACACGCTGCTCTACAGTGGTGTACCCACATCTGAAAGAGCTAAATTAGGCTTGGATTGAATTGTGGCCAAAAACCAAATGGATAGTATCAAGAGATGGAACTTTGTCTCGGAACCATTATTGTCCTAAAACTAAAAGAAGGAGAAACCATAGTCAACCTTGGCATTGTGTATGGGCCAAATGAAGATGAGAGAGCAGAGTCAAGGAGGAATTCTTCGAGCTGCTTCAAAGGACAGCGGACGACTGTTAGATGAAATTATCATGCTCGGATATTTCAATGCCAGAGTTGGACATGACCATGCTAGATGGGATGGAGTTATCGGATGATATGAAGGAGATACTCTCAATGACAATGGAAAGCAAATCCTTAGATTCTGCTCAGTGCAGAGTCTAATCATTACAAATATAAAGTGCATACATGGATACAATATGTTTGAACCAACAAAGAATGAGAAGTCAGTGATCGACTATGCCATAGTTAGGAAGAGCTCATTCAAGTATGTCAGGGATGCTAGAGTGTCGAGGGGGGCCAGAGATTGGAAGTGACCACTACTTGTTAGCAATTAAAAGAACAACTGAAAGAGTTGCTCAGCCTAGGAACTGCCTAACATCACGCAAGAAGCTAAGTAAACGAACACGGGAAGTGAGCATTAAGACCTACAAGCTGAGAGAGCAAGAAGTGAAGACCAGATATCAGGAGCTTATTGCTACAGCAGTGAGAAAAACGAAACAACCTCATGACCTGAAAACACTCTGGCTGAAATTTAAGGTCCTCTTAAAGACAGCTGCAGTAGCATGTGGTGAAGTTCGACTTGGGAACAAGAGAAAGAGGAGACCTTGGTGGACACATGAGGTTAAAGAGAACATAAGAGAGAAGAAAATGGCAAGGAAACCATACAAAGGAGCTAAAATCACAGAAGGAACAACAGAAAAATGTAGAGAACATGTGATACTCAGAACAGAAGCTAAGAACAAGGTGCTAGCAGCAAAACAGAGGTCGAGGGAAGAATTTGAAAAAAAGCTAGAAAACGATGCGCAAGAAAACCAGAATCAGGGCAACATCATCAGCAAATGCCAGATCTGAAATACAGACCTGTCTCATCTTCCAGTACCCCACTGAATACTTTCTTGTTCTCTCCTTACATGCCTTGATGACATCTTCCATGAGGAGTATGAAAAGATAAGGTGACAGGATATCACCTTGTCTTACACCACTGGTGGTCCTGAATTCTTCTGAATTATGGTTTTCCTTCCTCACATAATTTCTGCAAGACTTGTAGAAGCTCTGTATAGCAGGAATCAGAAGTGACTGAATGTTCTTCCGTGCCAAAAAGTCCCAGAGTGTGTTCCATGGGACCTTGTCAAATGCCTTTCCTAGATCTAAGAAGCAAAGATGTATCTCACTCTTATACTCAAGAGCCTTTTCACTCAGCTGTCTGAGTGTGAAGATTAGGTCTTGAGTACTTCGATATGCTCGAAACCACACTGGACCTCATCCAAGTGTGGCTCAGCTAGGCATCAGAGTCTCCTCTCTAGGATTCTAGAGTAGATTTTACCAGGAACACTGAGAAGGGATATGCCTCTATGGTTTCCACATTGTCAATTGTCACCCTTTTTGAAAATTGGTGTTATGATGGCAATATCCCAATCCTTTGGCATGGTCTTGTTGCACCACGCTGCCTGTAGGACCCTTAAGAGTAATAGGTCGCCTGATGATCCCATGTACTTAACCATTTCTTGTGTTATACCATCATGCCCTGCTGCTTTGCCCATCTTGATTTTCTCCAGTGCTGCCTTCAGTTCTTCCATTCATGTTCATCACCATTGGTTTCCTCTTCTGTGCTAGTGGTTATCATTTCTGTGCTCACCATCAAGGAGTTCTGAGAAATATTCTTAGGTCTTAATGCTCATTTTCCCGTTCGTTTACTTAGTGTCTTGCGTGATGTTGGGCAGTTCCTAGGCAGAGCAACTCTTTCAGTTGTTCTTTTCATTGTAAGCAGGTAGTGATCACTTCCAATCTCTGGCCCCCTCCAGACTCTAGCATCCCGGACATATTTGAGTGAGCTCCTCCTAACAATGGCATAGTCGATCACTGACTTCTCATTCTTTGTTGGTTCACACCTAGTGTATGCATGTATGCGCTTATTGGGGAACTTTGTGTTTGTAATGATCCGATTCTGCGCACTGCAGAATCTAAGGAGTTGCTTTCCATTGTCATTGAGAATATCTTCTCCGTATCTTCCGATAACTCCACCCCATCTAGCATGGTCATTTCCAACTCTGGCATTGAAATCTTCGAGCATGATAATTTCATCAAGGCAGTCATCCACTGTCCTTTGAAGCAGCTCGAAGACTTCCTCCTTGACCTTTGCTCTCTCATCCTCATTTGGCCCATACGCTATGACCAGGTTGACTATGGTTTCTTCTTCTTTTAGTTTTACAACCCTAATGCGCCCCGAGACAAAGTTCCACCCATTGATACTATCTTTTTGGTTTTTGGCCACAATGCAACCCACGCCCCCTTTATCTCTTTCAGATGTGGGTATACCACTGTAGAGCAGCGTGTTGCCAACGAAATCCATGACTTCTTGTCAATTTTTCTTTGTTTCCGTTTTAGCCAGGATTTCTAGTTTTGCTTTCTTCATCTCTTCCACCAGCACCTCTTCTTTCCCATTTATACTTCTTGTGTTCCAAGTTCCATAAGTCGTAGTCCGTAGTCCGTTCCAGTTCGTCGCCTTTAGATTCAGTCCAGTTTTATCTCTTGTATTGCTCGTAATCATGATTTAAAGCAAACAGGTGATTGGCCTGTTGTGCCTTTGCATGGTGGAGGGGCTGCCTCCTTACGGCCTCCATGCAGGCCGCCCTCCTCCTTTTTCAGCCAGGCTTGGGACCGGCCTTGTCGGAGTTTGGTTTTATATTAACGTGTACAATTATTTACATTAATTTGTTATTTTTGTTTTAGACCTAGTTAACTTAATGTATTTAGTAAGTAAATATACTTATTTTATAAGCGTAAATATGAAAGAAGCGTGACTGGGTCATAATATGGTCGCACTTGAAATGAGAGAAAACACACACATATGAACTTCGGGTAGACTTTGGGACTACTTTATGGCCCATATAATGACCCAGTCACAGTAGAGTTGGACTAAATAACTTTTGTTTCAGTGACATTTACTGTTTGCGCATGCACTAAACTCTGTTTTCACTTATATCTATTGTTGAATAATTACTTCTGCTGGGCAGATCCTTCCTGAACCTATTATCTTTATCAGCATATAGTACAACTGAAGAAGAACAGCGACGGTACAAACATTGCAGAAGTACAATATATCTGAGCGTTATGTAGTAGATTCAACATTTAGCGCTTTCTACGTAGCAATACTGTGGTTCTAACTATTCTTGTTAAGTAAATGTTGTTGTCAAGGTATTTCCTCCCCTGCTTTGCAATAGTGGTCCAGCAGTGGCCACACCTCAAGAGTATCTAATATAGGCTTCAAAGGCGTCTTTCTTACACAAGATTACTCTTGGCAGAAATGTAGATATAAGAGTAGTAAAGCTTCTATCACATGGGAGTCTTTATAAGATATTCAGATAAGCGAAAACAATGGTGGCTGTGGCTGAGCACGTTAATTCTAGAATCTGCCGACACTTGTGTGAAGAATTAAGCACTTATTATATTCAGCTCGTTCAAACTTCCACCCCTGATTTTCTCAGTATAATTCTATTATTCTAGAATAGCTCTGTTTAGAATGTGTGTAGTAATTTGACTGAGACAACCATGCAGTAGCTATAAAATATTAAATCGAAGTTAAATTCGTATAATTACAAATAACAAAATTTAATAATCATTGAAAATAATTTGAATAGTTATGGATCAAGAAAAGTTATCATCACCGTCTTTATGGATTGTGACAGGTTACATAAAGTTCAAGTGGCAGCTAATTGAAAGGTTTGAACCTTTCTTGAACTTCAAAATGAATATTTTCACATTGACATTTACACTGGTTAAAGCTCGAAAACTGTAGCAAGATCTGGTATCTTGGCAAGCAATTTCTCAAGTGAAGTAGCTTGACAAAATGGTCAGATTATATCCCCAGCCTTCTCACGCCTTCGTTCGTTATCAGCTATCAAAGGTGAAATAAGATCACTGTTGCCTCCTTTATTAGTCCTTAACATTCTTAAGTAGTCATCAGGTTATATTTTTTGTTAAGTGAGTACGCACCAAATTAGGTGGGTGTTATCTTATGTATAGTTCATTTATCGCGCACGTAAATGCACAATTTTGTGTATGGGAATCTGCGGGCGCGCTTGTTACCAAACAAGCCAGATGACGTCAGAGGTTGAAAAGGAAGCCAGCATCTCATGCCAGACATTGAGTCTGTTGCCTATTTATATATATACCCAGTGTTTTGGGGTAAGAATTCTTCTGGAACAATGACTCCTTGGTAGAAGCCATTGTCGACTTACTCTACACGTAAGTCCGAACCAGTTTTGATAAGAAGTGAATTGATTTTTTTGAACTTTCGTGTCGCCATCCTCTGTTGGTATCTAGCTAGCACCTTTCTGCAAACAGGGGTGCTATAATGGATCAACGGGGACTTTCACCGAAAGCATTTTAATATTGTATAGAATTCATGGCTTCATCGTTACGGCTTATCGATTTGTAATATTATGTGGATTGCCGTCGCACGAGTCACGGCGACGAAGAGAGGTTAACCAAGTATTAGGACATAACCTGCGTTGTTTATTTTATATGCAAGTATGCATGGATCTGCCATGTCAGAGGTACTAAGCCACTTAAGTACCCACACCAGAATTATAGGACAGAGTTAATATATTCATTCCAAGATTAATAGTTTGGATAGTCCTAACGGTCATGACATTGACGCAAGGTCAAACCCTTATCTTATGTGAGGAATTTAATATGATGCCTATACCATGCCTATATATGCTACATGTATGTTTGCTCTGTGGAATCCATGTTGAAGTACTGTAACCTGTTGTCGTCAACGTATTTCGTCCTAAATAAATTATGATGCCAGTAAATGTAACGAGTTCTCCCATGTCTGCATTGGCACGGTTCGAAGTGCACAGTTACGAGTCCAGTTCACGGATTGTTTTTTATCATACCAATCATTCATTCGACATTCATAGATGTGCTCCAGGAAAGAGCAGCTACAATCACGTATTACCATATATGGCAATAAGATATACGATGTCTTGCGTACAGACTCGCGAACATGTGGTTAACCACATATGATAACGTGTCGGATGTAGCAATCAATACTTTTATCTAAAGTAATCTTGTCATCCATGTATGTTCATCAGTTATCTCCCTTTATTCCAAGCTTTGTTGATGCGTGAACCCGTGTCTTATCGGTGATTAAGCCGATAGCGCTGCCCGATGTACGTGTTAATCTGCCACTGCCAAGCTTGTTACAAGGGAATTTTACCAACCTGCCTTTCGCAATATTATTTATGCCGCTCCCTGCAAATGTGAGGTATTTATCATCCACAAGGAGTGTCAGATAATAGACAAGATACTATATACTGAGAGTAGTGAAAGAATACTTGAAAATATAAACTATCTGCTACATAGTATAGAAAGAAAGAAGGTGCAACAATTGAAAGCATGCGAAGTAATCAGTACCACAAATTTACCTATTCCTGCCGTAGTGAAACGGAGATTAGGAAGAAGAAGGGATTGCCCCAATACATTCTGTGACAGTTGTCTACTATTTTAAATAATCCTGTCTACTAAACCTCTGGCCACAATTCGTGAACCACTACGGCAGATTAGATAACCCTCGCCACATATACCTTTGAATAAGTGTCAATGTCAAAAGTGGCCCCTATGGTAATTTGGGACTTTTTCTATCTCCTAAAAAACTTTATAAATTTTTGATAACTGTTCAACTGAGACGTCTTATTGTCTTTCGTCACAAAGTCCAGTGTTTCACATGCAAGCTTGTCAGTAAATGATTCTTTTCTTCATTTATATTATTATTTGATTTGTATTTACCTTTTTGTAAAGTCCACGTACCTTGGCTGTGGGATTTCAAATCTTGCTTCTAGTTATTCAGCATCATTTTTCATGTTTATTTCCCTAATCTTAGTTGACGTTGTCTTGATTGACTTTATTTTCCGATTGCTTTCTTGCCTCCAGTAGCTTACTGTAGCGAAAGGTTTTTATGTGTGTAGTAGTCAGTAGTGGTTACTGAAAGATCAGAAGAGGAATTAATGTCTGATAAGAAGATAGTCCGAGTGTCAGAGAAGAGCACTGGTGTCACAAGATAGTCACGGATGTGAAGATCTCTACTTCAGATAGAAATCAGATTAAAGATAGAGCCTAAGGTGCCACCCTGTTAAGTAACTACCCTATGATAATTAATAATTCGTTAAAATCTCAAAATGCAACATAAAAAATGTAATAAGTCAGAGAATTACAATTAATGAATCATTTTTTTTTTTGCACAAAGCATGGATGGTGATAATGATAAAAAGGTGAATGAATAAAATTTAATTACAAATATACTTGATGGTTGAGTTTCACTCAGTAACAATTAAGAAGTCTTTTCTGGAATCATCAAGTTAATTTAAAATGTTCCTCCATATGTTTCTTTAGCACACAAGTTATATCTTGTCTAAACTGTTGATTCTGTGTTATCATCACAACATTTAGTCCTGGGCTTTGACACCTCTCAATGCTGATGGAATTTTGGTCACAGTTAATACTTAACAGATGATCTTGAATGTCCTGTGACTACAAGCACAACAATATCAGTTGTAGGTCTTGTAACCAACCACCAACCACTTATGGGGCAGGCCACTTAAATACAGATGACAATATTTGATGCTCCTGTGTCAGGGAGGCACTTATTCATTGATCTATGATTCTCGACATCTGATGTAGTATGACACGAATGAACCTGGGGACAATTATGACAAATGGTTAGCATTTGGTCATGAGGTCCACAAGCCTATGTGTTCATGCATGAGAGTGTTCAGATGTTTGCATGTGTATGTACGATACATGAATCAGTTCTGATTAAGAACAGCGGGACAATACATGTGTCTATCTGCAGAACATTTCTAAAATAATATAATACATGAACAAAATATAATACATGTATACATGATGATGATGTTTCTGTCGCCTTTCACGTTCTGGAATGCCAAGTCCATTATTCCAGTATGACAGTTTTAATTAGATCACTCCTACTGATATTTATGCTAAACGTTGGTAAGCATTGATTTCCTTTGTACATCCATAACTCAAATTCACTTCAGTCCTCTGGCCTGATCCTGATATACTTGTAATTCTAATTCATTAATCTACAATAAAAAAAATTATTATTCATAAATTTACATACCCTCTTAGGATAGATGAAAATCACAGAATAGACTTGGTTTGGTGATGGAAGAGCTGCTCTGCAAAGAAGGCAAAGATTAGCCTTAACGTCTCTCTACTTCAGTCTATCCATCTGGTGCTGTGTGTTTGTGCACAGTTTGAAGTGCCTTTTATACATTGCAAGCAAATGTGCTGAAAAGCAATACTGGACCAATGTTTTTTAGCCTGTATAATATCTTCAGTGAAACTATATCTTTTACTGCTATAGGCGCGTGCTGGCAGAACACTATTGGAACCACTATTAGCACACGTCTGGAAATCTGCGACAACACCAACAGGGTGGAGTAAAGGAATAATTGTCAAATTGCCTCAGAAGGGTGATCTTGCAGACTGCAACAACTGGAGAGGAGTTACTCTCCTCTCAGTTCCCAGTAAAATACTAGGCAGGATAATCACCCAGAGAATTTCAAAAGCAGTTGACCAGAAACTGAGGAAAGAACAAGCAGGTTCTAGATAGAACAGAAGATGTGCAGATCATATATTCACCCTCAGGAACATTATAGAGCAGTGCTCATAATGACAGAGACAGCTATACATTAACTTTGTTGATTTTGAAATGGCTTTTGACAGCATACACATCGACAGTCTATGGAAAATACTGAGGGCATGTGGAATTCCCAGCTGCATTGTTTCCATTGTAAAAAGCCTCTATTTTAACTTTACTTGTACTATTGGATTGAGTAATTTAACTTCCGAAGTGAAAACAGGAATATAACAGGGATGCCCTTATCAACAACATTATTTTTGACAGCCATAGATTTGGTGATGCGTCAGACAACAGAGGGCAGTCTAAGAGGAATTAGATGGACAACATTGTCTGCACTGCAAGACCTGGAATATGCAGATGACATTACACTACTCGCACACTCACATCAACACATCCAAGAAAAAACCGATAGACTGAATAAGTATAGCCAGCGGGTTAATCTGAACATCAATCTGAAGAAGAGGTGATGACACTCAATGTGGGCAATCCTGAGCCAATAACTATAAGGAACCAGAAGTTAGAGCAGACAGACACATTTACTTACCTAGGATGCATACTAACACCAGAGGGGGGAACAAGCAAGGACATTAACAACAGAATGAATAAAGCTGAGAACAGCATTTGCTAGTTGTCGTAAGATCAGAGATTACACCGATCAAATGGATAATATTCTTGTTTATAGAGATAAAATAATATAGGGATAAAATAGTGGAGTTGTGTGAAACATCATCGCCCCGCCTGTAAGTCAGTACTAACTTTCTATACCTCGTCCTTGGGACACTAACGGTATTAATTTTGAAAAAGGCAAAGCGTATTCGTTGTAATAAAGATGGACATAAGAAATAAACGAGGAAGGGGATCGGAGAGACGGAGAAATGCTATCATTTGACACGCGTTTGATTCTTTTGGTCTCGCGAGCCGAAAGGGATAGTGCGTGGCAATAGCGTAGCATGTTTCTAAAAAGACGACATAAAAACCATACAGTCCCCGTTCGCTCGACACGCGTTCACAATATATAACCTCTTAGATCTGCAGACTGAAATGAAAAACACACACACAGCGTACATCCGGTCTAAAAGTTGCAGTTTCGTGACGTATATGGCCAATGCGTGGTTCAATTTTGAATGAGAACAGTAGTTACAGACACATAATACGATTTAATGTGGAATATTTGAAAATACAGTGGGAGAAGGGGATAAAAGGAGCATAGATTGTAGTGTCACTAATGCGTTGTTTACAGAAATTTGAAATTTGAACCCAAGCGGAGTATAGAAGGATATAGAAGAAAAACTTTTATAATTTTCTTACATGCAAAAAGAAAAGACAGTTGACAAATACAATGACATTAATGGTTAAATAGAAGATTAAGGTGTTAATGTATCTTACCGTAGATAGAAAAATATGTTATTTGAATAAATAAAGGGGAAAAACAATAATGGTAAATATAATAAAGGTAAGAATAAAAATATAACTACTGTGTGACAGACAGCAGCCTGATCAATAATTGCTTTTCAGAATTTGAAACCCTTAGTAAATAACCGAGATATTGGTAGAAGACAGATAGACGAACAGACGTATATCTCTCTCAGCTTGCCATATTGGGAGGAGGGGAGGTAATCCCAAGTTTGAAAGTTGAAGTTTCTATTTGAAAAAAAGACGCTAGAGGCATGATAGTCCCAGATTGGCTGAAGTCAAATAGACTATATATATATATATATATATATATATATATATATATATATATATATATATATATATATATATATATATATATATATATATATATATATATATATATATATATATATATATATATATATATATATATATATACCCATAGAATTGTCATACATATTCAATAATACATACATATTAATAATGATGATATAAATGTTTCTGTCTTACCGCATCAAACTTTGTGTTGTGACACAGAGTTGTTAAGAAAGATATTATCATTTTGTAGAAATGCCAGACAGGCTTACTGTCACTTTGGGAGAAAAAAAAATTAAATAGTAATGGGGAAATTGATGTACAGTTTTATGATGTAACACCAGAAAACCACTGGCCGTCTTCTTCAGCAAGTCATCGTGTTTGCACATGACTTGATATAATTACTTAAAATGTTTCCTATGTCAAGGAAAGTGTCAAACTGAAGTTTGAAAGATTATCTAACCATGAATGGGGTACCAAAACAAATAAGAACGTTAACTAATTGTTTAGTTACCATGCTTATTCTGACAATGTTAAACATGTTTATTAGTTAGGGATAAAAAGAGGTATATGAGGTGTTGAGGAGGGCTTATTACTCTTGTTCAAGGGTTTCATCTCTGAATCAAAGTGCGCCATTGGTCTACATATACCTGTATGTATATCTGCACCTGACGAATTGAGGCAGTATTGTCTGTTTGCCTCACTGTTGAGAATTCAAGGGCAGTATCCTATCCTGACTTGGCAGTTTAAAGCTGTTGGCTTGGACTGAAACGATCTGGTAGTCCCGCCACCACAAAGAATTCGTCCACGGGCACATGATACCTCAGATTAACCACTCTCTTTTCCAAATGTGTATTTCCTAGTTCAGAACATCATGAACCCAGACGTTCTTCCCATTATTACCCATTCATAGGATCAAGATTTTATTGACACTTTTCAAGATTGACATTTTTATAGTTGTGAATAATAACATACTCATTTATAGTTTGAATTAATTGTTGAAAATACATTTCATTATCACCTTGAGTTTATTTCATTTAATTCCTGTATCCAATAAACTGGAATACAGGAACAATAAACTGTAAAAAGATTTCAAATTTAAACTTAAACCAGTGACTTGTTTCCTTACTGTTCATTAATTTATAAGTGTAGTGTTGTCATTTCATTACATTACATCGCATATACCCTAGACATCTAGCTAGACAACACTCACAAACCTTTACACTTAACTAGGAGAAAATATATGACAGGTTGAGGTAATAAGGTGGTAGCAGACAGGGTTCCCTGAGAACATATTCATCATAAATAACTAACCTCAGGGGCTTGCACAGCTGATTTCACATCTGTTACAAATAATATCTATTTCTTTAACATCAAAACCCACCACACTAGTCTCAACAACATTTGGAGGTCTTCCCAGAACAGCACAACCACCAAATTAAAACTGAATGAGAGCTGTGTACTTTCTGTGCTTTTTCTGCAGCAAAATTGTCCTGCTTCCACACAATCTGCCTAAAGAAAATTATCCGAATCTTTTGGCCGAATACCATCAGCAACCAAGAACTACTTATTCGGAGTAACTAGGAAGACATGCACACCATCATAGCTGGCAGACGTTGGATTTAGGTTGGCCACGTCCTCAGAAGGGACCCTGATACCCTTACGAGAACAGCTATTTTATGGAGCCTCGAAGGAAAACTAAAGAGAGGCTGACCAAAAACAACTTGGCGGAGAACTGTGGAAGCCGAGATGCAAAGAATGAACCAGAGTTGGGGCACTGTAAGAAGGATGGCCGCCGACCGAGCAAAGTGGAATCAATTTGTTGCTGCCCTACAAGACGCCACCAGGCGTGATGGTCGCTGACTGCTTTGGCACTTGGCGGTTATGGATCAAAGAAGAAGAAGTGCTTAAAAAATAATGACTTCCCGGTCACACACACAAAAAACATACTTTACTTTAAGAAATATATATTAAAGATGAAATAACGTTTTGCTACTACTAGGTAATGATCACTTCCCACATCTGCGCCTCTTCTTACTTTCACGTCTTGTAGTGCATGTCTTCATCTGCCATTGATCCTTATGTGATCTATGTGGTTTCTGTCTCGTCCGTTTGGTGATTCCCATGTTAACTTGTGCACTTCTTTGGGTAGAAAAAGTGTTCCTCCAATGACCAGGTTGTTAATACTGCAGAAGCTTATTAATTTGTCCCCATTCTTTACTGTTCCACTGCCGCATTTCCCCATTACTCTTTCGTTATAATTATTGTGTGTTCCAACTTTCGCATTTAGGTCTCCCATTACTATAATAAGATCGTACCTGGGTACAGTTTCTATTTCCTTTTGTACCTGTTGATAGAACTCGTCCTTGATCTCTTCGTCGCTGTCGTTTGATGCAGTAAGGCCTGTATTTCTGAGTCGTCGTATGACTGTCATTTGAGAGACTTGCCCACATCTACCCACTATTGCTCTTGCTGTTTGACTTTGCCGGGAGAGAACGATTCCTTAGGTGACTCAGCACAATATGACAATCTTGCGCAGGGGTAGTAACTCGTGGTTGGCCACTCCGAAGTCTATCCCGGGCACTGCCAGTGGTTCCGTAACGTTCATTGAGAAGTACAATTGTGCTGTGGTGGCAATTCATCCTTCTGGCAATGGCCCGCGAGCTCATTCCGGTCTCCAACATACCAATGGCTCGTTGGCGGTCGTTTTCAGATTGTCTTGGAATTTCAAGCACATGTACTGGGTGTTATGTTTCAACGGCCTCTTTATACCGAGTATACTGCCACAAAGCGTACACATTTTCAGGGTCATATCTGTTGGGAATCGTGTTTGCACGTGTAGCTTTTACTGTTTTCATGTAGTCTGTACACAAACCCGTGGGTTGAATCATGCACTTTCCATTCCAGCAGCCATTCGCTCTCTACCTCTTGGCAAACACGGGGAAAATCAATTCCCACACTTTTTTATCCAGCTTCTCCGCATCAGTATATATAATAGTGGTGCGTGTTTAATGTGCTTCAGTATATAACTACCATATTAACAAAGGAGGATCTGGAGAGGTAGCAAATAAGGACTTAGGGTACTACATTACCATCTTCTCTGAGAACTTATACAGCTTGACCCTACATTTCTTGTCTATACACATTTACTCTTTTCAGAGAAGGGGTATTACTGATAAGACCAGACTCTTATCTGGCACTATCCTGGTATCATCTGATACACCTTTATGTCCAGGATATCTTATCAATTCAGCGATACTAATGCGCTCTTTATCAAGGGTGGAAGAGGAACTAATATGTCGTACAAACTATCAGCACATAACATAAATTATTATACCACTTAGACCATTAAATATTTGTAATGAAACAGGCGCTTCCATTATTCTTTAAGCACTGATATTTATATATGCAAGTCATCCTTCATCCTATTCATTTGGATAATATCATCGTTAATCAATGTCATTTTATTACTGGTTAATTATTATGATGGCCTTGGCGTCGCGTGTGTTAATATCTTTACCTTTTATCTAGTGTCGGTGTGAGTTTGTTCATGTCACAGACAATATGTGCCAGGCTGCAGAACCATAACACAGGAGAAATACAAAATATCGTATCGTGGCATGCCAGACAGTTATTCTGTGTCTGTATGTGAGTCCTATAATATGTAGCATGACAGGTTGTTTGTATGGGATGATATTCGCAAACACCACCTGACGCACACAACGGCAAGATAATAAAGTTTATGAAATGTAATTCTTGTTTTTTTTTAAGCACGACATCAGAGTTTGTGTAACACAACTTAGTGCGAGTTTGATTTAGTGCGAAATCGTAAATGATATCAGGATCGCAGTTAATGCGAGTCAACATTTAATTACTGCGTTTTGTTGTTTTATTAAAAATTTTCAGATCGTGCGCAAAAATGACAAGAGAGTCGAGTTTATAAATGTTTTACATGTCGCTACATCAGTTTGCACTTGCCTGTAATCGCGTGTGGATTTGCTGCTGCCTGTTGTACCATATTACCATATACAGTGTTATATATATATATATTTTTTTCTTTTATGTTCCCATACCAAAATGGACAAGAAGAAGAATACTTCAGATGGAAATACTGACAAAGCAAAAAATAAGAGGCGTATTATTACATAAGAATAAAAATTCGATGTAATTGAACGTGAACATAGTAACTCTAAAATAGGACAAGTCGGAATGCCTGAATCAAAGGTACGGAATATTTTAAAACACGCAGACGAAATACTAGCGTATGTATGAAGACTTAAAGATAGAGAAGACAGTTGAGTCTACGGTGCTAAAATACAGGGTGTTTCAAAAAGAATATCGGTATGGTATTTTGAAGGTGTATAGTTTTGGTAATTGCAAATTTACAAATGTTTGGTTTGCCCCAAACGATAGGTAAACTTTCCGAGTTTGGACAGTTACCCGATTTAAAAAAAAATGTTTTTCATTTCAGCCGCTAGACGGCGCAAGGAATGACAATGGAAAGAATAACATGGGATCAGTTGGAGTGAGTGTGGAGAGAATTGGCCTACCGCTTAGATGTGTGCCGTGTAACACGAGGGAGAGAATTGTACTACCGTTTAGATGTGTGCCGTGTAACACGAGCGGCACACATTGAGGGATTGTAATGTAAGAGATTAAACTTTAACAATTGTACTTTCTGTTGGTGCAAACTGTATATTTTTAAGTGTTCAATGACCAAAGTTATATGCATCTAAAATACCGATATTCTTTTTGAAACACCCTGTATATTAAAAGATCACAGTGACGTTTCCGTCATATCCTCAGGTTTGATATTCAGTAATTTTGTCGTTGTTGTTGTAATTTTGCTTTCTATAACTACTCAATTACTTTGTTTGTGAAATACTTGAATCATTGTTAATGCGTTGCTGTTATTTAACCGTATTAAGAAGTTTAAAAAAAACAACAACTGATGTTTAAAATTGTCATTGCATATTTCCATCGGACTGGAACTAAACACCATATTTGCCATATAATTAAAACACGAATTGTTTAAATTGAAATAATACGACCACTTCACGGGATTTATTATTCGCACTAATTACGACCTAGTTGCACTTACTTGTGACGTAAGATTGTGAATAATATCATTTCCAATCCAGAAATCAGTATCAGGAGTTCCAAACCCGTTCTTGTAATCATTCCAGCCTCTATAAAAGTCAACGTCACCTTTTGTACGTCTCTGGTAAATAGATAGAAACAAATTAAAACAGTTTTACAGACAGGCTGATACGCAGACATGCAGGAAACTTATTCAGGCGCACACAGACACAGAGAAACAGATAGATAGATAGATAAATAGATAGATAGATAGATAGATAGATAGATAGATAGATAGATAGATAGATAGATAGATAGATAGATAGATAGATAGATAGATTGATAGATAGATTGATAGATAGCTAGATAGATAGCTAAATAGTTAGCTAGATAGATAGCTAGATAGATAACTAGATAAGTAGATAGATACTCACCTGTATAACTATCCAGCCCCCACCATCAGTTTCTGTATCACATAGTGCCACGATTTGTCCCCACAACAAGAATTTCTCCCTGTGCTGTGAACTTGTCATTCCTCTCACACACGACTTCTGCATAATGATATTAGAAAGTTTGAAACATGTATGAGAATGTTTATATAGCAATAACCATCAGTTACTGCAATAACGTCATTTTAATGATAATAGGGGTGTTCACTAACATTAAACAAGGAATATGACGCGTTTGCTGTCACATGTAGTTCTGAGGAAACTATCCTGTAACCTTGGCAACTAGATAAGAGATAAACGTTAACAACTGTTGACTCACACAATAATATCAAGGCACACCGTGTGCGTTGAGACAGTATATTACATAATTGAAAACGTAAAACACTGATAGCAAACTCCAGTTTTCAGTTATGTTAAAACAGTCAACAACAAAAAAGTACAAGCCAAATTACCAACATTACCACTAGAAAATGGAGATGTAAAGAGAAACTAATAATTCTTTCTGAGCAAAGTGGAATCAATTTGTTGTTGCCCTACAAGACGCCACCAAGCGTGATGGCCACTTACTGCTTTGACGGTCGGCGGCTAAGGATCAGAGAAGAAGACGAAGAAAGATAGTAGGAACTGAATTATACACTACCTGCCTAAGTACCACCTTAATTACTCAAAATATTTAGATGGTACACATGCCTTACTTAATTCAGTTTATAGACGCCTAGAACCTAGCAACAGGTCTACAGAACAAGTTGTCAACATTTGTTTCACAAGGAAGCAATAAAGTGTTATCTTTCCACCATTGTACGTGGCAAATACTATATCATTTCACAACCCACGATACGCTCCCTCGGAGTTCACGTACTCTACAGCCAACCTAAAAAGTACTATGATATGTAAGTATTCTTAAGTAGCAGTTCAAAGATTCAAAAAGTGTTTTCTGCAGAAATGTGAAATTCAAAAGTGTACTTCTATAACTTCTTATGGTAAATGGAATTACCACAGTATCTGGTCTCTCTGCAGGAAGCCTACACCAATCATTGACAAGCTCTTGTAGTAGTGGTTCGTGACGTATTACATGAAAAGATTACCAGCCACATCAACAGTCTCATATTAGTCACCGTATGTACCAACCAATTCTTTGGCGCCAGGGATGAACTCGAACAAAGCCAAAAACCAGAGGCACAGTACACAATGATAAATGACAAATTAACCACAATAATGTAACATAGCAAATGATAAATGACAAATTAACCCCAATAATGTAACATAGCAAATGACAAGTCCGCTCCGTGAACTAGCTTCTGTACTAATACAAAACTTGATATCCTGTGTTATTTTGTGAGTTGAAAGTATCAGTAATCCAGTTCAAATCAACATATCTTACTCTTTCTGTTTCTTGATCAATATTATTGAGACACAATATACTCGTAATTAAGCGAAGAAGCCAGTTCACGAAATGGGCAAACATTTGCCCAAGTCATGAAATGGCCTATTTCATTTGCCCATTTTCATGAAATGGGCAATTTCACTATCGGGGTGTAACATACAAGGTATACACTAAATCAGGCCGTGTTTATGATCATATCAAAGTGCCTTACCTGAATTGTGTCAACTTGAGCTGTTGCAAGTGATAAATTAAGAAGTTTCTTAATACCGGAGAGCTCTCCTAATAATTCAGTTCTCAGCTCAGTAAGTTGTTTGTTAGTATCATCAGACTGTGTTTTTATAAGTTTGTTAGTATCATCAGATTGTGTTTTTATTTGTCCGATCATCTCCAGTAACTGGTTCATGATCGTTGCTGAAAATATTACGTTATAGAAGATGAGAAATGTGTCACATTCATGATCGTTGTGGTGTTGATTATCATAAATTTGTATCGTTCATAAATAAGAATGATTATTAACAGAGAAAATGACAACTTGTAATAGTGTCAAAGATGATAAAAGAAGTTAAAACATAAACAAATAAGACGCATCCTATGACAAGAAAAAAACCAAGAAATCTGAAATAAAGTAATTATAATCATCATCATACTATCCCTTACCGCTCCTTCTGGAGCATAGAGTCATACTTTCTGCTGATCTTTTACAGGAAGCCTGCACACAAAACATTTACGTGATCTAGTAGTGATGGTTTCTGGGGTATATTTTACATGGTGATCTAGCCAGCCTCATGCTCAGTATTACATTACTCGTACCTTACGACATGCTTAATATAGTAATAGTCTCATTCTTTGTGTGTCTGTATAAGATCTCTTCGTCAACTATAGTCGACCACCCTAACACTTTGTGTGTCTGTATAAGATCTCTTCGAGAACTATAGTCGACAACCCTAACACTGTGTTTGTCTGTTTAATATCTCTTCGTGAACTATATGTGGCCGTGAGTCTGTAAAAGATTTCTTCGGGAACTATATGTGGCAGTGTGTCTGTATAAGGTCTCTTCGGGAACTAAATGCGGCCGTGTGTCTGTATAAGATCTCTTCGGGAACTATATGTGGCCGTGTGTCTGTATAAGATCTCTTCGGGATTAATATGTGGCCGTGTGTCTGTACAAGATCTCTTCGGGAACTATACGTGGTTTGGTATCTGTATAACATCTCTTCGGGAACTATATGTGGCCGTGTGTCTGCATAACATCTCTTCGGGAACTATATGTGGTTGTGTGACTGTATAAGATCTCTTCGGGAACTGTATGTGGTTGTGTGTCTGTATAAGATCTCTTCTGGAACTATATGTGGTTGTGTGTCTTTATAACATCTCTTCGGGAACTATATGTGGCCGTGTGTCTGCATAACATCTTTTCGGGAACTATATGTGGTTGTGTGTCTGTATGACATCTCTTAGGGAACTATATGTGGTTATGTGACTGTATAAGATCTCTTCGGGAACTGTAAGTGGTTGTGTGTCTGTATAAGATCTCTTCGGGAACTATATGTGGTTGTGTGTCTGTATAACATCTCTTCGGGAAATATATGTGGTTGTGTCTGTATAACATCTCGTCGAGAACTATATGTGGCCGTGTGTCTGTATAACATTTCTTCGGGAACTGTATGTGGCCGTGTGTCTGTATAAGATCTCTTTGGAAACTATATGCGGCCGTGTGTCTGTATAACCGCTCTTCGGGAACTATATGTGGCCGTGTGTCTGTATAAAACCCCTTCGAAAACTATATGTGGTTGTGCGTCTGTATAACATCTCTTCGGAAACTTTATGTGGCCGTGTGTCTGTATATCATCTCTTCGGGAACTATATGTTGTTGTATGTCTGTATAACATCTCTACGGGAACTATATGTGGTCATATGTCTGCAGAACATCTCAGGAACTATATGTGGCCGAATGTCTCAATAAGATCTTTTCGGAAACTATATCTGGTTGTGTGTCTGTAAAACATCTCTTTGGTAACTTTTAGTGGTTGTGTGTCTGTATAACATCTCTTCAGGAACTATATGTGGCCGTGTGTCTGTATAACATCTCTTCGGGAACTATATGTGTATGTGTGTCTGTATAAGGTCTCTTCGCCAACTATATGTGGCCGTGTGTCTGTATAAGATCTTTGCGGGAACTATATGTGGCCGTGTGTCTGTATAAGATCTCTTCGGGAACTAAATGTGGCCGTGTGCCTGTATAAGATCTCTTCGGGAAATATGTGTGGCCGTGTGTCTGTATACGATCTCTTCGGGAACTGTATGTGGCCGTGTGCCTGTATAAGATCTCTTCGGGAACTAGATGTGGCCGTGTGCCTGTATAAGATCTCTTCAGTAACTATATGTGGCCGTGTGTCTGTATAAGATTTCTTCGGGAACTATATGTGGCCGTGCGTCTGTATAACATCTCTTCGGGAACTATATGTGGCCGTGCGTCTGTATAACATCTCTTCGGGAAATATATGTGGCCGTGTGCCTGTATAAGATCTTTTCGGGAACTATATGTGGCCGTGTGTCTGTATAACATCTCTTCGGGAACTATATGGGGCCGTGTGTCTGTATAAGATCTTTTCGGGAACTATATGTGGCCGTTCTTCTGTATAACATCTTTTCGGGAACTATATATGGCCGTGTGTCTGTATAAGATCTCTTCGGGAACTATATGTGGCCGTGCCTGTATAAGATCTTTTTGGGAACTATATGTGGTCGGGTGTCTGTATAACATCTCTTCGGGAACTATATGTGGCCGTGTGTTTGTATAAGATCTCTTTGGGAACTATATTTGGCCGTGTGTCTTTATAAGTTCTATTCGGGAACTAAAAGTCGCCGTGTGTCTGTATAGGATCTCTTTGGGAACTATACTCGACAAACCTAAGACATATACTGAAGCACATTAAAAACGCACCACCTGTATAATCCAGGAACAAAGTGTGAAATGTAAATATAAGTGTTTACAAGTTTACATATTTGGAATCTTTATTTATTTTCCTATGAATCCATGCTGGTCATTAATTTGTACATTTGATTGTTATGAAATTAATTGCATTCTGTGCAGGCAAGGGAGAAAACCAAAAATACAAAAAAATGCACGTGCGTTATCCTGCTGCAGAAGCTGCAAGTCTGGATAAATTGTGAACAAAGGAGCAACCAGTGCATCCAGAACCTCATCTCGATATGTCACAGCATTAACATTTCCATGGAAGACGTGAAGAGGCAAGCGATGGTGAAAACTGAATCATCCCCAAATGTGAATACTGCCACCTCCAAATCGGTTGACACAGCAATCTGCAAAGCACTCTCCACACTATCGCCAAATCCGCATACATCCATCAGCAAAAGATATGTTGAATCTGCTCTCGTCTGTGAATAGGACAGCATTCCACTGCAGTCTAGTTCATCTGACATGTTTCTCTGCCCATTGCAGGCGCTGCTGACGATGTCTGTGAGTCAAGTTTGGCCCAACATAAGGTCGTCTTGCAGTAAGGCCTGTATCTCTGAGTCGTCGTATGACTGTCATTCAAGAGACTTGCCCATGTCTACCCACTATTGCTCTTGCTGTTTGACTTGCCGGGAGAGAACAATTCCTTAGGTAACTCAGCACAATATGACGATCTTGCGCAGGGGTAGTAACTCGTGGTTGGCCACTCCGAAGTCTATCCCGGGCACTGCCAGTGGTTCCGTAACGTTCATTGAGACGTACAATAGTGCTGTGGTGGCAATTCATCCTTCTGGCAATGGCCCGCGAGTTCATTCCGGTCTCCAACGTACCAATGGCTCGTTGGCGGTCGTTTTCAGATAGTCGTGGCATTTCAAGCACATGTACTGGGTGTTTTGTCCTAACGGCCTTTTTATACCGAGTATACTGCCACAACGTGTACACATTTTCAGGGTCATAGCTGTTGGGAATCGTGTTGCACGTGTAACTTTCATCGTTTTCATGTAGTCTGTACACAAACCGGTGGGTTGAATCATGCACTTTCCATTCCAGCAGCCATTCGCTCTCTACCTCTTGGCAAACACGGGGAAAATCCATTCCCACACTTTTTTTTCCAGCTTCTCGGCATCAGTATATATAATAGTGGTGCGTTTTTAATGTGCTTCAGTATATTTGTAAAATAAATGAGATTTAAATAACAGAAAGGAAAAACTAGAACGGATCACCCCAAACAACATAAACAACCCAGATATGTCTGTCAGTTTATTACTTCATCTGTACATTACACATATACAGAAACCTTTTTGCGTTGCCTGTTTGCCATCTTCATCTAAGTCTGGTGCAACTATTGGCTTATTTATCACCCAACTCTAAGTTTAAACTAAACACAACAGTTAGCTTAACTGATACACCCGTCTTTAATTTAGTCTCTCTGTTATTCCGGTACGACTGTGGTTGTATTTATAAACCACCCCTCACCCTATACGCTAATGTTCAAAAGAATAGTTGAGTGACCGTAGCTAATGTTCAAAAGAACATATGAGTGACCGTAGCTAATGTTCACAAGAACAGTTGGGTGACCGTAGCTAATGTTCACAAGAACAGTTGGGTGACCGTAGCTAATGTTCACAAGAACAATTGGGTGACCGTAGCTAATGTTCACAAGAACAGTTGGGTGACCGTAGCTAATGTTCACAAGAACAGTTGGGTGACCGTAGCTAATGTTCACAAGAACAGTTGGGTGACCGTAGCTAATGTTCACAAGAACAGTTGGGTGACCGTAGCTAATGTTCACAAGAACAGTTGGGTGACCGTAGCTAATGTTCACAAGAACAGTTGGGTGACCGTAGCTAATGTTCACAAGAACAGTTGGGTGACCGTAGCTAATGTTCACAAGGACAGTTTAGTGACCGTAGCTAATGTTCACAAGAACAGTTGGGTGACCGTAGCTAATGTTCACAAGAACAGTTGGGTGACCGTAGCTAATGTTCACAAGAACAGTTTAGTGACCGTAGCTAATGTTCACAAGAACAGTTGGGTGACCGTAGCTAATGTTCACAAGAACAGTTGGGTGACCGTAGCTAATGTTCACAAGAACAGTTGGGTGACCGTAGCTAATGTTCACAAAAACAGCTCGGTGACCGTAGCTAATGTTCACAAGAACAGATGGGTGACCGTAGCTAATGTTCACAAGAACAGTTAGGTGACCGTAGCTAATGTTCACAAGAACAGTTGGGTGACCGTAGCTAATGTTCACAAGAACAGTTGGGTGACCGTAGCTAATGTTCACAAGAACAGTTGGGTGACCGTAGCTAATGTTCACAAGAACAGTTGGGTGACCGTAGCTAATGTTCACAAGAATAGTTGGGTGACCGTAGCTAATGTTCACAAGAACAGTTGGGTGACCGTAGCTAATGTTCACAAGAATAGTTGGGTAACCGTAGCTAATGTTCACAAGAACAGTTTAGTGACCGTAGCTAATGTTCACAAGAATAGTTGGGTGACTGATAAGGGTGGAATTAGGATGCCGTCAAATTACCACCTCTATGGACACCAGGTATTACAATGCAAGATGTGGGTGTCTTATCTGGTTTAGATTGTTGCTGTGTGTGTTGCAGTAGAGCAGTTCACAGGGTACACCACAGGCAACATGACGTGTAGAGTCATAGAAATGGTAACTTCGCTTTAGGTTTATACCATTTATTGCACGCCACAACACAGTCATGATACTTATGTTATCATCAGCATAGTATAACGAATGCAGCATTCAAACTCATGTTAACTGACAGTCTTGTAGAAGTCAATACTCAATAGTTGTATGGAAAACAAATATCATAGCGAAGCTTGATAAATAATACATATAACTTCTGCAACCGTGGTCCGCTGCAGATCCTTAATGTTCATAGACAATAATAATTATTCCTTCCTGATGCTAGCAGATCAGATGTATACAATACGTCCGTTTACTGTCTGCACGTGAGTAGCATACATGGATTACAGGTCAGCTCGACCTTTATAACCTTCCTAAGTCTAACCATCTGACTTGGACGTGATCTCTGATATAACGAATCCTGGAACACAGACAATAGTCTTGTTGGTCTAGAGCGACCCATAGATATATAACTAGTTCAGGTATAAAGATACCGGTGACTTAATCCTAGTCAAAGTACCTCTCCATTTTGAATCACACAGGCGAGCAAAAAGGCGACAAAATGACGAACCTCTAGATGATAGCCTAAAGTTCGATACAAGAGGAATTACCTTATTTCGGAAAATCAACCATGAACATATGCCTCCAGGCAGGCTTGAATAATACTGGGAAATAGTCTAGTTAGCTAACTAACTCACAAAGACAATGTATTTCCCTCAGAGAATCACAAGACGCAGGTCGCGTCCGCTCGTTAATCAGTCCATTTCTCAACTCCCCGACCTGGGCGGAACAACAAACGAAAACCAAGTCGAGACATGCGCAGAGTGACAATCTCTGAGTCGCTGTTCACAATAAGACGATTCTAAGAACATTCGAGATAAAAGTCTTACACAGTCGCGCCTTTTATGGACATGAACAGAAGCGTTAAGAAAGGTTTCAAACATCTACAACAGTTGACTGATACTACCAAATAAGGAGATATGGTCACGCTTCGTTCAAGACATTATAGACCGAACGTGTCCCTATACAAGAGGAGGTAAACTCATAAAAAATAGCAGTATCGATATTTCGGGTTCTGTCCCTTTGACCATAAAATATATATAACATGCATTTCAGTCAAATAATGATCATACATACGAAAAACGATCATACAAAGACTTTGGAAAAAAGTAATTATTTGTGCGTAACATTACCGCACCCTCCCGGGAAAAAAAAATGAAACATTTTTTTTTTTAAATCCTGGAGCCGGAAAAATCTAGGCTCGTAACGCACGTATGATGCGCGGATATACCTAACAAAATAGCTCAACACTATCAAATTTATCTAAGTATACGCGTATATATCCCAGGAAGGTGCCACCAACACAAACCACAATGCTGGCAACATCATAATAAAAGTCAAATTATTCTCATACCAATATATGAAATCAAATATATTATTATGATATCATACAATGTGTTGCAAATAGCGGTGTAATATATTAATATACCGCACTATTTTATTACATTATGTAATGCATCAGTAACTAATAAGTAATACATGTGTTGATCTTCGTTGACATAAAATATTCAATAGAAGAAGATGTGGACATCATCCGCTCCCAATCTAGTACAGGACTTGATATTCTCAAAGTTCCACAATGGACACAATCTCGTATCTTCAATGATGTGCTGCGAAAATATCAATAACACAAATCTTAAAGACAACTGGTAAATCTCTCAATACAATCCTGAAAATAATTTATTTAAATGTGGCCGAGTGATCTTTTGGCCCGTATATCACTAACTAAGCCTTCTTAGATAATTACATGGTACAATGTTATAAATTTCTCCCCAAAAAAGTGAGAAAAAAATCTACTAACATGTCATTATAATATTGGATTGTATATCAGGAAATATATATGACAGAAGAATCATGTGGAATCGTGTGGGCATCTAGACAGAATGTCTGCCATCACATTATCCGAACCACGGATAGCTCGAACCGAGAAATGAAATGGTTGAAGAGCTATGGCATAACGAGTGGACCTCGAGCTCTTCAAGTTTTTGCTCTGAATAGCAGTAAGCGCTTTCTGGTCGGTTTCCACAATGAAATGTGCGCCTAGAAGAAATCTTTGTAACTTCAGAATAGACCATACCATAGCCAATAACTCACGGTCTAAAACCGAGTAATTCTTTTCTGCAGCATTTAATTTCCTAGAGATATACATCACCGGATGCAGAGTATCAGAATACTCCTGCATTAGTGCTGCCCCAATCCCAGTTGACGAGGCGTCACTTCGAAGAACAAAAGTCTTCTCAATAGTAGGTAACCTAAGAATAGGTGGAGATGAAAATAGGTCTTTAACCTGGTCCAATGAGGATTGACATTCTTTTGACCAGCGGATCAAATTAGGCGACCCTTTCTTCAATAAAGTAGAAAGCGGTGCCATAATGGAGGACAGATTCGGAATGAATCGTCCGTAGAATTGGATCAAACCTAATAGACTCCTTACTTGTTTCTTTGTCTTAGGGACCGAAATGTTAAGTATTTTTGAAACATTGTGATCTTCTGTCTTTAAAAGACCATGACCAACACGATGACATAGGAAAGAAATCTCACTAAATCCTATAAAGGCTTTAGAGGGTTTTGCAGTCAAGTTATACTCGCGAAGAGTAGACAGTAATTCGTATAAACCCAAATAGTGATCTTCCCAGGAATCACTGAATAGACAGATATCATCTAGATATGCTATGACATCTGTACGATATGCGAGAATTCGCCGCATCATGCGTACGAATGTAGCAGGGGCGTTCATAAGACCAAAAGGCATGAAATTCCATTGGAATAAACCCCTAGGTGTAGAAAAAGCTGTAAAAGGTTTGGCACGTTCAGTTAGCGGGACTTGCCAATAACCTTTAGACAAATCCAGTTTGGTAAAGAATCTAGAATTAGAAAGTTTATTGAGTAGCTCTTCTAATGAAGGCATAGGTTCAGCGTCGAACTTCGTAACTTGGTTCAATTTGCGATAATCTACGCAAATGTGAATGTTATTATCCTTCTTTCGAACAATAACCATAGACGAAGAGTATGCTGAAGTGGATGGTTCAATGATTTCCAACCGTATCATTTCATCCAATTCTTTCTCGACTTGAGACTGGAAATGGATAGGTATTGGATAGGGTCTGACTCTGATAGGATTATGATCAGTTAGCACAATGTCATGTTCAATGACATGTGTGTGTCCCGGGATGTCTGTAAGAACATCCAGAAATGTTTGCAACATCGAAGAAACTTGTCGATGTTCCTCAGCGGAAAGATTTGGAGAAACGGTCACGTTTTTCCAAGATTCCGTAGAATAAAGTGGGACCATAGAAAGAGGAAGATTGACATCAGAAAAAGTAGTTTCCTCATCCTGTATAACTGACAGCGATGAGTATTGACCATGAGGTACTTGAGAATTGTCCGTTGCCTGGAAAATAGGCTGCAAATAGTCTGGTCTTTCATGAAATTCCGTGAGCATATTTATGTGGAAAGTTTTATGCTTTCCATCAATATCGACAACATAGTCGACATCAGAAATTTTGGAGACTATTGCATATGGACCTTTCCATGCAATTAGAAGTCTGTTCTCCCTTGAAGGAAGTAGAACGAGAGCTTTGTCACCTGGACAAAGTTGTCGTAGACATCTATTCTTATTCGCAAACTGCCTTGCCTTTTCTTTAGCAAATTCGGAAGACGAAGTTGCTAGTCTGCATGCCTCAATGATTTTTTTTCTAAGAGCAATGACGTACTCATAAGAAGACTGAGTCTCATCGCTAATATTATCGGCAGTGATTAGATCGTGAAGTAAAGACATAGGGCCGCGCGGTTGCGCGCCAAAGACAAGTTCAAAAGGGGAAAACCCCGTATGTTCATTGGGGACCTCTCTATACGCAAAGAGAGCCGCGGGTAAGACCCTGTCCCAATCCTGAGGATGATCCTCAGTTATTTTACCCAGTAAAGTTTTTAGAGTCCTATTTAAACGTTCGACCAACCCATTAGACATTGGGTGATAGATACTGCTGAGAGACCTTCTTATATGTAGCATAGACATTACCTGTGACATAGTGTCTGATATAAGTTGAGTGCCATGGTCTGACAATATTTCTCCGGGAAAACCCAAGCGAGAAAATATCAGCCAAAGAGCGTCTGCGATATCAGCAGTTGAGATGCTCTTGAGAGGTATTGCCTCTGGCCAACGTGTGCACATATCGACACATGTAAGAATAAATTGATGCCCTCTAGCCGACTTAATTCTAAAAGGACCGATAATATCTATTGCCATTTTTTGAAAAGGGCGAATTGGAATGTCAGCAGCCTGAATAGGCGCAGCATGTCGTGGTCCTTTAGATTTGACCTCCTGACATACTTTGCAAGAGCGACAGTACATTCGTATGTCCTTGCTCACAAATGGCCAAAAGAAAGCCGCAAGAACCCTCTACTTTGTACGGGAAAAACCCATATGTCCAGCACATTGCGAGTCATGAGCATGTTGCAATATTTGCACCCTCATGCTCTTAGGCACAAGAATTTGTGAATGAGTGGATGTAGTCGAGTCTTGTACCATACGTACAAGTACGCCGTTCTTCATAGAAATCCAAGATTTTCTATTAGTATTTTGATTAGGATCACCTTTTTTTGCTAGAATGAAGAATTTTTGTAACGACGGATCTTCTTCTTGCAATTTAATAAATGAGTCACGTGTAATAGTCAAGTGACTATTTTGTTCATTTACTTCATCATTATTAGTTAATGAAGTTTGAGGTGGATCCAGAGCATGTGCTCTTGTGACCACCGTATTGGTAGCTTCAATGTTTTGCTCTTCCCAAACAGCAATCTGCTGTGGGGTACATTCCCTAACTCCGTGAATACGACCAATAATAAGGTCCGCAATAGGGTTTGGAAGTAGACACGCGTGGACCTCTCCCGTGAAGAAAGGAGTAGCAATATGTATTATGGCAGTAGGATATTTTTCCAACGTGCCACCAAATGTGACACATTTGATGACCTTTCCTGTAGCACAGAATGGATCTACAAGAGATTGCCTAACCCCGACAGTAGTACATCCAGAATCAAACAACACCGAGACTGGATTACTATTTACAAGCCCCTTATGTAATATAAGAGAACCTCTCCCATCATGAGCAACATTAGCAGGAAGAGCGGGCAAAGGATGACCACAGCTTAGAGTACTAATGGTTTTCGGATCAAATAAAGTACTGCATTGGATACATTTATTTGCCCTACCAAAGTCAAAAGATGAGCATCCGATAGCATTATGGTCTTTATCATTATTAACCTGTTTATCTGCTCCCTGAGATTCTTGTTGAACAGAGTTTGTCTGTTGATATCTTTTTCTTTTTTGTTGTGATCTACCGCGACCATTATTGCCTCTGCAATTATCATTAAAGTCCCTACTGTAATTTTTATCCTGGTTTGAGTTCCAGTTTCCATAACTGTCATTACCATCTCTATGCTGTTGAGAACCTCTATTATCTTGGTATTGAGGTCTCTGCAAAAAATATTTTCCTCTATACCGATTACCTTTATGAAAATTTCTAAAGTTACCGGGAATAGAATACCGTGTAATATTAGGTTGTCTCCAGTTCTGGGAAGAAGAATCTCCCTGAAATTGATTACCATGGTTCTGGGCATAATTACGGTTACTCTTTTTATTGAAATTTTGCTGGCTACCCTGAAATTTACGCATAAAATTCGGGCCATAAGGTGCTGCCGAAGCAACTGGCAGACCTTCTTTTACCTTAGAGTTGCTAACGGTTATGTGAGGATGTGCAGTAACATACTAGCTACAGTATTCTTCCATTTCTTTTATATTTTTAGGCTTACGCTCATGAAGAAAAGAAAGAAAAGCTTCATTAACAGAAGACATAACCTTGTCTCTAAGAAGTAAGTCCATGAGGGCTTCAAATGTACTTTCTGTCTTAGAAAGCTCAACCCATCGTAAAAAAGTAAGACGTATGCCTGAGATGAATTCTGAGAATTCAACTCCAGTTTCTGGTAACATGTTTTTAAATTTAAGACGATATCCGTCTTCGTTAAGTTGGTACTTCTTTAACAATGCCGCCCTGACAACCTCATAGTTGTTCTTGTCAGGCACATCTACCATACCCAACAAAGTCAAAGCATCACCTCTAAGTATCTTGGACAGATGATAAACATATAATGTTTTATCTATATTATGCACCTTACATGCACTTTCAAATCTATCTAGATAAAATGTTATATCATCAATTGAAGCATTGAATGCTGGTAAATTAAGCTTGAAATCAACAGCATTAGACTTATTAGCAGATGATACCTTATTAGCATCATTAGCATTACTAGATAACTTCAACTTTTCTAACTCCAAATCTAAGAGTTTTTCTTCATGTTCCATTTTTGCTTTTCTCTCATCAGACTCTCTTTGTAACCTTCTTTCCTCAGCCTCAGCCTGTAACTTTCTTTCCTCAGCCTCAGCCTGTAACTTTCTTTCCTCAGCCTCAGCCTGTAACTTTTTTTCTAATCTTTTATTTTCAGCCTCTATTTCAAGTCTCTTATTTTCAGCTTCTTTTTCAAGTCTCTTATTTTCAACCTCAGCCTGAAGTCTCTTCTCCTGAGATTCTGCTTCTCTTTTTTGTTTTTCCATTTCCATTTGTAATCTCTTTTCATCTACCTGCATCTGCACTTTTAAATTTTCAGCATCTATTCTCTTTTGTTCAGTTAGTTCTTTCATTTTCTTTTCCTCCGACTTCAATGCCTTGGCATATTGAACAGTCGCAAATTCTTCTAATTTATCACCTGTCTTCCCAAGGGCTTTACCCTGCTCAATAAAGTACTCAAATGTAGACATGATGTCTAAAATGTGAGTACAGAACCTGAAATAATTAATTATCTTATTTCAATCTTAATAGCAACAAGACTTAATAAAGTGCTTGTATAATTACTATGTTTACTCCAATCTCTGTGGGAAACAAGACTTGACACCAATTTGTATTATCAGTTGTACAATAATATCACAAGTCACCTCTTAATTATCAGTGCACTACCCAAATCAGTGCATAACCATCAGTTATTTATCATAACTGCACTACAATAGTGCATAAGCAACAAACCACCAGTTAGTTATGATAAGTGCACTATAGATCAATAGTGCATGAGCATATATGTAACAATAGTGAAAGCTAACTATGCAAAACCTATGCAAACAATAACAAGACAATGTAAACAATAACAAAGTCATCAACAATGTAAACAAAACAAAGATCAAAGTCAACGTAAACAATAACAAAGATCAGAGTCAATGTAAACAATAACAAAGATCAACGTCAATGTAAACAATAACAAAAATTAGTATCAATGTAAACAATAACAAAGATCAAACAATACGAAAACATTCGCATAAGTCAAATAAATAAACAGCGAAACTAAAAAGAATATGATGATAGAATGCGAAGATATGACAAACAAATGACGCTACAGTATATACACAAAAATTTACGTGAAGAACTGAATAATAGAAAAGAGGAGACCTACAAATACAAACAATTGAAATCGAAACTAAAAAACAGAAAGAAAGAGAGAAACAAAAAAAATATACAAAAAACGAAAATAAAGCACAACTCGTCACAACTAAACAGATATAGCAACGATTGTCGCTAGCAAATTCCACAGTAGGAAATTCGCACAGTCCCTAACGAAAACGCTAACAGTAGAACCTCTGTGACGTGGTATCATCTACTGAAAGACACCGCCCAACCGAGAAAACCCGCTGAAATATAAACATATAAATACAAATCCAAATAACATATAACATGTAAACATATAAAGAGTGCGAAAAATGTGATAGACAGAAGGCTCAGTTAGAACATAAGGGCACAGTTCACAAACAAAACAGGCCACTTAACTTCTATGTATCCACAACGTCAGCACAGTTCAGAACAGGATGTGATCAGCATTCTTAGGACAATGATCCAACGTTGATCCATATCTGCTCTCGTAAACTGCCATGACGACGGAAATGAGCTTCTAACAGGAAACAGCTTCTGACAGGAAACAGCTTCTGAACTTGACCTTCTGAATCTGCAACAGTAATTCTGAGACCGGAACAGTTGTTACGGCACTTGTCCTTCTTCTCAACAGATCAGGAAATCCATTCGCTCGGTACTTGTCCTTCTATTTGTAGACAAACTTCAATACCGCCGAGCAGCGCCGGGTAGTTTCAAAATATCAACAACTGTCGGCCACCATGAATTGATAAGGGTGGAATTAGGATGCCGTCAAATTACCACCTCTATCGACACCAGGTATTACAATGCAAGATGTGGGTGTCTTATCTGGTTTAGATTGTTGCTGTGTGTGTTGCAGTAGAACAGTTCACAGGGTACACCACAGGCAACATGACGTGTAGAGTCATAAAAATGGTAACTTCGCTTTATGTTATCATCAGCATAGTATAACGAATGCAGCATTCAAACTCATGTTAACTGACAGTCATGTAGAAGTCAATACTCAATAGTTGTATGGAAAACAAATATCATAGCGAAGCTTGATAAATAATACATATAACTTCTGCAACCGTGGTCCGCTGCAGATCCTTAATGTTCATAGACAATAATAATTATTCCTTCCTGATGCTAGCAGATCAGATGTATACAATACGTCCGTTTACTGTCTGCACGTGAGTAGCATACATGGATTACAGGTCAGCTCGACCTTTATAACCTTCCTAAGTCTAACCATCTGACTTGGACGTGATCTCTGATATAACGAATCCTGGAACACAGACAATAGTCTTGTTGGTCTAGAGCGACCCATAGATATATATAACTAGTTCAGGTATAAAGATACCGGTGACTTAATCCTAGTCAAAGTACCTCTCCATTTTGAATCACACAGGCGAGCAAAAAAGGCGACAAAATGACGAACCTCTAGATGATAGCCTAAAGTTCGATACAAGAGGAATTACCTTATTTCGGAAAATCAACCATGAACATATGCCTCCAGGCAGGCTTGAATAATACTGGGAAATAGTCTAGTTAGCTAACTAACTCACAAAGACAATGTATTTCCCTCAGAGAATCACAAGACGCAGGTCGCGTCCGCTCGTTAATCAGTCCATTTCTCAACTCCCCGACCTGGGCGGAACAACAAACGAAAACCAAGTCGAGACATGCGCAGAGTGACAATCTCTGAGTCGCTGTTCACAATAAGACGATTCTAAGAACATTCGAGATAAAAGTCTTACACAGTCGCGCCTTTTATGGACATGAACAGAAGCGTTAAGAAAGGTTTCAAACATCTACAACAGTTGACTGATACTACCAAATAAGGAGATATGGTCACGCTTCTTTCAAGACATTATAGACCGAACGTGTCCCTATACAAGAGGAGGTAAACTCATAAAAAATAGCAGTATCGATATTTCGGGTTCTGTCCCTTTGACCATAAAATATATATATAACATGCATTTCAGTCAAATAATGATCATACATACGAAAAACGATCATACAAAGACTTTGGAAAAAAGTAATTATTTGTGCGTAACAGTGACCATAGAAAAAGTTTACAAGAACAGTTGGGTGACCGTAGCTAATGTTCACAAGAACAGTTGGGTGACCGTAGCTAATTTTCACAAGAACAGTTGGGTGACCGTAGTTAATGTTCACAAGAACAGTTCGGTGACCGTAGCTAATGTTCACAAGAATAGTTGGGTGACCGTAGTTAATGTTCACAAGAATAGTTGGGTGACCGTAGTTAATGTTCACAAGAACAGTTGGGTGACCGTAGCTAATGTTCACAAGAATAGTTGGGTAACCGTAGCTAATGTTCACAAGAACAGTTGGGTGAACGTAGCTAATGTTCACAAGAACAGTTGGGTGACCGTAGCTAATGTTCACAAGAACAGATGGGTTATACCGTAGCTAACGTTCAAAGATGTGTACAAGAGAGACGGGAAGTCACTGGCCATACATTCAACAACTGGAAAACGAAGCTGCCAATCACACACCAAGTGAAGATGTTCCGTACGGTGCTACCTAAGATGGATGAAAAGCTCTTACAACAAGCGGAAGAGAAAACAACAAGGTGACAGGAAGACCAAGCAAACAATGCAGCTGAGGGATCATGAGCATCATTTCCATAGTTACCATTGATTGAAGAAGGCAACCGTTATACAAACATAACATGTTCAATAGCTATAATTATAATGTAACCTTACGACAGTTTCCATTGATCCCAGGGCTCATGACCTCTCTGTTGACATCTGGCTGACCGCTCACATTCATAAAGTCCAGCTCACACAAAAATGATCCATACAGACAGTCTGTTTCAGCCTTGAAGCTTAACGCTAGATATGCATGGTACTTAGACACGCTTCCAGTGGTGTTTATGACCTGGAGTTTGGTTTGTTCTACATACGGGTCTGGAGTAAATACTGACACAGATGCCAGTTTGACATCGACATCGGTCTGTGTGACGTCAAAAACGGTGAGCCCGATAAGTGACGAAATGTGACTGTCAGTTTGGTTGATGTCGATCAAACATTGAAGGTGTCCACAGTAAACATCCCCTGGAGTCCTGGTCATAGATAAATGGAGTCCTGGAGATCCATCTGCGGCAGTGACTGCACGCTCCTTGGGGACCGAAAAAGAAAATGATTGTGATGATGGTATCTCAAAAACGTACATAACACGAGTGCATTACTTTTGTCTTTCTCAACTTGCGAAACATAAGTGTATTACTCATCTGTTTTTTTTTCTTTCTCTACTTACACAACATAAGTGCATTGCTCATATTTGGTAAGCTGTTCTTACTTTCACAACATGATTGCATAGCTCATCTTTGTTCTTTCTGTTCTTGTAACTTTTTCGTCAGATTTAAACACTCAATAGTAATAGTTGTCGCTGTAGTTACCGCTTACATATTTACATTTTCTTGGTAATTATGTTCCCCATTATTACATACAAGTGATGATAGTATCGTACACCACTACATGTTACCAATGTACACCCAATGAATGAAAGGAACGTTCTACATTAGTAGTAGACTGTGATAAATATCGTGTCTATTGCTACATCACCTTGATGAACATTGTTTAGACTTTGTTTTAATTGTTCTTATTACGACATGTCCGTAGAGGGTGTCATCTTTATTATTACACGACTGTGATAAATACCGGCTACGTTACCAGATGTCAAAGATTTATGTCGCTCACATTACTACACTTCCGTGATAAATACCGGCTACGTTACCAGATGTCAAGGATCTTTGTCGCTTACATTATTACACTTCCGTGATAAATACCGGCTACCTTACCAGATGTCAAGGATCTTTGTCGCTCACATTACTACACTTCCGTGATAAATACCGGCTACGTTACTAGATGTCAAGGATCTTTGTCGTTCACATTACTACACTTCCGTGATAAATACCGGCTACGTTACCAGATGTCAAGGATCTTTGTCGCTCACATTACTACACTTCCGTGATAAATACCGGCTACGTTACTAGATGTCAAGGATCTTTGTCGCTCACATTACTACACTTCCGTGATAAATACCGGCTACGTTACTAGATGTCAAGGATCTTTGTCGCCCACATTACTACACTTCCGTGATAAATACCGGCTACGTTACTAGATGTCAAGGATCTTTGTTGCACACATTACTACACTTCCGCGATAAATACCGGCTATGTTACAAGATGTCAAGGATCTTTGTTGCACACATTACTACACTTCCGTGATAAATACCGGCTACGTTACCAGATGTCAAGGATCTTTGTCGCTCACATTACTACACTTCCGTGATAAATACCAGCTACGTTACTAGATGTCAAGGATCTGTGTTGCACACATTACTACACTTCCGTGATAAATACCGGCTACGTTACTAGATGTCAAGGATCTTTGTCGCTCACGTTACTACACTTCCGTGATAAATACCGGCTACGTTACTAGATGTCAAGGATCTTTGTCGCTCACATTACTACACTTCCGTGATAAATACCGGCTACGTTACCAGATGTCAAGGATCTTTGTCACTTACATTATTACACTTCCGTGATAAATACCGGCTACGTTACCAGATGTCAAGGATCTTTGTTGCTCATATTACTACACTTCCGTGATAAATACCGGCTACGTTACCAGATGTCAAGGATCTTTGTCACTCACATTACTACACTTCCGTGGTGTTTGCTATCCTGTGACAGAATTGTTCGTTCTCTGTTCCTAGCATTCATGTTTATCGCCTACATTAATGCGCTACGTCTCATTTTCTGCACTTAATCATTGTTTGCACTGTCTTCCCTCAATTCTTATCATGTCGGACCTTCAGGGAAAAGCTTTTGCTGATTAGGGTAATCAAGCACTTTCGGTTTGAACCCATTGACACCTGAATCTGTGGAGTGAAATGTTGTTACACATTTACGAACAGACCGTGTGAAGGAGAGACCCGGTAGATGAGATACCCATTTCCGGAAAAGATAAGTTGGAGAATAATTATCCATCTTGAAGGAGATTGCATGTGACAGATTATGAAGTCCTGAGTGTAAAAATGATCCATAAAAAACGCAAGCTGGCATATAATTTATGTTGACTTGTAAACAACATATTTATTTTTGCAATTTTTACACCAGCATTTTTCGCGCGAGAAAGGGAAATAAACGCATCTTGTATGTGATTGTTTCGGCATTTGAGATGTAAAAATGTAACATTTCTGATTGGAGCCTGGTCATATAGAAACAGTGTGGATGTGGGCTGAATGTTGCCTTATTATTTAGCGCCTTGTGAGTTTACCGCAGTGTGAAAATTAACTCGTCAAGAAGACATTCAGACAGGCCAGCATAAGCAATATGATCATAATTCCACTTTAAAGGACCGGACAACATATTTGAGCATCTTGTGGACTTAATCTCAAGAAAACTATCCATTTATTAATACGGTAGACCAAGAATCCTAGGAACTTGAACACTAAGTCACAATGGGAGTCTGTGATAGGAAACTCTAAATAGAGCAATACAACAGGAGGCTATCTGATCATCAAAAGCCGTCACGCGTCGATCAAGTGTTTCAGCCCTTTAATTTCCTTTACACTCTAAGGGGGGGGGGGGGGGCGGGCCCACTTAGGTCATGACTCCCTTTGTCAGCTTCCTGGTGATTCGTGCAGAGTATTTGATGAGTGTAGATTTGATGAAAGGGAAATGATCTTGAAAAATACTTGTTGAGTAGAGTAAATTTTGGGTTAGAGTACTTGCTTGCAGATTGGTAATGGATTTGTTTAAAAATATCTTCTCTTAGTTTCGTGGAAACAGTATGTCAGATAGCGGGTGAACTCTGGTCATAATGTACTGTTTCTGAACTGTTTTTGAGTGATGTGTGAATAGCTCTCGCGGCTAGTGTCCGCAGGGATTTTTGAGAGCGGTGTTAAGAGAACAGGAGATTCTCGTGTCTGTGTGAACGGGGTGTGTTCCCGTGGGATCAGTCTATGTGGGGTTTTTGACTGAGGTGGTCAGCCCTGATGTGTTTTTGGATAATGTATGCCTGCGCAGAGCTATAGAGATTTTGTAGGCCTTGATTATTATATAACTGCCGTAGATGCAGTCTTTGTGCACTGATGTGAAGTATAGAGATTTTGTAGGCCATGATTATTATATAACTGCCGTAGATGCAGTCTTTGTGCATTGATGTGAGGTATAGAGATTTTGTAGGCCATGATTATTATATAACTGCCGTAGATGCAGTCTTTGTGCACTAATGTGAGGTATAGAGATTTTGTAGGCCATGATTATTATATAACTGCCGTAGATGCAGTCTTTGTGCACTAATGTAAAGAGTAGAGCTTTTGTAGGCCTTGATTATTATATAACTGCCGTAGATGCAGTCTTTGTGCACTGATGTGAAGTGTAGAGATTTGTGTAGGCCTTGATTATTATATAACTGCCGTAGATGCCGTCTTTGTGCACTGATGTGTAGTGTAGAGATTTGTGTAGGCCTTGATTATTATATAACTGCCGTAGATGCGGTCTTTGTGCACTGATGTGAGGAGTAGAGATTTTGTAGGCCAGGAGGTGTAAGGGCCGTATGGTGTGTTAACTGCATTATGAAGATTCATGTTTGGATTGTATCTGTATTATCACTACTAGGAGTATCAGCGGGATTTAATACCTGCGACACCTATTCGCGTTAATGAACTGTGTGGTATTAATAACAGCATATCCTAAGGACCACAGTGTTTGATTCTCGAGTTTATGCATAGCCTGTGTGGCGCAATTGAGGAAATATACCACTAACATATTTGAACCTGAAAGTGACGTCGAGAAAACATTACGGTAGCATTTCACGGCATTCTCGTGATGAACATTGACAGTAGGGCAAAAGGTCAACATTTGGATCGAATACCTGCTACATGCTTGTTATAAGGCCTACAGCTTTACTAGCGGCGAGGAATTACAGATATACAGCGTTTCCAGCCTAATGTTTTGTATCAAAAGTTGCAAGTAGACTTTGACAGTATTTGTTTTGGCATGTGAAAGAAGGACTACAGGAGTCCATAATATTAAACATTTGAGCGATACCAGCGTCATTCATGCCATAAGAGTTACAGTGCCTGTTCCGGTCCATATATAAGTTCAACTATGTGTGCAGTGTTTTGAGAGTTGGTCTGCACGTATACCTCAAGTGACGAGTTGCGGAGTTGCTGTGTTCAGTTCCTGTCGTCTTATGCATTGTTGAGCACATAGTGTACAGTGGCAGAGATCTGAAGACAAGAGAGCTTAGTCCTTGTACCTTTCTGCGGTGAAGTGGTTTTAACGACAGAACTTTGTGATATCCAGTGTGTTGGCGGAAGGGTCGGGATTATCTTCAGATAAGTGGTTTTGTTGTGTGTAAATGTTGCCACTTCTGTCCATGTCAGCAAGCCTCAATCTTCACTATCCTATTCTATTGATAACTATTGTTGTTGGTATCGATAATTGTATCGATTAATTATAGAATATGATGATGCATGAAAAATTTTTATAAAGGTTCTATGTACAGGAATTAATGATACAGTATTTGAGATCTAAACTTGGTTTGGTGAGGTAGACAGTTGATTTATACATATATGGTTGACTGAGTAAGCAAGTCACAATGGATTGTGATACAGATCCGGAGGATATGAGGCCTTTATTAGAGTATCTGTTTCAAAAAGGGACAGATTTTCAGACATTAAAAGGCCCAGAGCTTGAGGCACATGTTATGGACAGGTTTTTGGTCAGTGCGTCGAGAGCTCTAAGAAAGTTTGCTGATGATAGATTTAAGTCCATTCCTCATTTGAGTATGGCTAAGGATCTGGCAAGGTTATTGGTTATAGACCTTCGTCTGTTTTTGGACAAGCATATTGGTATTAAACGTGATAACATATTGAAGAGTATGCGTACGTTATTGCGCGACGGCATGCATAGTGACCAGAAAGAAGAGTTAAAAGAGAAGAAACAAATAGGAGATATAAAACAGAGTACACAGGAGCAAAGGGAAAGTTGCTTAAAAAGTACTACTGAAGTGAATAAGCTACATAAAAAAGTGACTAAACTTACAGGTGATTTATGTAAATCAAATTCTGAGCTTGCTTGTATTCGAGCAAAATTAGACTCGGCATTGTGCAAAATTAAAGAGATGGAAGCTCAGATGGGGAAAAAAAATGGCGAAGTTAAAGAGCTAACTCAAGAAGTTCAAGAGAAGACGGAGATTTGTGGAAAATTAGAAGTTCAGATTAAGAAATATGAGAAGTTGTGTAATGAAACACTTACTGATCTGTTAAGTGACGATGAGATTTGTGGTCGCCAAATTAAAGAAAAGGATACCATATCCCTAGAGAAGGTTGATAGGCTTAAGGATAGCCATGATATTGAGATTGAGAGGGTTGATAAAGAGAGAGTGGAAGAGTTAATGGTGGAGAAAGACAAATTGATTAAGATTGAAAATTTGCTAGCAGAGGAAAGCTGCAAAGTTTTAAGAGCAGAGAATTTGAACAAGAAATTAGGTGCAGAGATTGCACTTAGAGATATTCAAATTGCGGAAGCAAGAGGAAGAGTAGATGGTCTGCTTGACATTGTTTTGAAGAACAAAATGTGGTCTTCCGTCAGTGTTGACGATGATAGACAGAAAGTTTCGTATCATCAGACCACAAAAGCAAAAAGTCAGCCTCATACACTTTTTGCGCATTCTAAGGTAAAGAATAGTGGACGTATATCTCTTCGGGGAAAATATAACTTTCAGCGCACTACCAATGCTATTTCCAATAATATGGTTTCTTGGCGACAGTCCAACAAAAAGAATTCTACAGTAATAGACAGTCCTGTAGATAAGGAAAGAAACAGTACTAAATCTCAAGTCAGGGTGTTGAAAACCAACCGCGTATTTATTGACAGATCTGATAAATTGGTAACAAGTAACCAACATACCACTGCTTGTTCCATGAAGGAAACAAATGTTGTGCAAACAAATAAAGAGACTATCAAGCCTTTTACTAGTCATACCCAGTCCAAACAGTATGACCCAGCTGTTAAATACATTGCCACAAGCAAAGATAAAAGCAGTTTTGATAGGAGACATAACCCTGAGGTTAGAGGGAGTTCATTATATGATAACGTTTTTTCTCCTAAAAACAAGAAGCAATTAGACAGATTTCAACATTTTGATCCTAAGAATTATAGAAATAATGGTAGAAATAACTGTATGCAAGACTACCAATCTAGTAATAATTTTTCTGGTAAAAAGCAAATTCTATCTAGTGGACATTCTTATCTAAGAAAAGATGTTAACCGTAACTATGCAAACTGGGATTTAAATCAGTGCAACTATTTCAATAGAGCAAATAACAATGCTCTCAATAGCAATAAAAGAAATCGTAACCAGGTTAACTGTGCTCCACATAAGAGCAAGAGTATTAGCAATCAGAGTAATAGGAACGGTAATAAGTTCTTAAATTCTTTTTCTTGTCATGCTTGTAATTTTGAGAGAGCATCTCGGTCTTGTGAAGGTAGTAAGTTTTTTCAGCCTACCGCACTGACGACCGTGAACTATAGGTCAAGTTGTCCCTAAGACTTCTATGTTGTCTGCTATGTGACGAGAATTGTTGACATCGCAGAAAGGGCCACAACCTTACACAACCACAGAGATTGGGTAATTGTGTAGTGAATTTTTCTGTGTTCCCTCATAATCTTACCATAGATTAAAATAGATATTTTCATTTGTATTGTCTCACAGCGAGCGACTTTGCGAGGGGAGTCACCATTCTTATATTTGACATTACCTGGGAGAGATGTATGTCACTGTGTGCCATTTGTCCATTCAAGCGAGCCTAGCCAGTACATTAACCCACCGTGTCATGATGTCACCTCGCGTGTTGATGAGATATTCGCAAGACCTCGAAGGAATTTTTTTTAAAGGTCCTGTTTATTTTTTGTTCTGTTTACAAACAGTGAATGTTATTGTATTCTTTAGTATAGAACTTTATATGTTGTTAATGGAATATTATGTAATCTCTTTGTAACATTTGATTGCCATAATTAATTTTGGTTGTTACTTATATGACTGTATTTTAATTATGCATTAGTTCATTTCTATGCACAAACTCATTTACTGAGACGATGTAATAGTCATTTTCATAGATAGTCATGAGTGTTTTTATGCACTACTTAAAATTTTTTTTCTTTTTCATCATGGGTTTGATACCATGTTTAGTTAACATATTTATATACAGATTATTGGAATTAATTGTTTAGTGAAAGGTAATTTTAAACGTAACTTGTATGTATTATTAATGATTTTGTGTTGAAGTTAAGGACATATTCTGAAACTTGGTTTCCATTTTTTCTAAATTATGACATTTGATAATTTAAACAATTCGATTTTTTGTCAGCTAGAATTAACTTAAAGTTCAGATTAAATGGAATTGGTAGAATTAACAGCAACGGCTGATACTCTTGTTCATTTAAAGAATTTAGATATCTGATTATAATACATAGTTAAGATAAATAATATTACACTTATATATTTATAACTTCGTAAGCAGTTCAACAGTGTGTTACCCCATGTAACGTTTCTGTGATGTATTTTTTTTTTTTTTAAAGAGAAAAAAAACTTACACATTTTTGATGTGTGTCTGTTTAAAGATAAGATTATTTTTTAAATTATGTTACACAGCTAATTTAATTGTTAGTTGTGAATTATAGCTACATATTACTTAGAAATAAAAATACTAATTTTATTTAACCTAACGATAAGAAACATTTTTTGTATTGTAATTTGTTGAAAATGAGTTTTGGACATTGTGATATTTATTTTTTCTGCGCCAGCGCTAGACTGTATGTTAAGGTTACTATTATGTAGTGACATTAATTCTTTGAAAATGTTTTGATGTTTGGATGTATTTTTTGGTAGTTAGCGCTTGACTATGCGTCAATGCGAAACTTGTGTTAGCGTTAATATTTTTTGTTTGGGTGATATTTGATGTAATTTATTTTTAGTTATGTATAAGTTTATAATTTAGTTAAATTACTTAATATTCTATGTTTGTCATAAGCTTTTTTTTTGTGTTAGTATATAAATATACTTTAGCATTTTTGTATTTTACAATATGTTGTTTCATTTGGGTAGTTATTGTTAGGTGTTGTTACCAACTTTCTTTACATGTGCATCTTTACTTTCCATTTCTCCTTGTTGACTATTCGTCATTTCTTTACATCGTTTCTGTTGTCTTTTCAGTATTGTCTGATATTTTGTTTATGCTTCCGTTTTTCATATTTGATGTAATTCATACTTCTTGTATACTTTTTCGTGTTACGCTATTTATACTTTCATTCTGTGTATTGTTAAGTTAATTATGTGACTTTAGATAATGTAATTGGTTCTTATAGTTCTATTTGTTTTACATGTATGGAATTGTTGTCTTCATTGTCATCTAATGATTCTATTTGATTCTTATCATATTCCCATTTCATATTTTGTCTTTTCTCTTACGATAGTTTATTTTCTGTTTAGTTTGTACTATGTATACTTAACTTGGGTTTTGTATTAGATTAATTTTTTGGTATGCTTGAATGATTATGTTGGATGATTTAGTCGTTATCTTACATTTATTGATGATATTTTTGTAGATGTACTATGTTGTCTTGTCATAGGTACATTTTTGTAGGTATTTGATAATGTCATTAACCTTTAAATTTTTGGGAATTAATTTAAGAGATATTTGATATAACTTCATTGACCGTTAAATTTTTGGGAATTAATTTAAGAGATATTTGATATAACTTCATTAACCGTTAAATTTTTGGGAGTTGATTTTCAAAAAATTGATATAATCATTTTTTTTTCCTGGGGGTGTGGCAAACTGATGAGTGTGGATTTGATGACAGGGAAATGATCTTGAAAACTACTTGTTGAGTAGAGTAAATTTTGGGTTAGAGTACTTGCTTGCAGATTGGTAATGGATTTGTTTAAAAATATCTTCTCTTAGTTTCGTGGAAACAGTATGTCAGATAGCGGGTGAACTCTGGTCATAATGTACTGTTTCTGAACTGTTTTTGAGTGATGTGTGAATAGCTCTCGCGGCTAGTGTCCGCAGGGATTTTTGAGAGCGGTGTTAAGAGAACAGGAGATTCTCGTGTCTGTGTGAACGGGGTGTGTTCCCGTGGGATCAGTCTATGCGGGGTTTTTGACTGAGGTGGTCAGCCCTGATGTGTTTTTGGATAATGTATGCCTGCGCAGAGCTATAGAGATTTTGTAGGCCTTGATTATTATATAACTGCCGTAGATGCAGTCTTTGTGCACTGATGTGAAGTATAGAGATTTTGTAGGCCATGATTATTATATAACTGCCGTAGAAGCAGACTTTGTGCATTGATGTGAGGTATAGAGATTTTGTAGGCCATGATTATTATATAACTGCCGTAGATGCAGACTTTGTGCACTGATGTGAAGTATAGAGATTGTGTAGGCCTTGATTATTATATAACTGCCGTAGATGCAGTCTTTGTGCACTGATGTGAGGTATAGAGATTTTGTAGGCCTTGATTATTATATAACTGCCGTAGATGCAGACTTTGTGCACTAATGTGAGGTATAGACATTTTGTAGGCCATGATTATTATATAACTGCCGTAGATGCAGACTTTGTGCACTGATGTGAGGTATAGAGATTTTGTAGGCCATGATTATTATATAACTGCCGTAGATGCAGACTTTGTGCACTGATGTGAGGTATAGAGATTTTGTAGGCCTTGATGATTATATAACTGCCGTAGATGCAGTCTTTGTGAACTGATTTGAAGTGTAGAGATTTGTGTATGCCTTGATTATTATATAACTGCCGTAGATGCAGTCTTTGTGCACTGATGTGAAGTGTAGAGATTTGTGTCTTCTTCTTCTTCCATCCTTAGCCACCAACCGGCAAAGCAGTATGTAGCCAGTACGCCTAGTGGCGTCTTAGGGCAACTACAAATTGATCAATCTATCGCTGTTTCCACCACGCCTAGTGGAGTCTTTGTGGAACAAAAACAGACCAAACAATCTATCATTGTTTCCGTAATCAGATTGGTTGGCAAGCAGGTGATCAGCCCACTGTGCGAAGTTTTTACGGGATGGGGTAAACAGCCCCATGCCCAACCCTCCTTAGTCGCTTTTTACGACATGCGTGGTAGGGTGCAGTGTTACTATTCTTTGCTCCCCTTTCGGGCCCCGGTAACACACGGGTAAGAGATTTGTGTAGGCCTTGATTATTATATAACTGCCGTAGATGCGGTCTTTGTGCACTGATGTGAGGAGTAGAGATTTTGTAGGCCAGGAGGTGTAAGGGCCGTATGGTGTGTTAACTGCATTATGAAGATTATTGTTTCGATGTAACTGTATTCGTCTAGATCTACGTGATGTTATAATTGTAATAAACCATGGTTAAAAATCATCAGACGTTACACCATTCCATGACTCGGTGTGTACGCTACTGTGAGTGACTGTCCCAAAACACACTCACCTTCTTCACCATAAATACATCCACCTGGATTATTATACTATCAGTGGCCTTATAGCATCAGCTTATACTAGTATCAGTAAGAATTACATGTAGTAGACAGCATCATGGAGTATCAGTGGTGGCTCTATACTATTCTAGTTGAGTATCAGTATTGAACCCATTCCACCTTGGTTGCAGCTTTCAAGTCCACTACTATTTCCTGACAGCTGGAGGCAATTGTGAAAGTAACCGCTATGAAGAAAGCAAATTGTTGTCCCGATTTCCATAGCCAGTTGCGGTTGTTCCACAGCCAGGACGCTGCCTTCTTCCCAGTTTCTTGAGTGCTCTTGCTCTTGACTGTCCCCTCTACCCCAACAGTTTCAGTAGGCCATACACTGAGGCCGCCAAGAAACCTGTTGCACCCACCTCAATAGCCACGACCCTTGCAGAGAACCCAAAGTGTCTCGTCAGTGGCCAGATCATTATGCTTGGCCACATTGAATGAGTGTTGCGCGTCCAATCTGGATTCCTATGGCTCGATCAGCTCAATCATTATAATCGGGTGCGATGATGAGCAATGCAGTACTGTTGTTTCTGACCGTCCTCGAGAGCTTCTGATACTCTCTGGATATGCCCCTAGCCCAGTTAGGTCTACTGCCATCTCCCAGTCATTTGAACTGCCAAGAAGAGATGGTAAACTGCTACTTGATTTACTCGGTTTGGGGTGTGCTCACTTTCCTGCTCTCAGAAAATATGTATTTGGGGTGCTCCGCTTGACTTTGCTGTTCTCCTTCACCCATGCCAGGTCTGCTGTAGCAGCCAGCTCATTTAGCAAATTATTGTGGCGCCATGTGTATCGCCCTTGCCCTAATGACTCCTTGAAAGCTGAGAGCACGTGCTCAAGTATCTGCCTCTCATGGTGCAGTATGCACTGAGCATCATCCGACTATCTCCATCTAACAAGGTTTGTGGCCGATTGCAGGAGGTAATACATTGATCTAATAACGAAGCTGAGTCTCAGCGGTGCCATATGCCATACATTATGTCATTGTCAAGGACCTTTGCAGGGCTCTTTCCCATGTAGTCCATTGGCCTTGTTGGACCAGCTGCACTGCTGTTTGCAACCTCTTATCATTCTCAGCTCCTCGTATCTTCTGAACTACCATGTCTCTGCGTTCCATGTTTGATCCCTTGGACCACCAATGGATGTCACCATGGCCAAATCCCAATCTATTCGTCTGTGTGTGTCTAATAACCTCCCTCAGCTTGAGAGACTCTTGGGCAGCACCAACAGCTTCATCCACGTTCCACTTCCTTCCAGTTTTTAATGTTTCCTGAATGGTATTAACTACGTCATCTGCTGACTCGCACAGCATCATTCGAGCCCTGCCTTTCATACTTTGTATTCTTCAACAACTGACTTGAAAGGAAGCACAAGCTTTGTCTACTTGCAACACAGTGCTACGTCTGACAGACCTGGTGGTACCCATAGCCATTTTCTGATGAACTTGTTCACCTTTTGCTCTATGACTACTACTGAACTGGTGCTTATTTCATATATAAGCAGCGGCTATAGTAATTTAGGTATCAACATGAACTTGAGGCACCACAGTTTGAACTTTCCTAGGAGTCTGCTGTGGTCTAATCTGTAGTCCTCTGTCTGCCATTTCTATTGTCTGTTGAACTGCCTTTAAGTATTTTAATGAGGCATCATACACCTTGCCAAGACTTTTAACAGGTTCCTCAATGACAGTAGGGATTCTTTCGTTTGAAACCATGAATGTGACCTCACCTATCCTCCCTCATCTAACTGATAAGCTTCTCAACTTCTTAGGTCTGAAGCTCATTCTGCACCAGCGGATTAGTTCGTCCAGCCCAGGCGTGCTAACATTCTGCGGGCCTGGTGTTAATCTGATGTCAGAATTGTTGTGTCATCCATGAATGAATTAAGCTGTGGCATGTGACACCTTCCATTGAGCTTTAAACCAATTGTGTATCCTTCAGCCGCTTTGAGGATTACCTGCATAGCCAACACGAATAGTATAGGGGAGACTTTACATCCTATCGCAATTCCAACGTGTAGGTCAATCCACCTCGTTGGGTACTCTCTGACTGAAATTTTGACAGAGAACCTTGAGAAATACAGCTTCAGCATTGCTGTAATTTCCTGTGCAACATGATACATTTCAAGGGCTTGCCACACCATCTGATGTGGAATGGATCCATTCGCATTAGCTAGATCCAACCAGATTACATGAATATTTGTTCTGTCAGACTTAACCTTTTAAATTGCTTCCCATATCATTGTGGCAGGCTCTAGACACCCTGATATACCTGGGATATCTTCTTTCTGGATGGTATCAATGTATCCATTCTCCAAGAGGTATGTGGTGAGCCTTTAAGCCAGCCATCATTGAGAAGAATATCTTCCCTTCCCCATTAAGTAGTGAAATTGGCCTGAACTAACTGATGTCAATTGAATTTTGTTCAACCAGTTCTTTGGCAAAGTTGAAGTGCTTCATGACGAATCTTTCCCTATCCCTCCGTGTTTTCTTTCTCTTCCTGCACAGCATTTCTGCTCTATAAAGAGCATTATGTTGGCCTTTCAAGTGCTCCCAAACCTGTCGTAATCCTTCTTTCTCTGTGTCCTCTGCGTTTTTGAACGGTTTTGGGTCACGCTTCTTCTGTTTCTTGATCTCTTTCATTTTGATTTGTCTTCTACTTTTTGTGGTGGGTTACGCTCCACTGTCTTCCTGACTCTGAACACTTTGCGACAGTGAAGATATATTATCTCACCGAAGATGTCCAGATTTTCTCCAAGGTTATCTGCTTTAAGTTTTTATCCAACTCTTTTGATAAAGCTTCGTCCAGCATTTCCTAAAGCCCTTTTGCACTGGCAGGTGGAAACTTGATTGTTTCTCTTTTCCCGTCCAAGAAATGTGTGAGATCATCATCAGGCAGCTCAACCTGAATATTCTCCGCGCTATGGATTAACTCCTGGCTGAGGTCTTCTAACGTGTTACCTGTCGTAACGAAGCGTAGCCGACCTACCACTGATGAGCTCCCACACCCCTTCTTCGTTCTGTGGATTTTCATTCCTCTCTGAGTCGAACGGTTCTGTTCGATTCCAATAAGGCACCTGTGGAATCATCATTCTTTCCCCCCTCTCCCACCTTCCAGTGAATCCTGGGGGCATCTATAATGTATGGATCTTACGGCGGTTGTTTAAAGCTTACTGGATACCAACCCGGTCAGCCAGTTCCTAGATTTTCGCAGTGTTATATGTCTATCTAGACGTCCATATGTCCTTCCCCGATAGTCAATGGTCTAACAATGTGATTAACATAGGAAGCTCTATACAGATCGATACACCAGGAGGCAATCTGATCATCTGAAGTTGTCCCCCGTCGATCAAGTGTTTCATCTTTTAATCTCCTTTACATTCTAAAGAGAGCGGGCCCACTTGTGTCATGACTTCCAAGTGTCAGCCTCCTATTGTCTAAGTGCAGAGAATTGAACCCATTCCACTTTGGTTGTAGCTTTCAAGTCCATTCCTATTTCCTACCAGCTGGAGGCAATTGTGAAAGTAGCCCGTAAAAGTAACTCCATAACACGTGTAAGAGGCATTTTAATCAAGTTTCACAAATAAAACAGCCACGGTAGCACAGTGGTTAGTGCACTGGCTTCCAAGCTGGGTGGTCCACGGTTCGATCCGCAGTTGAGGTGTGATTTTTTAGACCACAAACAGCTATTGGGCCGTCCCAGCCTCATGAGTTGGGTAGCAGAGTAATTCTGGGAAGGTTAAAGCGGCCGGGATGTTGCTGGCACTATCACCCCTAGTGTGCCGATGGCCAATAAAATATGGGCCTAACACTATATTCCCAATATTCCTCAATGGGCGTGTAAACGGGGTCCCTCCATATACAAATAAACTCTTTCGATAAACTAGCTGTTCTTGACTTTCAGTATAATAATTGCATTTAAACTCTTTCTGTTCTTTTCTATGAGGAGAGACTGAGAGAGTGAGTGATTGTTCAAGTATATTTGTGTGGACCATGAGGGAAAGAAAAGTAAACTTTAACTTACTGGATGTCTTAAAGCACTCAAAGTCACATATTTTGTGATCCACCTTTTCAACTTACTATTCTTGCAGCTTACTAGAGTTCGTCAACTCAACTATATCGCAACAATCTACACCCACCAACACATCTTGCAGAAGACCATAAAAAAGGCAGAAAAGAAGGTAAACGTGCAAGGGGAAGACAGTGCTAAAAGTGTGAAGATAACATCAAGAGATGGACAGAAAAGAGTCTATCAAAGTTAACAATGAAGACAAGAGACAGCAGAGGTTAGAGATGCATTCCAGCTGACCTTTGCCGCGGAGATGGCAGCTGATCATAATGAAAGCAGACAATGGTAAATACAGTCTTGAGAACAAGTGTAATAACTGTTAACAGTAAAACGATTATTGTTGTGAACATAACATGATATAAAATAGTAGAACATCAATAGTGAACAATGTACACAGAGTTTACTTCTATAACTAGATAGAAATCTTACTTTAGACTAAACATTACCTGATCCGAGTATAACTAAAGACTAATCGCGTATGGTTGGAAGGTGTGTACGTCCAGAAAATAAGGCTAATAAGTATTACAAATTAAAAACAGAAGTTTGTAACATTTAAAACAAATGATCACCTTGAATATTATGCAGACATGTCATAAGGAGACATAAAATCAAACTTTCAATATGGAGTGACATCATTTTGTCAGACGTCTTGAGAAAAAGCAATTTGAACATCCGGGTTTTCCTTTCTTAGAGATCGTTTGTCACAATACTGCTGGTCGTCAACTTTATATAGTATCCGAGTTCGTTTTTAATATTTTTTCCTAAACGAACATCTTTGTTATCTATGAAATAATTCATTTTTGTTTTTAGAAATGAAAACGATGCCTGTTTATTGCCATTTAAATGAGACCATAATAAACTTATCTGTCACGTTTTCTATTTGTTTCCGTTTGAAAAATCACGATTCTTATTATGAATTAGTGAACTTGGGGTTATTTCTGTGTGTTTACTCGTATATTTAAATAAAATAAATAAATTACAAGTATAAAACAGATCTACAGACAGAGATACAAAGATTGGCCCTGAAAATTATTACCTTGTCATTTAAGACAAACAGACGTCAGGTTATGCTTCAAGTGACTTCAGTCACGATTTTGTTTTATTTTATCTTTCAGTCTTAGTGCTTGAGCAGATGTTGTTGATGTTTTAATATATTTTACAGGTAGAAATAAAGCTTCATTCATAACCTATATGCATACATACATAATACATCAATAATACACAGCCATATACATACATATACACACATATACATGAACAGATAAGTCGTTTTTTGTGAGTATCATTTTCATTTTGCACACTGACAACTCCATTAGTGCCCCGATCTCATCCCATAGATGACACAAGGAAGATTTCAGCACAGTGCACAAACTGTGTAGCACCGACGAGGATAGCAATGTGTGTGTACAGGAATCAGACATCTTATAAATGTTTTTGTGCTGGGTAGGTTGCCTAAATTTTTTAATTTTCCAGGGCAGCGGCCATATGGCCTATTCTTTACGTTTTCCAACTGCAGATGGATTTTTAACTTGCGCAACCTGCACACTCCATTATGCGAGAAAGCTATGTATCCGATCCATTACCTAACAGATCGGAGGAGGTGGGAGATGTATGACATCAATAGGAACCACTCGTTCTGAAAACAATTTCCATCAATTATATTCCATGTGCTAGAAGTGAACCTGGTAGCCATGTTAGAACAGTATAAACAAGCCGCTGACAACAATTTCCATCAATTATATTCCATGTGCTGGAACGGAACCTGGTAGCCGTGTTAGAACATCACAAACAAGCCGCTGACCAAAAAAAAAATGTTTTTCTTAAACTTATGACTATTTGAGTTGTTCTACCAACATTTTAATAAACTCATTCTGGCCACCGTAGAGAATTAGCAGCTCTCGGTGACAGCCTATTCTTCTAGCGTTTAAAGTGCCTTTGGAAACGTTGACTACAAAACGTGTTTCAGCTCTACCAACTAAGATAGAAACGTTGACTACACTACGTGTTTCAGCTCTATCAACTAAGACAGAAACGTTGACTACAATACGTGTTTCAGCTCTACCAACTAAGACAGAAACGTTGACTACAAAACGTGTTTCAGCTCTACCAACTAAGACAGAAACGTTAACTATAAAACATGTTTCAGCTCTACCAGCTAAGACAGTAACGTTGACTACAAAACGTGTTTCAGCTCTACCAACAAAGACAGAAACGTTGACTACAAAACGTGTTTCAGCTCTACCAACAAAGACAGAAACGTTGACTGCAAAACGTGTTTCAGCTCTACCAACTAAGACAGAAACGTTGACTACAAAACGTGTTTCAGCTCTACCAACTAAGACAGAAACGTTGACTACAAAACGTGTTTTAGCTCTACCAACTAAGACAGTAACGTTGACTACAAAACGTGTTTCAGCTCTACCAACTAAGACAGAAACGTTGACTACAAAACGTGTTTCAGGTCTAACAACTAAGACAGAAACGTTGACTACAAAACGTGTTTCAGCTCTACCAACTAAGACAGTAACGTTGACTACAAAACGTGTTTCAGCTCTACCAACTAAGACAGAAACGTTGACTACAAAACGTGTTTCAGCTCTACCAACTAAGACAGAAACGTTGACTACAAAACGTGTTTCAGCTCTACCAACAAAGACAGAAACGTTGACTGCAAAACGTGTTTCAGCTCTACCAACTAAGACAGAAACGTTAACTACAAAACGTGTTTCAGCTCTACCAACTAAGACAGAAACGTTGACTACAAAACGTATTTCAGCTCTACCAACTAAGACAGAAACGTTGACTACAAAACGTGTTTTAGCTCTACCAACTAAGACAGAAACGTTGACTACAAAACGTGTTTCAGCTCTACCAACTAAGACAGAAACGTTGACTGCAAAACGTGTTTCAGCTCTACCAACTAAGACTGAAACGTTGACTGCAAAACATGTTTCAGCTCTACCAGCTAAGACAGTAACGTTGACTAAAAAACGTGTTTCCGCTCTACCAACAAAGACAGAAACGTTGACTGCAAAACGTGTTTCAGCTCTACCAACTAAGACAGAAAAGTAGACTTTAAAACGTGTTTCAGCTCTATCAACTAAGACAGAAACGTTGACTGCAAAACGTGTTTCAGATCTACCAACTAAGACAGAAACGTTGACTACAAAACGTGTGTTAAGGTTCAATTCCCAAGTTGTTATGAATTCATTTTGTTTATTTGATATGGTAGTGTCTAGGATTAATGCTGCAGAGCAGGTCCCTCCTTTCCTATCAATGTAAAATCCATGCAGCTCTGCCGGTACTACTTTTTAAAACACAGTCTTTCTTCACATACCTGATCTTCGAACACTGAAGAAGATACGAATTCCAGGCTGGACGTTGATACAACAATTATTTAATACAGTTCACAGCTCCGCGTTAATCATCCATTATATAGATAAGAGCATGGCATAGCATAGCCAGTCTTAAGCGTTGCTATCTCGTCTTGCGATGAACGCGCTGTCCTCGCGGTATCATGCGGACTTTAATACGAAATGTGCCAACTCACTTGCATCCAAATACAGCATACACAGCTTTCAATTACAAATATACGTAGCCTCAACCCAATTCAACATTGTGGGTGAGCTAAATGAAGTAGAAATTTAAAACTCTATAAGATTACACATTCCTGGAGCTGGACCAAATATACGTCCTAACACGTTGAAGAACACTGACGGAATGCCCCGCAGTATAGCTTCACTTCTGCTAAGAGAAGCCGGTTTAGCCGTGTGCAAATATGTCCCAAAAGACAATGACGTACTTCCGGGAGTAAACAGGAAACGTACTATCAACAAGCTCGTCCATAAACAAGCCTTGTCGAAGTCGAAGCATATGTTAGGGTACTACTCATAACAACGTGTTTCAGCTCTACCAACTAAGACAGAAACGTTGACTACAAAACGTGTTTCAGTTCTACCAACTAAGACAGAAACGTTGACTACAAAACGTGTTTCAGTTCTACCAACTAAGACAGAAACGTTGACTACAAAACGTGTTTCAGCTCTATCAACTAAGACAGAAACGTTGACTACAAAACGTGTTTCAGCTCTACCAACAAAGACAGAAACGTTGACTGCAAAACGTGTTTCAGCTCTACCAACTAAGACAGAAACGTTAACTACAAAACGTGTTTCAGCTCTACCAACTAAGACAGAAACGTTGACTACAAAACGTATTTCAGCTCTACCAACTAAGACAGAAACGTTGACTACATTACAAGAAGTATAATAGTTATGTAGGCTTGAAAAAGTGTGTCAGCTCTATCAACTAAGACAGAATCGTTGACTACAAAAAGTGTTTCATAATGCGCAGATGACTAATAAGAGCAATTTATAATGTCAAATTAAGGTAAAGTCATAGATCGACTCGTGAGAATATATCTCAACATCTCAGAGAAAGCATTTCTCTTAAGTATAAATATTTCCAGGAGGGTGCCACCAACGTATACCACAATGCTGGTAACAACACAATGCATATAACAATTTCATATTTAAGCACTATAAGTACATGATTGACAAAGAAGAAAAATCATCAAAGAACAGCGGTGAATATATATCAATGAACGTAGTGATAGTAGTGATACAATCACTATATTACAAATTACAATGTGTATCTATCTTGATATAGAGAAAGAACTGTTATAGACTTAGATGTGTTAAGAAATCCAAGACCTAACAGTTAGGTGGAATCATGTGGGCTTCTAGACAAAATGTCTGCCATCACATTATCTGATCCACGGAAAGCTCGTACTGAGAAATGAAAAGGTTGAAGAGCAATTGCATATCGAGTAGACCTCGAGCTCTTCAAATTCTTACTCTGTATAGCTGTAAGAGCTTTTTGGTCGGTTTCTACTATGTATTGTGCGCCTAGAAGGAATCTTTGTAGTTTGAGAATTGACCATACCATAGCCAATAGCTCACGGTCTAAAACCGAATAATTCCTTTCTGCAGCATTAAGTTTTCTGGAGATATATATTACAGGATGCAGAGTTCCAGAGTACTCTTGCATTAGTGCCGCTCCAATCCCAATGGATGAAGCGTCACTACGAAGAACAAATGTCTTATCTGTAGTTGGTAACACTAAAATAGGTGGGGTTGAAAACACATTTTTAATCTTATCCAAAGAGGATTGGCATTCCTGTGACCAGTGGACCATATTAGGCGACCCTTTCTTTAGTAGTGTAGAAAGAGGTGCCATGATAGAGGATAGATTCGGAATGAATCTTCCATAAAATTGAATAAGACCTAAGAGACTTCGCACTTGCTTTTTAGTCTTAGGAATGGAGATGTTAAGTATCTTAGTTATATTATGGTCCTCTGTCTTTAGGAAACCATGACCAACTCGATGGCCTATGAAAGAAATTTCGCTAAAACCAATGTAGGTCTTGGTATCGCCATCAGGTAATAAGATATCTCCGTTCTCGGATTGACAATTCAAACAGACCAACAGTGGGATTCAAAATGGGGCCGGTCCAAGTGAGCGACGTTCATCCAAAAGATATCTTCCCTATAAATGAAAGTTCCGTTCATTTGCTCATCTAATGTCTTTGGGTTTTCCTTACCCATAAGGAATGTTACATATGTCCACTCACAGTGCTGCTAGTACAGGAATCGTCTACATACGATCCATCAAATATATATATATATGATATGACATCTATGGCGTGGTTAGGCCTAGGTAAAGTTTTAGAAAATGTTCCTTCTTTACCTTAAGTTCATGAAATACTAGTAACTAGCACACTAACATATATATTCTGGGAGAAGCATCGACCATCATAGATACTGAGAGAAAACTCCTCTCTTCCCCAGAATCAATCACAATGACGAAAAACTTCGGACTCTCATTTGTCCGACAGCCTTCAAGATCCGTCCGTCATTACGGAAGCGCCAACGACGACTCATCGTCTCATTGGGCATGCGCTAATGTTAACCTTTCAACTATATTCAAGTGGGGCTTTGTATCTTTATTCGGATCACCCTTTGTTGCAAGAGTGAAGAATTTCTTTAGAGTCGGATCATCTTCTTGCTATTTTATAAACGAGTCACGAGAAATTACCGAGTGATCATCTTGGTTATGCACTTCATTATCTTCAGTAGATGAAATTTGAGGCATATTAAGAGCTTGAGCTCTAGTGACTAGTTCATTAGCAGTTCGCATATTTTGTTTTTCCCAAACGGAAATTTGTTGTGGAGTGCATTCTTTGACTCCGTGAATACGACCGATGATAAGATCAGCGATCGGATTCGGCAGAAGACATGCGTGTATATCTCCTGTAAAGAAAGGAGTAGCAATCTTAATGATAGCAGTAGAGTATTTCTCTAAGGTGCCGCCAAATGTCACACATTTGACTACTTTTCCGGTGGCACGAGAAGGCTCTACAAGTGATTGTCTAACACCATTTGTGGTGCATCCAGAATCAAAAAGAACTGAGACTGGATTGTCATTTACTAAACCTTTATGTAAGACAAGAGAACCTCTTCCATCATGCGCGACTGACGCAGGCAGAGCGGGAAGAGGATGGCCGCAACTTAAAGTGGATACCGTAGTTGGTTCAAATAATGTTTTGCATTTGGGGCACTGAGATGCTCTCCGAAAATCAAAAGCGGAACATGCCATATTATTAGCGTCATTATTATCTTTAGTCTGTTTATAGGCTTCATGTGACTCTTGCTGTGCAGAGTTTGCCTGATAATGTGATTTATGTTTTTTGTATTGTCATCTACCTCGATTATTATTGCTTCGGTAATCATTATTATTTCCTCTATTGTAACCCCTATTTTTGTTTGAGTCATAGTTCTCATGGTTACCATTATCATATTTATTATAATGAGTATCTCTATAACTATGGTCTTGTTGTCTCCATGATGGATGACTTGGATAGTTCCTATAATGACTTCCTCTGCGGAAATTCCTATAATTATGACCACCTCTGTATCGAGGGCTGTCGGCTCGTCTCCAGTTCTTCGCAGAAGAACCCTGAAATGATTGGTTACCTTGGTTTTGATAACTATTATGGTTACCCTTTTTATCAAACCTGTTTTGTGGTCCCTGAAATTTGTGTGAATAATTAGGGTTGTATTGTGTTGCTGAAGCGACTGGCATACTTTCCTTAACATTAGCATTGCTAAAAGCTACGTCCGGATGTGCAGTGACGTATTGGGTACAATATTCTTCCATTTCTTTTAGTGTCTTGGGTTTACGCTCATGTAGGAATTCAAGGAATGGTTTATTTACACTTGACATAATCTTGTCTCAGAGCAACAAGTCCATAAGGGCTTCATATGTCTTTTCTGTTTTGGACAGCTCAATCCAACGATTAAATGTAAGACGTGTCCTTGCAATGAATTCTGAGAATTTTACCCCTGATTCAGGTACCATTTTCTTAAACAAAATACGGTAACCTTCCTCTGTTAATTGATATTTTCTCAATAAAGCTGCCCTTATAACATCATAATTATCCTTGTCAGTCTCTTCAACCAAACTTAGACTAGTCAGAGAATCACCTTTCAAATTTTCTGATAACTGGTTAGCATATTGTGATTTATCCACATTATGAGCTCGACAAGAGCGTTCAAATCTATCCAGCCAGTATGTTAAGTCATCACTGGAAGGATTGAACGCTGGTACCTCGACCTTGTAAGTAAAGGGTTTACCACTATTACCATATGACTGATTAGCAATACCCATATTTGTCAATTTTATTTTTTCCAACTCAAATGCAAACAGTTTTTCTTCATGTTCCCTTTTTGCTTTTCTCTCCTCGTCTTCAGCTTCTCTATCTAATCTCTTTTGTTCAGCTTCTCTGTCTAATCTCTTTTGTTCAGCCTCAGCTTCTCTTTCTAATCTCTTTTGTTCAGCTTCTCTGTTTAGTTTTTCCATTTCAATTTGGAATCTCTTTTCCTCAACCTGCATCTGCAATTTCTTTTGTTCAAATTCTAATTCCAATTTTCTATCCTCACTTTTTTGTTTTTTCTCTTCAGCTTTCAGTTTATCAATTTCCAATTTTTGTGCTTTTTCATATTGACTGGTAGCATACTCCTCCAACTTATCACCAGTCTTGCCTAGGGATTTCCCTAACTCAATGAAGTAATCTAAAGTCGACATAATGTATACCAATAGGTGACTACATACCTAAAATAGCAATAATGAAATCTATCTCCAAATAAATGGAAACAAGCTCTTAATAGCTTGAATAATCAGCTCCCTTTATCCCAATCAGCACGGTTGACAGTCATTGGAACAGGTTGACACAATACATCATAGGATACTTGACAAATGGGTGGCAACAGCAATTTGGCAATCTCATGGCATGTAAATATAATCGGACGATAGGAGCAAATATATATTTATGATAGTCTATCGTCTCATACCTCCACTGACTAGTAGCATCAGTTTGAGTTAACAATAATAATGGTCATCACAATGCTCCCTTACAGACCCTCTGCTGACTATGTCTTTCAGGCTAAGTCTTTTAGGCTTTAAATTCAACATGGTCTTTCTTTTAAGGTTGACAATCTCAAATAACAAGGAGTAGACTTCAATACATTGTAGGTCTTGGTATCACCATCAGGTAATAAGATATCTCCGTTCTCTGACTGACAATTCAAATAGACCAACAGTGGGATTCAAAATGGCGCCGGTCCAAGTGAGCGACGTTCATCCAAAAGATATCTTCCCTATAAATGAAAGTTCCGTTCATTTGCTCATCTAATATCTTTGGGTTTTCCATACCCATAAGGAATGTTACATATGTCCACTCATAGTGCTGCTAGTACAGGAATCGTCTACATACGATCCATCAAATATATATATATATATGATATGACATCTATGGCGTCGTTAGGCCTAGGTAAAGTTTTAGAAAAATGTTCCTTCTTTACCTTAAGTTCATGAAATACTAGTAACTAGCACACAAACATATGTATTCTGGGAGAAGTATCGACCATCATAGATACTGAGAGAAAACTCCTCTCTTCCCCAGAATCAATCACAATGACCAAAAACTTCGGACTCTCATATGTCCGACAGCCTTCAAGATCCGTCCGTTATCACAGAAGCGCCAACGACGACTCCTCGTCTTATTGGGCATGCGCTAATGTTAACCTTTCAACTATATTCAAGTGGGGTGACTATATATTTACTTTCACTTGAAGCATAAAATGAGTATTCGCCCTTTGACTAGAGTTCTAATCTTAGACTCAAAATATTACCAAATATTTCCAAACATAACAAGTATACAAACTAATAAATATCTTCCTATATATATACATCTCTATCTTCATTGTCCCCAGTAATCTGTTGGTAACACTCTACCAACTAAGACAGAAACGTTGACTTTAAAACGTGTTTCAGCTCTACCAACTAAGACAGAATCGTTGACTACAAAACGTGTTTCAGCTCTACCAACTAAGACAGAAACGTTGACTACAAAACGTGCTTCAGCTTTACCAACTAAGATGTGTTTTTAGTGTGTGGCGTTTCGTATTATCTATGGTGTGTATGAATACCTCATATCCGTGGTTTTTATTGTTTCTTGTTTCACATTTCATCGCAAGGGGAATATGCCAGATTTAGGTTCTAATTACACTGGCTAACAAAAAATTTTTTTTTTTTCCTTTCTCTAACATTTCTATGTTTTTCTAGTTAATTTTAATGCGCTGTTTTTAAATCTGCAAACTGTTTTTCTCTATCAGGTCGGCATCTCTAGAAATACGCAATTGAAGTTTTTTAACAACGCATACAGTATTACAACATCATTCGTACAAGAAGTATAATAGTTATGTAGGCTTGAATTTCTTTGCAGTCAAATTTCGTCGGTGAATGGCATGTGGTACATCGCGATGAAGCATCCAACAATAATCGGCAAGCATGGTCACACTCCACCGTCCTTGATAACGTGACTCCATTACGGCGATATCTTGATGGAATCGTTCTCCATGTTCATCGCTGACTTCGCCAAGGTTGTCAGGGAAAAAGTCAAGATGCGAATCGAGCAAATGGATTTTGAGGGACATGTTACAGCCCATAATTCTGTATGCATCTATGCACTGCTTAACAATATGCACAGAGTCGACAGATTTGTGATTTCCTAGAAAGTTATCGACGATCGATTTGAATGCCATCCATGCGCGAGGTTCACTACCATGTAACAAGTTCTCGAATTGTTTGTCTGCAATAACGTTCCTAATCTGAGGTCCTACAAAGATACCTTCCTTTATCTTTGCATCACTAACTTGCGGAAACTTTTCTCGAAGATAAGTGAAAGCTTTGCTCATTTTATCTAACGCTTTTGCGAAATTCTTCATGAGCCCCAACTTTATATGTAACGGTGGTAAAATGATGCTGTCTTTGTTAACTAATGGCTCGTGTATTACATTTTTATGCCCGAGCTGCATACGATCCCTGATAGGCCACATCTTTCTTGCATAATGTTCCTGTCTGTTGCGGCTGTCCCATTCATATAGGAAGCAACAAAATTTAGTATACTCAGTCTGCATGCCCATGAGAATTGCAATGACCTTTAGGTCTCCACAAATCCGCCATTTGGTTGTCATTGTACTTTATTTTTGCCAAAAGTATAGCCATATTGTCATAAGTTTCTTTCATATGAACAGAGTAGGCGACTGGAATTGATGAAAATAAATTTCCGTTATGCAATAACACGGCTTTTAGACTAGTCTTGGAAGAGTCGATGAAAAGTCGCCATTCGTTGACTATGTGCTCATGACCGAGGTGCACCATTAGACCATTTACATCTTTGCAATAGCAAATGTCATTATCCATCTCAAAGTATTAAACAAGTTCTCTGCGTCTATGATGAAATTTAGATATCGGAGTATTGGGCGCTAAATGATTCCATTCTTTGAGTCGCAAACCGAGTAATTCCACCTGTCCTTTGGTAAGAGCGAGATCACTTATTAGATCTGAAAGTTCTAAATGGTTAATTAAGTGAACACCATCATTCACCGGTATATAATCCCAGTCAGAATTAGTTTCTAAAGCAGGTAAACTATCACTTTCTGATGGTTCATTCACGTCCAACGGATATTGTTCTGGTGGAACTGGGATCGGACACGTGATTGGAGCATGAGGCACTGGTTTCGAAACCGATTCAATATTTGGATAAACCACAGACTTTCTAGTTTTAAAAGTGAAACCATGGATATTTGTCTAGCAGAAGTAACAATCAGTAGCGTGATTTGTCTGTTCATGCCATATTACTGGCACTCAAAAAGGCATCGACTTATGCTTCGGCGATTTTCGTAACCAACCTGCCAATGTATTTGCACAAGTCGAACAAACTGCATTTGGCTTCCAAGATTTATTTGCATCATCAACTTTCGAACCGAAATAAAGTTCATATGCTTTCTTTAGTAATGGTGTAAAGTTTTTCTGGTGAACACGATCGGTAAAATATCCGCACACGTAACAGAACAGATCAGCCGAATTTCTACAACTTCTAGAAGCCATATTTCGCTCAGAATTATTTCAAAATACAGTAACTATTTGAAAAATAGCGTAACATATGTCATGCATCTTTTAGCAGTATAAAAAGTAGAATTATTTTGCTTTTTATTAATTTTTAATAAGTTATATAGTAAAAATGAAATGGAGCAAATAACGATTTCCCAAAAAATATATTTATTCACAAATATCTTAAGAACCCGATGTGATAGAGATAAACGGATTTCAAATTTGAAATCAGCGCAAAAAACTGACCTAAGAACACTTATTCTTATATAAGAAAGAAAAATTTTGTTTGTCAGTGTTATTGTTTAGTTTGTTTGACTGCATTGTAATTAATATTAGTTTTAGTGTATCGCATTGTGTTTATTAATATTTAAAATGTTTATTGATATTTTAAATGTTTATTCTGCTTAATATCTTTCTGCACTGAATTAGTCTCAAGAAGTTTTTCGTTTACTTAAATCTTCTTCTTAGCTCATGTAACTGTTATATGTTTATTTTTGTTAGGTACTAGAAATTTACTATTCGTCCGGACACAAATGGACATAGCTGCTCAAAAGTACACTCACGCAATGTGTACTGTGAACGTATATAGACAGCCACAGAAGAAGTGCGTATAACTCGAGACATGAAGTTTAACAGGACTTAACTCAAGTGTAACATAACCCCTCGGTACATCATCTTCTTCTTCTTCTTCTTCCATCCTTAGCCATCAACCGGCAAAGCAGTATGTGGTCAGTACGCCTAGTGGCGTCTTAGGGCAACAACAAATTGATCAATCTATCGCTGTTTCCACCACGCCTAGTGGCGTCTTTGTGGAACAAAAACAGACCAAACAATCTATCATTGTTTCCGTAATCAGATTGGTTGGCAAGCAGGTGATCAGCCCACAGTGCGAAGTTTTTACGGGATGGGGTAAACAGCCCCATGCCCATACCCTCCTTAGTCGCCTTTTACGACATGCGTGGTAGGGTGCAGTGTTACTATTCTTTGCTCCCCTTTCGGGCCCCGGTAACACGGTACATCATAACACAACGTATTTCGTTTTACACTTGTATCAATTATTCTACACTTGGAAATACATGTTATGTTATGAAAACATCGTGTTTTCCGTTCCTGAAGTCGCCTGGTACTATCTTATTTAAATGTATTAACGAGATGTACAGATACTGGTGTCGCCTGTACGTTATAAACCTCTTCAGTCAGCGAATTTTTTTCATTTTCCGTTTTCAAGGTCAAGAGTTGCTGGAAAGATCTTGTTTGTACTGTGGAGGGATTTCAGATGTTTACATTTCCCCCCACTTACTTTCTATAGGAGATGAAACGGGTAAGAATTTAAAAAACATATATGATTTTCCTTCTCTGGTTCCTTGATCTCATATTTTGATTTGTCAGTTCACTATGTGTAAGTGTTTTTGTTGTTCAAGGTTTATTTATGATTTTTACATGTTGAATAAAAACACAAATTGCATTACGGTAGAAGAAGGTATTATTTGTGATACCAGACAGAAATTGTGGAAACTGCGCTTGTAAGTAACAATTGACTGATGATATAATCTGACTTTTGATGATTTAGCATCATTTCTAACAAATGCATATATTTGTTACTTCAGTGAAACGGATATATATTTTAGGGTGGGGGTCGGGGGTTGGGGGCTGTTAAGGGAGAGACAGCATGTAGTTAACGCTTGTATTCTTCTGACTTATTTTAATTTCATCTTAGATGGTATTTACGTTTTTATGTATATGTTGTTTAAATTGTCTGATTTGGAATTTGGACAAATGTCTTAATCCTGCAGATTGTATACCAATGTTGCATTTGATTTCCGTGTTTTCAGAACAGTGGTACAAGGTTCCCTCCAAGCACAGGGAATATAATTGACTTTTTTCAGAACTAGTGCATGTTAAAAATTCCTAGACAGTTGGAGATCGTAAAGAGTACGCCATACGGCCACTGTCATGGCAAAATTAAACACAAATAGGAAACCTACTGACCACAAAATATTTATAGAATATGTGACGCCTGTTTACACATACTGGGATCCTGGCCGGTGTTACGGAGTTCGTGCTCTCTGTCTGGATCCTCACTATGTGATCTAAGGGAGGAAATCTGTGCACTTTTGGAGTTGTCTGTGTGTGTGAACGGTGGTTTGGTTTTAGCAGGGTGAAAGAGTGTAGAAAAATGGTTTAAGAAATATAAATAGGTTTAGTTACAGATTATTTGTCATCGTTGAAGGGAGATAAGATGAGTAAAGTAAGGCTTTGTCATAAGGGAGGAAACTCCACATATTTTGGTTGGTAGGAGAAATGTTTAATTTAGGTTAAGTAGATTTAGAATGTTATCAGTTATGGGTTATAAAATTAGCATATGACGAATTTGTTGTAAGCGTTAAAGAAGAAGGTATGCTATTATGGTAAAACTAATTTGCATGTTTAGATTTTGTGATAAGATTTAAAGAGGAGACTATGGATTTGTGTATATTTTAGCAAAGGTAGGTAACTTAAAATTAAGTCCCTTGCCGGTTTTAGTGAGTTGTGCTCACAAATAAAAAAGTATGCACGCACGTGAAAAGTGTGATTGAGTAAACACATTTTAGGCGTGAACGAATAATGTTAGAACGGGGATCTGGCAGTCGGGATTGAGACGCGCTACGCGTAGGAAAGGAAAAAGGGTTTTCTCCCAAGTGTTAAAGTTAGACTTGAGAAACGCGCTCAGCGTAATAGATGTGTGAGAAAACATACTCAGTCTTAGATAATTAGCAAGATTTATGCTGTGAGAAATAGAGTGTATAGAAAAGGCTCAGTACATTATGTACCATAAATTTGGTGTACGGCAGTATTTTTATTGTGATAGTATTTTATTCTCAGGACATGATAGTTGTGAAAGAAAAGAAAGTGTATTTCGCTTTGAGAACAAACCCAAGTACGTTGAACACTTTTATATATCAGTAACATGTGTAGCTCAGCAGACCAGGTCTGAGCAGAGAAGAATAATAGACGAAAATCTTGGCAAAGTGATAGCCCCTGGCGGTAAGGCCAGTTTTCTCTTAGTGAGATATACCAAGAGACATATGAAAAGAAACCTAAAATAAACAGTCAGTACAGAAGAGAGACAAGAAGTTTCTACCTGAAGAATTAAATGACATTGTGAAAGCTGAAATAAGCAAGTAGTAAGAAGACAAGAAATTTGCAGTTTTGAATATTGAATACTTGTGTTGCTGAAGAAGCTGTTGTTATGAAAGACTGCTAACCTTGTTAATAAAGTTCAACCTTTGACATCTTCACTGTTATTACTCAGGTAAATTCGTTTGAATCATCAGAGAGTATGAGAAAATATTTTTGTCAGTCTGAGAGAAGGAAGTTTGTCAAATTTACCTTACTACATACTATCTACTGAAAGGGCAGTGGTCCGAACCTTCTAATACGATCCACGGCCACATGTGCAATGAGGATGTTCCTTAAAACAAGAACATTTGACTTTAGTCATATTTCATTTAGTCAAGAGTACAATGTTATAGTCATCTTTCGTGTATTCTAGAATATATTGCTATTGTCAGATTTAGTGTATTCCAGAACTATTATATATGTGTGTATATATATATATATATATATATATATATATATATATATATATATATATATATATATATATATATATATATATATATATATATATATATATATATATATATATATATATATATATATGTATGTATGTATGTATATCTAGATTTCGTGTACAAACATTTTAGTTACTTACTTAGTCGTTACCCGTCTACCGCGAGTTGTAGAAGTTTGGAAGAGAGAGCGCCAGACTATCCTATCGGCTGTCTTCCTCCTGGCCTGGTTCCATTCTATTCCTCGGTCCTTCAAGGATTGTCTAATGTTTTCCTCCCAGCGGACTCTGGGTCGCCCTGCGGTCTGGATTCCTGGCTCTTTTATTCCCATGCTTGTCGTGGTAGCCGATCTTCTCCCATTCTGCAGACATGGCCAAACCATCTTTGTTGGGACTGCTCTACGTGGGTCTGCAGGGGGTGGGTGGGATTTAAGGCCATGAATTTTGTTTTAGAGCTGCTTATGACCATATCTCTCTTCTCCAGCTCTTCCTTCCAGACTTGCAGGTTGGATTGGAGATGTGCCTCTGATTTAGCAATCAGGGCAACATCATCAGCAAATGCCAGCTCTGAAATACATACATGTCTCATCTTCCAGTACCCCACTGAATACTTTCTTGTTCTCTCCTTACACGCCTTGATGACATCGTTCATGAGGAGTATGAAACGATACAAACATTTTACAATTATCCAAATTGTGTCTATTCCAGATTCCACATGGTGTATGCTCCAAACAGTATACTATAGTCACATTTAAGTATATTTTTTTACGCGATAGGTGATCAGAAAAGAAGACATCTGTATATGCCTGCACGTACGCTAGCCACAAGTTTACGTTAGGAAATAAAGCTTTTTGATGCACGAGAACAAAACAAAATGAATTGCATAATTTGTACATGGAAATTTTTAGGATGCCATTGCTAGTATGTTTACCTAATGCAAAAAACAAAAACAAAAAAATACATCTATACCCTTTTTGCGCAGAATAAGAGGAAATGATCGTTAAGATTAATCAGTAGGCTAACTATCAACACAGATACACATTTGTGAACGATTTATCTAATATGGAACAATCCTTCACAGCAGAAAAGCATGACTAGGTTACACCATCAAAGTAAGAAAAGAAAAAAAAGCTGACAGGAATCAATCTTTAAAAATATTTTATAACATCAACAAGTGTAACAACATCAGTGTACTTGTCAAAATTATTATTAATGTTACGGTACCAACGGACCTTGTGTCTAGGTTGAATGGGGCAAGCCTAGCTAAAGTGTGGGAAAACACCTTTTTGAAAAAATTCTAACAACAAAATATAATCCTCTCACGTTTAGCTATTTTTCGAGCACGGACTAACTACTACAGCCAGGCCTCATGCAGGAAGTATATCATTAATAAAACTTTTTTTAACACTCCTCGAGTAAATGTAACCATGTGGCCAAAAAACACAAGAGTATCTTTTATAGGCTTCAAAGGAGTATCTATAAAGTAAACATTTCCTTACATCTGTTGTCTCACTGACAATGTGTTGGTACATAGCCAGGTTAAAAGCATCCATGTCCCTGTGTACGAGGGGCGTTCGGAAAGTAATGCACCACATCGTTTTTCTCAGGAGCTGTTTATTCAAAGAGCATGACATTTATACACAATATACATGGATATGTCATGTAAACATCGGTATTATTCAACATAATCCCCATTAACTTGTACGGCTTTATGCCAGCGCGAAACAAGTGCATGTATTCCTAACCCGTACCAGATTTTGTCTTGATCATGTAGCCATTTCATCGCTGCATGAATCACTCCTTCATCATCTTCAAACCTTGTCCCACGGAGTGCATCTTTAAGTGCACCAAATAGATACAAATCAGAGGGTGCCAAATCGGGACTATAGGGTGGATGGGGTAATACAGTCCAACCCAATTTTGAGATTGCTTCCCGTGTTGCCAGACTTGTGTGAGGGCGCCCATTGTCGTGAAGGAGAAGCAGGTCTGCTGCATTCTTGTGCGGCCGAACTCTGCGAAAACGTTGATTGAGTTTTTTCAATGTCTTAATGTAAGCTTGCGAATTGATTGTCTCTCCTCTTGGCATAACGTCCACAAGAATCACACCTTCAATGTCCCAAAAGACAGTGATCATGACCTTTCCAGCTGAAGGAATTGTCTTGAATTTCTTTCTTCGTGGTGATTGTGGATGATGCCACTCCATTGACTGTCTTTTTGTCTCAAGTTAAAAATGATGTGCCCAAGTTTCGTCACCTGTAATGATCTTAGCTAAAAAGTTATCTCCATCAGCATTGAAACGCTCCAACAATTCAGAAGAAATTGCTTTCCTTTGCAATCGGTGGTCATTTGTGAGACTTCGAGGAAGCCATCCTGCGCAAACCTTAGAAAACCCGAGAGTTTTTATAACTGCATTTGCACTACCAATGCTGACTGACAGCTGTAAGGCCAATTGTTGAATAGTGATTCGCCTATCAGTAAGAATAATGCCCTCAGCGCATTTCAACATTTCTGCGTTGGTGGCTGTGGCAGGACGTCCACAGCGCGGCCGATCAAGCAGCTCCGTATCTCCACTTCCTGATTCTTTGATTCTCTGAACCCAGCGACTGACTGTACTCCTGTCGACTGCAAAACTTCCATACACATCATGTAGACGCTTGTTAATGTTCACAACAGTTTCATTCTCTGCAACGAGAAATTCTATCACAATTCGCTGCTTATAACGCAAGTTGCTAACATGCTCCATTTCAACGGTTTAGGGCAGCCGTATGATTTGGCCGGTTGCGGTGCAATTTAATGCACACAATAGGCACATGCCATATTTGAAGTGTGCAACATTTCATGCTTCTATCTTCATTATTAGATGAGAAAAACAATGTGGTGCATTACTTTCTGAACGCCCCTCGTAGTAATCGTTTATGTGTCAATTATATTTATATGATGAGCTTGAAAGACCTATACAGAACCTCAAAAAGGCGCCTCCTACAGCATTCATCAAATAGCAGTATTTTTTCTTTGTCTCAATAGAAAGCCCCCCCCCCCCTCCCGCTACATGCCCATTGTGGCATATTGGGAGTATGGTGTTAGGCACATATTTTTTCTTGACCATCGGCACACTAGAGTTGATGTGGTCAGCATCCAGCTGTCTGCCTTAATCTTCCCAGAGTTGCTCTGGTACAAAATTCTTGAGGCTTGGTCTATTCCCGAGCAGTAACTACTAGAGGATAAATAAATAAGACATAAGTGGCTACATTCGGAGAAGAAATACCAAAATAATTTTTTTTCATTGTGTAATATTCTGTCAGGATGTAACACTTTACATAAGTAGGTTATGTCAAGTGTGTATATAAACAAGGTTATTTTCAAGATTATGACAGTTTCTGACATTGTTTTTGTGACATTCTAGAGCAGCCAGTGATCTTGTTATTTATTGTCTCAACTTGTATCAGAAAATGATGTCGCTTAAGGCTGGAAGTTTAATGTTCTGTGGCTTCCTGACATTTGTCATTTGCAGTCAAGGTATGTCAGTCAAATGTACTCACAGTGAACGTGTTTCTGTAATCTTTACCTCCACTCAAAATGCGTCAGTCATGTTAAACCTATAGTTGCGGATTTAAACTTCTAATTGCTCTTTTGATCTCTTTACATCATCATCCTCAACCTCATCATTATCATAATTATCATTTTCTTTTGCGCACCTTGCTGGGCATACATCCACCACTACAGCTGACCCACGTACAAGAGGCCTGCACAAAGCGGTTACATGATGTCGCAGCTGTGGTTTCTGTGCAAATTTTTTTTCCAGCCACATGTACAACCTGATATCAGTCGCCTGGTACGACATGCCTGATACCGCAGTAGTCCTACTTATGTTTGTATCTTCAGAGAGCTCAGAAAACTTCACGCTACCGATCTCATTTAAACAGGTCAATTTAATTCATTCATTGAGCAATGTCTCAAGCCCCTCACATTATTCTATTATAACAGCAACTTTCCAAATAATCTTATCGTTCTCATATAATAACTTTTTCATTTACAATCTCGGTTATTAGTTTCAAAATTATCTCATCATTTTCATATAACCACATCTATTTGCCGTATGAAGCTGACACTCAGTAGCACGCATCAAGCAGCTCCTCTCCTGGAGAGGACACAACGTACGAACATGTTCTCTAGTGTTCTCGTTTTTCTGTCATGAATCCACGTCTGTAAGCCAAATTGTTACTCACGCAATTGATGAACTCACTTCCTGCACTGACGCAGTGAGTAGCTGAAATTGTTGGTTTCAACTTGATATCTAAGCCAATTACTTGTGACTAAGTGATCTTGGTAGGTAGATGTTGCAGGTGGAACTTATGGAAGGGGAAGTAATCTTTAGAATGTTTTGAACATATTAAATTTCGAGTTGCAACGCTTGATTAAGCGGATACTTGTTTGACTTTAGGATAGAATTATCTTTTCCTATTTTCGGGTGACAGAGTACAGATAAGCGTGTGAACGCTGTTTAATGTATTTATTCTGTACTGTTTTGAGTCATGTGAATAGCTCGCTAGTCTGCATGTGTTATCGAGAACGGTGTTCAAGACAACCGAATCTCGTGACGGGTTTTTTGGCGGGACTAGTGTGTGATTGAGGGAGTTGTGTTTTGGGCGTGGACCGTGTAGGTCGAGTCCCAGTGTTTTTGGATAATGTATGCCTACGTAGGATTTGAGAAAATGTCGACTTATATATTTCGCTGTGTGTACAGTCTATGTGATACACTGCAGTGAAGATTTGTTTAGGCCATATGAACCTTATTATAGCTGCCGTGTGATGCAGGCTTTGCTATGTATTGAAGTACTTTCGTAGGCCATATTGTGAAGATTAATGAAGCTGCCGGGTGATGCAGGCTTCGCTGTGTATTAAGGTACTTTTGTAGGCCATATTATGTTTAGCTGCAGTATGAAGATTTGTGAAGCTGTTAAGCTATTATAAGTCCAGGATTAGGACAGGCCTATTACATATTAACTGCAGTGTGGAGATGTATGAAGCTATTAAGCTATTATTAGTCCAGGATTAGGACAGGCCATATTATGTTTAACTGCAGTATGAAGATTTGTGAAGCTATTAAGCTATTATCAGTCCAGGATTAGGACAGGCCATATTATATATTAACTGCAGTGTGGAGATGTATGAAGCTATTAAGCTATTATAAGTCCAGGATTAAGACAGGCCGTATTCGATATTTAATGCCCGGGAAATTATGTTATATTGACTCGTGTTTGTGATAGCGAATGCGAGTACATTTATGGCCAGTAATAACATTTCAGACTGAAACCACTTTTGTTACATTTATGGTGGTTTTCAGTTAACAGGATCTGACATCTACGACTATTCGCGTCGATAGCCTAAGTGGCGTAGTTTTCGTATCATGGGATATGATTTAAGATGTGCCTGAGTGGCGTATACGATTAAGAAATTGTTACCTCTACAGTGATATGTACTTGAAGCAAGAGGATAAAGTGAATCAAATTTTGTCCACCAGACCATATCTAGAGGATCAGTCACTACAAGTTGAAAATAATACATATGACTTGCACGTGACAAGAGTGTAGAACACTTGACTTTGTTATAATTAGCCTTATGTAGGCGTGGCTTGAATCTCCTGTACTTCAGAACTGTGACCTAGTTATTATCTGCCTGGGTGGCGCATTTGAGAAACGACGCACGCTTTATTCGTGGTAGAAGGCAACTTTACACCAGTAGCAATTGACGTCCTATTTCATGCCTGTAGACGACAACAACGTCTGCAGTGGTCAAGGAAGTTCAATTAGACTTGGACAGTATTTGTACCAGCATTTGTACGGGTTGTGACAGATTTCTGCAATATTCGGGTTACCTGTGCCAGTTGTCACAATCACAAGTTCAAGATGTTATGATACACGGAGTTGCCGTGTGCATTTCAGACTACAGAAGAGTCAAGAGTTGCAGTGTGTGCTGTATTATGGTTCCTGTCAACTTGTGCATTGTTAAGCACATATCATATTGACGAAATTACCTGAAGAGAAACGAATCAAGTTCCAGTGCTTTCCCGCAGTGGAGGTTTTAGCAGTCTATGTGATATCCAGTGTCGTGGCGGAAAAGAAGCGGGATCATTGACAGATAAGTGATTGTGTCTTGTGTAAATTGTGTCACTTCATATATGTCGCTAGGCCTCCCTAATTGCTCATTTTGTTATTATTGTTGTTTATGTCTAATTTGACATATGATTAAGATTTGATGCATAGGTGTTAATGGCTGTTGACATATGTCGATTTTCCTGATAATGATGTGACTTGATAAAGGTGCTATAAAAAGGATTGGTGATACAGAATTGAGGAATAAGCTCATTTCTTGACAAATAGTTAACTTTGTGAGCTGGAAAGGTAATTGTCAAACCTTTTGCGACAGTAATTTGTCATAACTATAAGTTATTACTATATATAGTTGATTAAGCAAGTGAATCACCATGGATCGTGATATGTACCCTACAGATATAAGGCCTATGTTGGAGTCTGCATTGGTGGTAGGTAGAGATGGTAAGGGATTGAGAGGTGCACGACTTGGAGAATGGATAATGGATGATTTTTTGATTAATGTGTCAACATCCCTTGAGTTATTTGCGAAACATAACTTTAAGTTTGTTTGCAATTTGGTAATGGCCAAGGATTTGGTGAATTAGCTACGGCACCTTCGTGTGTTTTTACAACAGTATATTGAACTTGAACACGGACATATAATGCAAAGCATGTTCAAAATAATCCACAACCATACATCTGATGAGCAGGAAAGGGAATTGAGAATTGAGAAACAAGCAAAGGTAAACAAACAAAGTGCTCTACAGCAAAGAGAGAATTTCCTAGAAGGGGTTGCTAAAGAGAACGAACTACAGGCAACTGTGTATAGGCTTAAAAGTGAGATACTTGAATCAAACTCAGAACTTTCTAGTGCACAAGCTACATTAAATTCAGCTCTAAGCAAAGTCCAAGACTTGGAAGCTCAGATAGGTAATCTCACGCGGGAACTTCAAGAACAGAAAGAGATGTATGAGAAATTGAAGGTTGAGAGAAATGTCTGTGAGAAGACTTATAAAGATATGCTTCAGGATGTGTTGGATGACAATGATAGTCTCAGTCGCCAACTGAAAGAAAAGAGTAATGTATCCTCGGAGAATATGAATGAGTTAAAAGCACAAGCTGCTCAAATCCAAGGACTTCAGGCTCAAGTGGCTCGACTTCAGCCACAGATAGAAGAGGTTCAAAAGATGAGTTTGAGGAAACTAGCGCGACAGAGGAGAGCAACCAAAGAAAAGGATGTAAAGGTGAAATTAGAAGAGTTAACTATGGAGAAAGAGAAGGTCGCTAAAATTGAAAATTTGCTAGCAGAAGAAAGCGACAAAGTTTTGGCTGTTAAGGAGTTAAATAAAAGGTTAAGTGAAACGATTTCACTTAAAGATAATGAAATTGCGGAAACAAGGGAAAGAATATTTGGCTTACTAGATATGGTTTTGAAAAACAAAAGGTGCTCTTCTGTCAATGTTCACAATGATAGACAGAAAGTTGCGAAAAGTCAACCCCATACACTTTTTGCTCAGAGAGATTTCATTCATGGTAAAGATAGATCTTATCGTGGTAAATACAACTTTAAAAGTTCTAATATTACTGGTAGTTCCAGTAATAATTCTTGGCGTCAGACCATCAAAGATTCTTGTGTAACAGCCATTTCCGTTGGTCAGGAAAAGAAAGGTGATATATTTCAGGTCAAGACTCATAAGAGCAAATATTTCTCTACTACTGGAAATACTCAGAAATTAATAGCGGGGGTTGAGACTATTACTACTTGTTCCAAAGATGAAACCCATATGCGGAACAATAGAGATACTATTGTTTCTGGCAGTTATCAAACTCAGCACAGTCAGTTTGAAACAATTGGTAAATATATTCCCATAAGGGAGAGGGAAAACAGTTCTAGAAAGAGAGATAACCCCAAGAGTAAACAGTACCAAGGGAGATCAGTAAATAATAATTTTCCCTCTCGTAGATACTGTAGACAATTTAACAAATCTCAAAGTTTTGATTGTAAGAATGTTGGAAAGTATGATAGAGATAATAGCTTTTCAAATGTTGCTTTACACCACCAGAGTAATGTTCCTAAACAAAAGACTAAAGTGATTATTTGTAAACAAGGCAACGGTAATAATAAGTATTTTGATCATAGATCAAATAATAAGCGCAATTGTGCTAATTTTGTTCAACATGAGCCCAGAGTCATTTATAATCAAAGTAAACAGAGTAAAAATAACAGTTGGATGCTTGAATACTATTGCTTGCTCTACTTGTTGTTGTGAATATAACACTTTGTTTCAGCGTAAGGCAGCGGCGACATTCAAGGTCGGTCATGTTGTCCCCAAGAATTCTATGATATCTACATGTGATAGAGAGAGCTAGTGACATCGTGAAGAGACCGGGTTTTTACACAAGCCGGTACTGGGTAATTGTAAACGTGATTTCTACGTTTTTCTCATTAAATTTCACTATTGAGTAAAATGGAAATTTTATTTGTATTTGTTGACAGAAACTACCTTGCGATAACAGTCAAGGCTTCTGCGACATATTGACGGTCAGAAATGTGAGTCAACTTTCCGCTCGAGTAGTCAACCGAAACCTGTCAGCGTCTAAATAGCAACTGATGGTTACTTTCTGAAGGTCAAGCATGTTTACAAGAGAGTGGGAAATTTTACGGCGTATTTTTTTTCCTTAGATAGTAAATATTTTTGTATTCTATATTAGTACATGACATGTGGTTGTTTTGAAATAACATATAATTTTGTTGTAATGATTATTTCTTTGCATCTTTTGATTGCCATAATTTTTTATTGTTGTTATTTTTATGTCGGTAGTTTGATGTCATGGTTAGTTAATATATAGAACATACAGAGAAGATGTGAATTATCTGTTATGTGGTGAAATGTAATTTTGGAAATAGCGTGCATGTATCATAAGTGATCTTGTTTTTGGGTTTGTCAGCATGTTGTGAAACTTTAATTTTTTCCAGAACTTGATTTCTTGCCAGTCAAGCATGCAGATTATTTTCTTAGCAGATTATTTAAAAAAAAAACTTAATTTTTTTGTAGATATTTTTATAGAACCTTTTGCATATTTAATCTTAGCAACAAAGGGTAGATTTATTTATAATGTACATCTTATCGATTTGAATAAGAGATAGAGTTATAGCTAAATAGCATTTTACTGAGCTGAACGTAATTGTCAGCAGAAAGAACTTAAAGAATAAATTAAATTTACATGTGTTGATTTAAAGGTTTCTTCGAGATAGGATTTTTGTTTTATATTTCACTCATTTTGTTAAAATATTGATTTCATTATTAGGTTTTACTTAAAGATTTACTGAATTACTTAAAGATTAAATAATGTTTTTATGTAATTTATCGTTAAAAAAATATGTTTGTACGGTACTGTTGAAAAAAATGATTTTTTTTTTTTTTTTTTTGGCATTGTAATTTTTTGTTGTGTGTGCCCAGCATTTGACTGCGTGATATAATTGATATGTAGATTGATTAGTTCTTGTAAAAAGTTGTTTTTTATGATGATGTATTTTTTTATTTTAGCGCTTCATTGTGCGTTGGTAGTATTAGTTATAGCAATGCTATTACTTATTGGTTCGATGCCTATAATTTATTTATTTTTAGTTTTGTATAACTCTTGTAACTTGGGTAAATTACTTATTAGCTTTTGTTTAGTTATAAATTATTTTTTGATGGTGTTAGTATAGATATACTTTGATATTTTGTGTTGTGCCTTTCGATCATATTTATATATTTATTTTTGAATAGGTTATCTGATCAAAACAGTTATTAGTATGTATTGTTATTGACTTTCTCTGCGTTCGTGCCTTTGCTTTCTATCTGTCTTCGGTAACTATTCGTCATTTCATTCCTCCTTTTCTGTTGTCTTTTCGGTATGGATTTCATATCTTGTTTATACTTTCGTACCTCATCTTCGTTTTACTTGATTCTATTTGTATACTTTGTCTTCTTTCAACACTTATACCTCTATTCTTTGTATTGTTGGAGTGGTTATATGACTTGATATAACATATCTACTTATGATAGTTGTATTTATTTTACATGTAATTGTCCAACTTAATTATGAGTATATGGTATTGTTGAGTTCTTACTTTCCTTTTTTTTTTTACAGATCATTCTTCTTTTGATTGATCTTATGTTTTCTCTTTCGATTGGTTGTTTTGGTTTGGTTTGTACTAAATATACGTAACTTAATTTTGGAACTGATCAGATTTGTATATTTAGCTAATTACTTTTTATACTTAGCTGATTATGCTGTATGCTTTAATTGCTACTTTACACTTTAAGGCTGATATTTGTTTTAGATATAATTTGATTTAAAATAAGATATTATTGTAGTCATACGTTAGAGCTTAATTGTCTTCTAAATTTTTCGTTTTTGGGAGTTAATTTTTTCAAAAAAAATGATAGAATCATTTTTTTCCCGGAGCGGGTGGTAACTGTTGCAGGTGGGACTTATGGAAGGGGAAGTAATCTTTAGAATGTTTTGAACATATTAAATTTCGAGTTGCAACGCTTGATTAAGCGGATACTTGTTTGACTTTAGGATAGAATTATCTTTTCCTATTTTTCGGGTGACAGAGTACAGATAAGCGTGTGAACGCTGTTTAATGTATTTATTCTGTACTGTTTTGAGTCATGTGAATAGCTCGCTAGTCTGCATGTGTTATCGAGAACGGTGTTCAAGACAGCCGAATCTCGTGACGGGTTTTTTGGCGGGACTAGTGTGTGATTTGGGGAGTTGTGTTTTGGGCGTGGACCGTGTAGGTCGAGTCCCAGTGTTTTTTGGATAATATATGCCTACGTAGGATTTGAGAAAATGTCGACTTATATATTTCGCTGTGTGTACAGCCTATGTGATACACTGCAGTGAAGATTTGTTTAGGCCATATGAACCTTATTATAGCTGCCGTGTGATGCAGGCTTTGCTATGTATTGAAGTACTTTTGTAGGCCATATTTTGAAGATTAATGAAGCTGCCGGGTGATGCAGGCTTCGCTGTGTATTAAGGTACTTTTGTAGGCCATATTATGTTTAGCTGCAGTATGAAGATTTGTGAAGCTGTTAAGCTATTATAAGTCCAGGATTAGGACAGGCCATATTATATATTAACTGCAGTGTGGAGATGTATAAAGCTATTAAGCTATTATCAGTCCAGGATTAGGACAGGCCATATTATATATTAACTGCAGTGTGGAGATGTATGAAGCTGTTAAGCTATTATTAGTCCAGGATTAGGACAGGCCATATTATATATTAACTGCAGTGTGGAGATGTATGAAGCTATTAAGCTATTATTAGTCCAGGATTAGGACAGGCCATATTATGTTTAACTGCAGTATGAAGAGTTGTGAAGCTGTTAAGCTATTATAAGTCCAGGATTAGGACAGGCCATATTATATATTAACTGCAGTGTGGAGATGTATGAAGCTATTAAGCTATTATCAGTCCAGGATTAGGACAAGCCATATTATATATTAACTGCAGTGTGGAGATGTATGAAGCTGTTAAGCTATTATCAGTCCAGGATTAGGACAGGCCATATTATATATTAACTGCAGTGTGGAGATCTATGAAGCTATTAAGCTATTATAAGTCCAGGATTAGGACAGGCCGTATTAGGTATTGATGCAGTGTGGAAATTATATACTATGATTCGTGTTTTGCTGTCGAATGTGTGTCATTTATGTCAGCGTATCTGTGTTGTAACGGAATAAACAGTATCGAACTGTTCCAGTCGTTTGCAACCCTTCTTGACTCCTGCATGTACCCTTATGTACGTACTGTGGTGTGCGAACATATCAACACACACCCAGGTCAACATTCCAGACACAGTGACAGGTCAGCAGCACACATATATTGAATTAGCCTGTGTGGCGATGATATAGACCAAGCCACTACACTCGCAACAGTGGGTGTAAACAGACTAATAACATTAACGTTTAATTACATTCAGTGAGAAACCAGCAAATCTAGTTTGTATCACGCAGATTCCTGTTTTTATTAAAAAAACAATCGAGCCGTTAATTTTGCTTTTTCTGACGACTGTACTTCTATCTGGCATGGGTCAGTAATCTTTTGTCTTAGATTTACCACATATTGATAGGAGGTTTGAACCTCCTTATCCATGATAGTACCAATAAGTAATTGTTTTAAGATAGCCTTTGGCTCTCGAGGATTTGCCCTATATACCAACTCAAAGGAAGAAAATCTCCTACTTTGGTTAGGAATTTCCCTGTAAGCTAAAAGAATGGCGGGCAAAATGCGGTTCCAATCTTGTGCATATTTGACCGTAACCCTGTCTAGCATCTGTTCTAAACTTCTATTTAATCTTTCAATTTTACCACATAATTGTGCATGATATAATGAACTAAGCGATCTTTCAATCCCGAATAACTTCATTACTTTTTTCATAGCATCAGACACGAATTGAGTTCCATTATCAGACTGTATGTTTTCGGGAAAACCAAATCTGCTAAATACTAAAAATAGCGCATCAGCTATGTCAACAAACAAATCGTTTTCAATGGAATTGCCTCGGGCCAACGTGTACACATATCGATGCATGTTAGCACGTATTTGTGACCCCTAGCTGAAGTAACTTTCATAGGACCAATAAGGTCGATAGCCATCTTTTGCGAATGAACGCAAAGAAATGTCATCGGCCTGAATGGGTGCATTATGTCTAGGCCTTTTTGTTGCGACACTCTTGCTCACTACACGTGTGCGACAAAAAATCTTTTACATCTTTAGACACACCAGGCCAAAATAAATGAGACAAAACCCAGTGTTTTGTTCTAGCAATACCCAAATGTCCTTGTAGGAACTTTTAGATGTAGGAACTCTTCGGTTGTTGCGGGATATTGGAATATAGATCTGTTGGTGTTCTTGATTGGCACTACTGGCAAGGGCGATGCCAGAAAATGTCGGGCTTAAAGTCTCTATTGCCGACTTACAAATGTTCAACGCAAAATATATATAGTGGGCCGTGTAACTCAATGGCCAACGAAGATAATGTCAACACGGTACAGTGAACTGGCACGTCAATTAGATTGAAGCCAAGTATTAAAGTTGACGACATAATTTATTGTGCACTGACAGGTACATTGACATCACAAAGTCAGACGACGTAGCATCATTATAATGGCATGGCATAAACGTTAGGTATTCTGATCAATCATGTAGAAGTAGGCATCAACATCAATAGTATAGGTTATAGCATCGGGGCATCACAATTCATTGCATTTCAATCATGAACTTGATTGAAATCTTATAAGGGCCGACCTCTCAAGGACGGCGCTGAACTTCACTGCCAATAATTCTATCATGACTTTCAATACGGAGCTTTCCTACAACGCCAATGGTTTTATTGAATAAACCTCAAATATATGCGAAGAATAATCTCGATAATATTCGGTCAGGATCTGGATCCCACTAGCAACACAACATGGCGCATGTGTTGAGTTACAGCCAGATTTTAATAAATGACGAAATTAGCATAATAAGAATATGCAACGAGCCCTCCACTGGCTAACATAGATACTCCCTATCAGGAGGTTTATAATCTCTACATGACTGCTTCCCTTAATCCGGCAAGACTTACAAATCGGCTCCATCTAGAGACAACCGTCTCAGGAAATAGGCATTAGGCATCCCCCTTTCATAACGTCCATCTTATTCTCCCTGAGCGCACCCGTTGCGCTTCTGTGTTCAACTTCGTGTCCAATCGCGCGTAACTAATTAATAATATATATATTCTTAGCTGCACAGTGGGCTGATCACCTGCTTGCCAACCAATCTGATTACGGAAACAACGATAGATTGTTTGTGTTCCACAAAGACGCCACTAGGCGTGGTGGAAACAGCGATAGATTGATCAATTTGTTGTTGCCCTAAGACGCCACTTGGCGTACTGGCCACATACTGCTTTGCCGGTTGGTGGCTAAGGATGGAAGAAGAAGTAGAATATTCTTAGCTGTGCTAAACATTTAAAATTACGCTCGCAAAAAGAACGCAACAGATACCTTCCACCCATGAGACAAAAAAAAAAAGCGAAGCTTTTTTTTTTTGATTTAACTTATACCCATGATATCGATCAAGTTCATTTTCACAATTAAAGTAATAGCATTTAAATGTGAAAGTATGTGTTAATAATAATATGTGAGGTAAAGTTAGGAAAAAAGAAAATCGATTCCAAATTCAAAACTCAAACAAAAGAAATGACACATAATGTATCAAAATGGTACAAAACAACAAGTTACGAAGTCGCAAATGAAATGAGATACTGAAATAAAGTAGAGAAGAATGGAAAGAAATGGTGATAAATGGAGACAGTAATCAAATAGGATGATAAAAGAGACAATCTCAATCAGTGAACGCAATTAAATTAAGTAGTGTATGTATGCGAATATCTGTAAGAGGAAGAAATAATTAAATAAAATCAATGCGAAACACAACATACTCGAAGAAAATAACACGATCCAAATGATGTGTAGGCAAGATTAGCCACACAGCAAGTACGCTACAATGGTCACATGAATTATGTCTATGTGCCAAAAATTATTAAGTGCGGATGATGCGCGGTTATAAGATAAGTAGGGTGTTATGGAATAGCGTATTTCGAGTACTGAAATAATTAAGTTAATATGAATGTCGCAGATGTCACCCAAAGTTATGGAAATTTAAAATGTTACCAAGTAATCTATAATGAAAGTAACTTAAATTAATTAAAATGTCCAGAAATCATCACGTAAGCAATGAAGATTGTCTTCAGCTCGTATCGAAGTGAATTAAAATCATGAAACTCTATGAAAGTTAAATGTCCTGTAATCATTTATGTATCTAATAAGTTCGATTTATGTCAATTTATGTTTCCAGTGGAATAGAAGTAAACTTAGACCACAGTTAGTTTTGCACCAACACAATTACTTCTAGTTATTTGAAATGGAAAAGCACCAAAATAATGTATTAAAAAATGGTGCGAAGAATGTAATGATATATTCAAAGGTTAGGTTATTAACGGAAAACCCATAGTAGTACGTGTCGGTATAGTTCGTAAGCAATCATTCATAGTGCTGACTTGGTCACGTAGTGGCGTCACAACTTGAGGGGAGCAGAGGCTCGGTAGAGTCAAGGTGTTTTCGACAGACAAAATTCGTCCATTGAGGTGTCAGTATTGCGGATGGCTTGAGTAGCGAAAACCAAATTACTGACGATGATAGAGACTCGTGCAGGAATGACATTCGTGAGGTATGCACACGTAAGTCCAATAATCGTCCGCAGTAGTGACGAAATGACCCGAAAAAGTCTAAGCAGTAAGTGTAACGACCAAATAGGGGTTAACAATGTGATGTTTACCATAGCCTTGAGTCGTGTAGTTTCAATCCATTGACGATAAAAGTTATGCACATGCACAACTCCGAGTCCCATCATAAATACGTTCCTGTGAATAAAGAAACGAAATGTTCTTTTTGGTAAAAGTATGATATTTTTAACGCAAGAATTTCAATAAATCTTACCGCATGTGGTCTGGTACTTCCTTGACCACTGTTCCATGACAGTTGATCTTTTCTGTAGGAGACAAGAAAAGGTAGTAACAGCAGTCAAAACAACAAAAATACCAGCGTGAAATGGAAGTCGCGCTGTGAATAATGTGCTGCAGAAAAAAAATTGGCCCAAGATAAAACAAGAGCAAACCTGAGTGTACGCAATGATGTAAAGAGTAGACATAAATATAAAAAATGATATCGAAGCCAATAGGAAAAATAAAAATAAGTGTGTAATGACAACTGGATATCACAGACATCGCGTATTACAAAGACAAGACTGAGTTAACCGGCCCATTAAATAAAAAATAAATAAATATAGATACTACAAGTGAAGAAAGTCAAAACCGATAGGATATTTGAAAGTAAATATAGAAACAACAAGTGAAGAAAGTCGAAACCGATAGGATATTTGAAAGTAAATATAGAAACAACAAGTGAAGAAAGTCGAAACCGATAGGATATTTGAAAGTAAATATAGAAACAACAAGTGAAGAAAGTCGAAACCGATAGGATATTTGAAAGTAAAGAAATGCAAATATGCAAGACATAAATGAGATTAATTACTGAGTAGTGACAGTAATAGAAGAAAAGATAAATACAAAACATCCGGAAGAATGCAGAAAAAACGCACCAGCAAACGCAGCTATAAAGTGCGTGGTGCAGAGTTTTGTACCAGTCGCACGTCTAAAAGATGGTGTGCAAAAAGTGAACGATGTTTAAATTTAACAGCTCTGTGAGTGTCAAAATAGTTATTAAAGCGTACAAAAGCAAGCTGCTGACAAGAATTTTCAAGTTCGAACATGCGAACAAATTCAACATTACCAATTTCCTGAAAAAATGTTCGAAGTGCATACCAAGTCGTATGCGATGGAATGTTGCGCACCAGTGCAGTGCGATTCAGTGACATCTGATCTCGGCCAGATCGCAACTGAGCCCGAGTATCAATGAAATTATCATTATTATGTTTAGCGTGTAGTGAGTGCGAAGAGGAATTTGTACGGACATGTAGATTCTTGCATGTCGTAATAGTTGGAAAATCACGGTTGTACTTGTGATTATCATGATGAATATTAATATCATCAACGCGCCGAATAATGTCACGACTATTATAAGTGAATTTTGTGTCACCTTTGACAACATCATTCAAACTATTGGGAGTATAAGTCCCCTAAGCATGCTGTATATAACGATTCTCATCGAAATAAATAGAACCAGTGTGAACGATATCGGTCACACTATCCTCATATGGAACAAACTTGTCTGTCCCTGTACGTCTCAGATTCCGCAAGTTTGGAATGTTCTTAACAAACTGTTTTGGCTTCTCATGAAATAAAGTGACTTGATTTTGTTGATTGTAGAAAACAATTTTATTTGGGGGCTTAGGATGATATGCTAAACTGTTTGTCACCCCGTTTTTACTGTTATCGACATGTCGCCATGACGAACTCCCAGAAGAAGCAGTATAGTTATGACCAGATACACTGGCATCAGGGTGATGTCGAGGAAAGTTGTAACTACCTCTGTATGATATCTTTACTTTGGCAGGTTGTACAGACCTGTTTGTATCACACTTGGGACTACCGGCATGTTTTACAGTAGTATTTCCATTATTAAGATTTGACAATATGTTTTTATGTAACACCACATCGAGTAAATCATCAACCCTAGTTCTCAATTTCACAATTTCCAAATCTTTGAGATAAATCTCTTCACTCTGCCTCTTATTTAACTCTATCAGGTTAACAACTTTACTTCTATCATCAAGTAATGACTCAATGTGAGCCAACGTATCGAGGGTAAAATTTTCTTGTCGACCCTTAAGTTCTGGAATTTCGAGTTCAAGTGCTGCACCTTTACTCTCCAACTTTTCCTCCTGAAGCAGGGGGGCATGAGATTGAATTTCCTGTGGTTTCCTTTTCTCCAATTCTATCTCCCTCATGGCTTTTATTTTTCTTGCCATTTTCATAAATCTCTTTTTATGGGCTTCCACCGTATGTGGCTGTAGTAGGGCAACTTGAACATTAACACCCAGAATTTGGGCAGCCTGTGCCTGAATGTTATCTTGTAGTTCCTGAACTTCCTGCGTGAGATTTTTCACCTCGACATGCCTATCTTCCATCTGAGCTTCCAACTCTTTAATCTTACACAATGCTGAATTCAATGCAGCTTGCGCACCAGTAAGTTGCAAGTTCGATTTATGTAGATCACCTGTAAGTTTGGACACTGTCTCATTTATTCCGCTCTCCTCAGCAATATCCTCCAACAACTGTATCTTTTCATGACACCTTTTTTCGTGAGTTATTTGTTCCTCATGAAAATTGTCTTTGCGTATAGCGCGGAATATATTTTTCATTACATTACCATGTGGTTCATGGGTGTAATTCACTAAACACAAACGCAGATCCCTGCGCAGTAGTTGTGCCAAGTCCGTGGCAATATTTATATGTGGAATAGAACGAAAATGCCAACTCGCAAAGTCCTCCAAATCTGAGGCTGCCTGGCCTAAAAAACGATCCATCACATATTCTTCAAGTTCTGGGCCTTGAAATCTCTGATCCTTACCCTTCTGGAGCGGCATCTCCAATACAGGTATCATGTCCTCCGTAGACATTTTTTTCTAATCTATATGAGGTCCACTTACCTAATCAAATATCACTTACTGAGGGTAAAATGTATCCTGTAATTAGCATGTGACAAGTTCCTGTCCAGAGAACTCGTATACTAATTATCATCAATGTCAGAAATATGTTATATTATTACCTAGCCATTAATTATTCATGCATTAAAATCATATAAGTAGAAAATACAAGATGTAGACAATGAGAACAATAATTACAAAGACAAGATACTAAGGAACAAATGAAAACATTCGCAGAATCAACTGAACAATAAAGTAGAACTAAAAAGGAGGATTTTGCAAAGAGTGCAATGACACTGCTATCAAAATGACCAGACAAGTAACAATACAAGGTATAAACATAAAGTGTATAAAAATAAACGAAAGTGAGGTTGAGGGTGACGTTTACGAACAAAATACATCATGCAAATAAGGTACATATAAGAAAATACTACGGTAACAACAATAAAGACTTGACGTAACCGCTAAACAATTACTTATTATAAGAAACAAGTAGCGATCAGAACTTCAGCAAGGTTTCTAGCCTTGAACTGGAATTATCGCTCAATTGAAACTTACAAACTAAATCCTATAGAACGTCTGAAAAGAGCCTGAATTAGCTTCGAGATGAACCTCGTTTGTCAGATCGGCCTCCCTACCGCCCACGTTGAACATAGAACATGTAACATATAACACTAAAGCATATAGTGGACATATTAAAAAAGGCTCATCAATAACATGCAACAGTGGTACAGAGTACAAACAATCAGTGACCACTTATCTTTTTAAGAAGAAAAAAAATTCCCGGCCCTCGCAAAGCTAGCGATGATGGTTCTCGCGTGTTGCATGTAGGTGCTTGAATATAGGACGTCATGCAGTCCAACGTTGATCTTTGCTATAGTTTTTGAACACCGGATCATCAAAGGACAAGGAGGTTGACCGTTAAGAGAAAAGTCGTGTCCTTGAAGTTATAAATTTGCTGTATCAGTTCTCGAAGCATGAGTTCTTGATTACAGAAAAAATTCTTATCCCCTTTGACTTGGCCACCAGATGTAGGAACTTTTAGATGTAGAAACTCTTCGGTTGTTGCGGGATGTTGGAATATAGATCTGTTGGTGTTCTTGATTGGCACTACTGGCAAGGGCGATGCCAGAAAATGTCGGGCTTAAAGTCTCTATTGCCGACTTACAAATGTTCAACGCAAAATATATATAGTGGGCCGTGTAACTCAATGGCCAACGAAGATAATGTCAACACGGTACAGTGAACTGGCACGTCAATTAGATTGGAGCCAAGTATTAAAGTTGACGACATAATTTATTGTGCACTGACAGGTACATTGACATCACAAAGTCAGACGACGTAGCATCATTATAATGGCATGGCATAAACGTTAGGTATTCTGATCAATCATGTAGAAGTAGGCATCAACATCAATATTATAGGTTATAGCATCGGGGCATCACAATTCATTGCATTTCAATCATGAACTTGATTGAAATCTTATAACGGCCGACCTCTCAAGGACGGCGCTGAACTTCACGGCCAATAATTCTATCATGACTTTCAATACGGAGCTTTCCTACAACACCAATGGTTTTATTGAATAAAACTCAAATATATGCGAAGAATAATCTCCATAATATTCGGTCAGGATCTGGATCCCACTAGCAACACAACATGGCGTATGTGTTGAAGTACAGCCAGATTTTAATAAATGACGAAATTAGCATAATAAGAATATGCAACGAGCCCTGCACTGGCTAACATAGATACTCCCTATCAGGAGGTTTATAATATCTACATGACTGCTTCCCTCAATCCGGCAAGACTTACAAATCGGCTCCGTCTAGAGACAACCGTCTCAGGAAATAGGCATTAGGCATCCCCCTTTCATAACGACCATCTTATTATCCCTGAGCGCACCCGTTGCGCTTCTGTGTTCAACTTCGTGTCCAATCGCGCGTAACTAATTAATAATATATATATTCTTAGCTGTGCTAAACATTTAAAATTACGCGCGCAAAAAGAACGCAACAGTCCTGCACATGTAATGTCATGGGCATGTCGTAAGACAAATGATGTATAGCAAGTAGGTACCATTTTTTGTTTTTTAACTGATGTAACATCCTGAAAATTTCTGATCGATATATCATTCTTTAATGTGTACCAGTGTTTTGCATTATCATCAAACATCACCTTATTTGATCTTTCCATACAAAAATATTTTTTTAAAGACTCATCTTCTCATTGCCTTTGTGTGAATGATTCTTTTTCAATCAATTCAACTTGCAAATCATCAACATCATCCATATGAGCAATGTTATCAATCTCATCATCATTATCATCATCATCCATGATCTCTTGAATGTCTTCCACGTTATTCAAAATCTTCTCCAGCACAATATCATCATGGTCATGATTAACCATTTCAGCACGGGCCTGTGCTCTAGTGGTAACAGCATTATCTGTTATTAAGTGCTTCTTCTCCCACTTTACAATGTCCTCTCTAGAATACTCGTGTAGGCCGGGGATGTTTCCAAGAATAATCTCAGCGATAGGGTTATTTAACAAACATACAAGAGTTCTTCCAGTAAAATATGGTGTATCCAAAAATACTTCAGCTGTTGGATAGTATTCTACTGTGCCACCAAAAGTAATACACTTTACTTCTCTTCCAGTGTAATCTGACTGATCCACCATCGATCTACGTACACCAATTGTCGTCGATCCCGTGTCTCTGAAAAGTGACACTAATTTATTGTTCGCAAAACCCCTTTCAAGCACCAGTGAACATGTGCTTTCAAAAGAAGGCATGACTGGCAAAGAATGTCCGCACAACAGTCTTGGTACTCTCTGTAGCTGAAATAAAGGACTACATTCAGTACAATTAGCACCATTGGATAGGTCGACACTACAAGCATTCGCATGAGCGATAGGCATATTACTTTTACCTGTAATATTGTAACTCACATTTACGACAGCATTAGCACGTTCAGGGTTCCTCGACTGTCTAAAATTATTATTTTGATAAGACACTTTGTTATTTCCATAATTGTCATTATTTCTATGGAATGACCTTTGTCCTCTGCCTGATCTGGCATTATATCCACCTCTATTTTGGTTATCATTGTATCTATGTGATGACTGTGGTCCATTATACCCATCATCATTGGAGTTGTAATATCTCTGAGGCTGTTGAAATTTCTTATTGAATTTATATCTACCTCTATTATTGCCATATTGATAATTCTGACTGACTCTATAGTTCTTATCAATACTATTGGACCTCTGCCTAGGTGTGTTATTATTGATCATCCTAGCAGATACTACTGGCAAAGAATCTTTAATGTTCTTTCTACTTAGATTCTTATTTGGATGTGCGACTTGAAATTGTCTATCTTAAGTTTCACAAACAGACAAATTCTCTGGTTTCCTTTCCTGCAAAAAAGATTTAAAAATCTCCATTAATGTAGGATAACACTTATTTTCTGAGAATCAAATCTGAAAGACCCTCAACAGTTTTTTTTTCAATCTTACAGAGATCAATCCATCTTGTAAAGTACATCTTAATGGAAGAAATAAATTCTGTAAAATCGTTTGCAGAATCTGGCAGTAGTGATTTAAATTTTAACATATAACCATTTTCATCTAATTGATATTTCTTAAGTAGCAACGTTTTCACCGCATCATAGTCTTTTCTAGACTGATCATTCATGGTACAAACTGCTGTACATGCATCACCGACTAATATGTTCATGAGCCTACTCGACCAGGTAGTTTTATCTATATTAAACTCCTTACAATACGTCTCGTATCTGCTGAGGAAGCATGAAATAACGTCAATATTAGGATTAAATTTAGGCAAATTTATCTTTACCTGAGCATTATGGTCTCTTCTACTAGCATCACCATTCATAGGATTGACCTGTGGTTGCTGTAATCTTAATTTCTCAAGTTCCAATTGAGCTAACCTGATCTCCTGTTGAGATCTGATTTCCATTTGAGCTTTTGTGCTGCTAATTCAGCCTGAGCATTCGCTAATTTTTCTTTTTCAAGAGCCATCTCATCTGCTCTTCTCTTTTCCTCAAGAGCTATTTCATTTTGTCTCATTTTTTTCATTTAATTCTTCTTCTCTCCTTTTTTCAGACATTTCTTCTTGTCTTCTTTTTTCTGCCACTTCTTCTTGTCTTTTTTTCAACCAATTCTTCTACTCTCTTTTCTTCAAGTCTCAGGAGTTCCTTGTCCACATAGGTTTTTAAGGCATCACCCTCCAAACCAAAATCCCTGCCAACTTTTACCAAATCTTTCAAGGTTGCCATGATATACTATTATTGTGCTTTAAAATAACAAACCAATAAAGTAAATATATTACATTATCAAGCTGTGAATAAAATTTTCAATACTTATTTCACCAATGCAAATTCATCCAACTCCATGTAATAGTAGATAAAAATGCTAGAAAATAAAATAATCTAGCTACAAGCTGTATGTAACCAAAAAGTGACTTATCTCAATGTCAGAAAACCAAATCCTCCTAGTTCGAACGTCTGTTCCTAGCAGCCACGATGAGAACTGGACACGATAGACCAACGTTAGGCCTAGCAGATTGCAAGAGCTGACACGACACGAACTCCCTTGTAGTCTGTCGATGTCTTCAAACATGCCATCTTCGGCAAGAAACTTGAAAATATACTTGAAGCAGGCGGCAGTAATAAGATGTGCTTCCCAAATATGTTCTCTTCTTGAGGAGAACAGTAGGGACTGCCTTGTAAAATTTGATGTGACACCTCTTCGAAGATAGCAGACGATAATTTGAGCCATCTTTGATAACTGGATCAAGGCACGAATGTAGGCAACGTCTGTACTTTTCTTGAAACCGTGGATCGAAGATCCCCTTGCGTGTGGCCCCCAAGTTGTTAAGGTTCAATTCCCAAGTTGTTATGGATTAATTTTGATTATTTGATGTCGTAGTGTCTAGCATTAATGCTGCTGAGCAGGTCCCTCATTTCTTATCACTGTTAAAGGCATGCAGCTCTGCCGGTACTAATTTTTAAAACACAGTCTTTCTTCACATACCTGATCGTCGAACACTGAAGAAGATACGAAGGCCAGGTTGGACGTTGATACAACAATTATTTAATACTGTTCACAGCTCCACGTTAATCATCCATTATATAGATAAGAGCATGGCATAGCATAGCCAGTCTTAATAGTCGCTATCTCGTCTTGCCATGAACACGCTGTCCTCACGGTATCATGCAGACTTTAATACAAAATGTGCCAACTCACTTGCATCCAATACAGCATACACAGCTTTCAATTACAAATATATGTAGCCCCAACCCAACTCAGCATTGTGGGTGAGCTAAATGAAGTAGAGATTTAAAACTCTGTAAGATTACACATTCCTGGAGCTGGACCAAATATACGTCCCAACACGTTGAAGAACACTGGCGGAATGCCCCGCAGTATAGCTTCACTTCTGCTAAGAAAAGCCGATTTAGCCGTGTGCAAAAATGTCCCAAAAGACAATGACGTACTTCCGGGAGTAACCCAGGAAACGTACTATCAACAAGCTCGTCCATAAACAAGCCTTGTCGAAGTCGAAGCGTATGTTATGATATTACTCATAACAACGTGTTTCAGCTCTACCAACTAAGACAGAATCGTTGACTACAAAACGTGTTTCAGCTCTACCAACTTAGACATAAACGTTGACTACAAAACGTGTTTCAGCTCTACCAACTAAGACAGAATAGTTGACTACAAAACGTGTTTCAGCTCTACCAACTAAGACAGAAACGTTGACTACAAAACGTGTTTTAGCTCTACCAACTAAGACAGAATCGTTGACTACAAAACGTGTTTCAGCTCTACCAACTAAGATGTGTTTTTTGTGTGTGTGGAGTTTCGTATTATCTATGGTGTGTATGAATACCTCATTTCCGTGGTTTTTATTGTTTCTTGTTTCACATTTCATCGCAAGGGAAATATGCCAGATTTAGGTTCTAATTTTTGTTTAGTTTGTTTGAGTGCATTGTAATTAATATTTTAGTTTTAGTATATCGTATTGTGTTTATTAATATTTTAAATGTTTATTCTGCTTATATCTTTCTGCACTGAATTAGTCTCAAGAAGTTTTTTGTTTACTTAAATCTTCTTCTTAGCTCATGTAACTGTTATATGTTTATTTTTGTTAGGTACTAGAATTTTACTATTCGTCTGGACACAAACGGACATAGCTGCTCAAAAGTACCCTTACGCAATGTGTACTGTGAACGTATATAGACAGCCATTGAAGAAGGGCGTATAACTCGAGATATGAAGTTTAACAGGACTTAACTCAAGTGTAACATAACGCCTCGGTACATCATAACACAACGTTATTTCCTTTTACACTTGCATCAATTATTCTACACTTGGAAAAAAAATGTTACGAGTATGTTATGAAAACATCGTGTTTTCCGTACCTGAAGTCGCCTGGTACTATCTTGTTTAAATGTATTAACGAGATGTACAGATACTGGTGTCGCCTGTACGTTATAAACCTCTTCAGTCAGCAAATTATTTTCATTGTCCGTTTTCAAGGTCAAGAGTTGCTGGTAAGATCTTTTTTTTTTTGTACTGTGCATGTATTTCATATATTTACATTTCTCCCCACTTTTACTTTCTATAGGATTTCAAGCGGGTAAGAATTTTTAAAAAAATATATGATTTTCCTTTACTGGTTCCTTCATATCATATTTTAATTGTTCAGTTCACTGTGTAATTGTTTCTGTTGTCCAAGGTTTATTTATGTTTTTCACAGGTTGAATAGAAACACAAATTGCATTACGGTAGATTTAGGTATTATTTGTGATACTAGACAGAAATTGTGGACACTGCGCTTGTAACTGATTTTTAATGATTTAGCATCATTTCTAACACATGCATATATTTGGTACTTCAGTGAAAGGGATATATATTTTAGGGTGAGGTTCGGGGTTGGGGGGGGGGGGGGGGGTTAGGGGAGAGACTGCATGTAGTTAACGCGTGTATTCTTCTGACTTATTTTAATCCCATCTTAGATGGTATTTACTTTTTTCTGTATATATTTTTTAAATTGTCTAATCTGAATTTTGACAAATTTCTTAATCATGCAGATTGTATACTAAAGTTGCATTTGATTTCCGTGTTTTCCAGAACAGTGGTACAAGGTTCTCTTCAAGCACAGGAAATATAATAGACTGTTGTCAGAACTAGTGGTACAGGTTTCTCTCTAAGCACAGGAAATATAATAGACTGTTGTCAGAACTAGTGGTACAGGTTTCTCTCTAAGCACAGGAAATATAATAGACTGTTGTCAGAACTAGTGGTACAGGTTTCTCTCTAAGCACAGGAAATATAATAGACTGTTGTCAGAACTAGTGGTACAGGTTTCTCTCTAAGCACAGGAAATATAATAGACTGTTGTCAGAACTAGTGGTACAGGTTTCTCTCTAAGCACAGGAAATATAATAGACTTTTTTCAGAACTAGTGGTACAGGTTTCTCTCTAAGCACAGGAAATATAATAGACTGTTGTCAGAACTAGTGGTACAGGTTTCTCTCCAAGCACAGGAAATATAATAGACTTTTTTCAGAACTAGTGGTACAGGTTTCTCTCCAAGCACAGGAAATATAATAGACTTTTTTCAGAACTAGTGGTACAGGTTTCTCTCCAAGCACAGGAAATATAATAGACTTTTTTCAGAACTAGTGGTACAGGTTTCTCTCCAAGCACACGAAATATAATAGAATTTTCAGATCTAGTGGTACAGGTTTCTCTCCAAGCACAGGAAATATAATAGACTTTTTTCAGAACTAGTTGTACAGGTTTCTCTCCAAGCAGAGAAAATATAATAGACTTATTTCAGAACTAGTGGTACAGGTTTCTCTCTAAGCACAGGAAATATAATAGACTGTTGTCAGAACTAGTGGTACAGGTTTCTCTCTAAGCACAGGAAATATAATAGACTGTTGTCAGAACTAGTGGTACAGGTTTCTCTCTAAGCACAGGAAATATAATAGACTGTTGTCAGAACTAGTGGTACAGGTTTCTCTCCAAACACAGGAAATATAATAGACTGTTGTCAGAACTAGTGGTACAGGTTTCTCTCTAAGCACAGGAAATATAATAGACTGTTGTCAGAACTAGTGGTACAGGTTTCTCTCTAAGCACAGGAAATATAATAGACTGTTGTCAGAACTAGTGGTACAGGTTTCTCTCTAAGCACAGGAAATATAATAGACTTTTTTTCAGAACAGTGGTACAGGTTTCTCTCCAAGCACAGGGAATATAATAGACTTTTTTCAGAACAGTGGTACAAGGATCCCTCCAAGCACAGGAAATATAATTGACTTTTTTCAGAACTAGTGGTACAGGTTTCTCTCCAAGCACAGGAAATATAATTGACTTTTTTTCATAACTAGTGGTACAGATTTCTCTCCAAGCACAGGAAATATAATAGACTTTTTTTCATAACTAGTGGTACAGATTTCTCTCCAAGCACTGGAAATATAATAGACTTTTTTTCATAACTAGTGGTACAAATTTCTCTCCAAGCACAGGAAATATAATATACTTTTTTTCATAACTAGTGGTACAGATTTCTCTCCAAGCACAGGAAATATAATAGGCTTTTTTTCATAACTAGTGGTACTGGTTTCTCTCCAAGCACAGGAAATATAATAGACTTTTTTCAGAACTAGTGGTACAGGTTTCTCTCCAAGCACAGGAAATATAATAGACTTTTTTCAGAACTAGTGGTACAGGTTTCTCTCCAAGCACAGGAAATATAATAGACTTTTTTCAGAACTAGTGGTAAAGATTTCTCTTCAAGCACAGGAAATATAATAGTCTTTTTTCAGAACAGTGGTACAAGGTTCCCTCCAAGCACAGGAAATATAATAGACTTTTTTCAGATCTAGTGGTACAGGTTTCTCTCCAAGCACAGGAAATATAATAGACTTTTTTCAGATCTAGTGGTACAGGTTTCTCTCCAAGCACAGGAAAAATAATAGACTTTTTGTGAACTAGTGGTACAGGTTTCTCTCCAAGCACAGGAAATATAATAGACTTTTTTTCAGAACAGTGGTACAGGTTTCTCTCCAAGCACAGGAAATATAATATACTTTTTTTCAGAACAGTGGTACAGGTTTCTCTCTAAACACAGGAAATATAATAGACTGTTGTCAGAACTAGTGGTACAGGTTTCTCTCTAAACACAGGAAATATAATAGACTGTTGTCAGAACTAGTGGTACAGGTTTCTCTCTAAACACAGGAAATATAATTGACTTTTTTTCATAACTAGTGGTACAGATTTCTCTCCAAGCACAGGAAATATAATAGATTTTTTTTCATAACTAGTGGTACAGATTTCTCTCCAAGCACAGGAAATATAATAGACTTTTTTTCATAACTAGTGGTACAAATTTCTCTCCAAGCACAGGAAATATAATATACTTTTTTTCATTACTAGTGGTACAGATTTCTCTCCAAGCACAGGAAATATAATAGGCTTTTTTTCATAACTAGTGGTACTGGTTTCTCTCCAAGCACTGGAAATATAATAGACTTTTTTCAGAACTAGTGGTACAGATTTCTCTCCAAGCACAGGAAATATAATAGACTTTTTTTCATAACTAGTGGTACCGGTTTCTCTCTAAGCACAGGAAATATAATGGACTTTTTTCAGAACTAGTGGTACAGATTTCTCTTCAAGCACAGGAAATATAATAGACTTTTTTCAGAACAGTGGTACAAGGTTCCCTCCAAGCACAGGAAATATAATAGACTGTTGTCAGAACTAGTGGTACAGGTTTCTCTCTAAACACAGGAAATATAATAGACTGTTGTCAGAACTAGTGGTACAGGTTTCTCTCTAAGCACAGGAAATATAATAGACTTTTTGTGAACTAGTGGTACAGGTTTCTCTCCAAGCACAGGAAATATAATAGACTTTTTTTCAGAACAGTGGTACAGGTTTCTCTCCAAGCACAGGAAATATAATATACTTTTTTTCAGAACAGTGGTACAAGTTTCTCTCCAAGCACAGGAAATATAATAGACTTATTTCAGAACTAGTGGTACAGGTTTCTCTCTAAACACAGGAAATATAATAGACTGTTGTCAGAACTAGTGGTACAGGTTTCTCTCTAAGCACAGGAAATATAATAGACTGTTGTCAGAACTAGTGGTACAGGTTTCTCTCTAAGCACAGGAAATATAATAGACTGTTGTCAGAACTAGTGGTACAGGTTTCTCTCTAAGCACAGGAAATATAATAGACTGTTGTCAGAACTAGTGGTACAGGTTTCTCTCCAAGCACAGGGAATATAATAGACTTTTTTCAGAACTAGTGCATGTTAAAAATCCCTAAACAGTTGGAAATCGTAAAGAGTACGCCATACGGCCACTGTCCTGGCAAAATTAAACACAAATAGGAAACCTACTGACCACAAAATATTTATAGAATATGTGACGCCTGTTTACACATACTGGCATCCTGGCCGGTGTTACGGAGTTCGTCATCTCTGTCTGGATCCTCACTATGTGATCTAAGGGAGGAAATCTGGGTACTTTTGGAGTTGTCTGTGTACAATGAAGATGTTCCTTAAAACCAAAACCAGAACAGCTGTCGTTAGAGTACAATGTTATAGATATCCTTATTATTTTAGTCATATTTCATTTAGTCAAGAGTACAATGTTATAGCCATCTTTATTACTTTAGTCATATTTCATTTAGTCAAGAGTACAATGTTATAGTCATATTTCATTTATTCAATGGTGCAATGTTATAGTCATCTTTTTACTTTAGTCATATTTCATTTAGTCAAGAGTACAATGTTATAGTCATCTTTTTTACTTTAGTCATATTTCATTTAGTCAAGAGTACAATTTTATAGCCATCTTTTTTACTTTAGTCATATTTCATTTAGTCAAGAGTACAATGTTATAGCCATTTTTTGTTACTTTAGTCATATTTGATTTAGTCAAGAGTACAATGTTATAGCCATCTTTTGTGTATTCTAGAATATAATGCTATTGTCAGATTTAGTGTATTCCAGAATTTTATATATATATATATACTTTTCGATGTACGAGAACAAAACAAAATGATTTGCATAACTTATTTCAGAATTTGTGCATAGACATTTTTAGGGTGCCAATGCTAGTATGTTTACCTAATGCAAAAAAAAAAAAATACATTCATAGACTTTTTGCACAGAATAAGAGATCGTTAAGATTAATCAGAAACTATCAACACAGATACACATTTGTGAACGATTTGTCTAATATGGAATAATGATTCAAAGCAGAAAAGCATGACTCTAGGTTACATCATCAAAGTAAGAAAAGAAAAAAAAGCTGACATGATTCAATCTTTAAAAAATATTTTATAACATCAACAAGTGTAACAACATCAGTGTATTTATCAAAATTATTATTAATGTTACGGTATCAATGGACCTTGTGTCTAGGTTGAATGGGGCAAGCCTAGCTAAAGTGTGGGAAAACACCTGTTTGAAAAAATTTTAACAACAAAATATAATCCCCTCACGTTTAGCTATTTTTGGAGTACGGAGTAACTAATACAGCCAGGCCTCATGCAGGAAGTATATCATTAATAACATTTTTTTTTACACTCCTCACGTGGATGTAACCACTGGTGTCGCATATTTCCTTACATCTGTTGTCTCACTGACAATGTGTTGGTACATAGCGAGGTTATAAATAAACAAGACATAAGTGGCTACATTCGGAGAAGAAATACCAAAATACATTTTTTGGATTATGTAATATTCTGTCAGGAAGTAACACTTTATCTAAGTAGGTCATGTCAAGTGTGTATATAAACATGGTTATTTTCAAGATTATGACAGTTATTCTCACATTGTTTTTGTGACAGTCTAGAGCAGGCAGTGATCTTGTTATTTGTATCAGAAAATGATGTCGCTTAAGACTGAAGGTTTAATGTTCTGTGGCTTTCTGACATTTGTCATTCACAGTCAAGGTAAGTCAGTCAAATGCACTCAAAGTGAACGTGTTTCTGTAATCTTTACCTCCACTCAAAATGCGTCAGTCATGTTAAACTTATAGTTGCGGACTTAAACTTCTAATTGCTCTTTTGATCTTTTATCATCATCATCTTCAACCTCATCATTATCATAATTATCATTTTCTTTTGCGCAACTTACAGAACATACAGCCACCAGTACAGCTGACCCACGTACAGGAAGCCTGCACAAAGCGATTATATGATGTCGTATCTGTGGTTTATGTACAAATTTATTTTACAACCTGATATCAGTCGTCTTGTACGACATGCCTGACAGCGCAGTAGTTCGACTCCTCTTTGTATCTTCAGAGACCGCAGGAAACTTCACGCTACCATATCATTTAACTAGGTCAATTTAATTCATATGTTGAGTGATCTGTCTCAGGCCCCTCACTTTGTTCTAATATAACAACAACTTTTTCTTTCATAATTTGGGTTTTTAGTATTTTAAAATTATCTCATAATTTTCATATAACCATATCTATTTGCCGTATGAAGCTGACACTCAGTAGCACACGCATCAAGCAGCTCCTCTCCTGGAGAGGAAAAACGTACGAACATGTTCTGTAGTGTTCACGTTTTTCTGTCATGAATCCACGTCTGTAAGCCAAATTGTTACTCACACAATTGATAAACCCACTTCCTGCACTGACGCAGTGAGTAGCTGAAATTGTTGGTTTCAACTTGATATCTTAGCCAATTACTTGTGACTAAGTGATCTTGGTAGGTAGACTGATATTGTGAATATGTCCTCTTTATTCTTAAAATACGCATTTGAACGTGCGTGTGTGTGCTTTAACTTGCCTCAGGCGGTAAGCTTTCGAGTGAGTTGAACTTGATATATGTAAATGCGAATCAACTTGTGAGCACCTGATAATAAGTGAATAAAATGCAACCACCGTTTACAAAGGCGGGGGTAGAAATCTTCCTTGTAACAGGACGTGTAGGATTTCCTATCTCGTAAATTCTTGTTAGCTTCTCTCCGGTTAGACGCCAAACATGTAATGTGTAGACTCAGATTTCCGTAAGTCAGAAGTTTTCAAGACCACCACTGGAGTAAGACAAGGTCATATTCTGTATCTTATATTTTTTATACTCCTGATGGACGATGTCATCAAAGCATGTAAGGAGAGAACAAGAAAGTATTCAGTGGTGTACTAGAAGAAGAGACAAGTTTGTATTTCATAGCTGGTCTTCCTAGCTGATATTGCCCTGATTGCTAAATTAGAGATAGATCTTCAGTCCAATCTGCAACTCAGTAAGGAAGAGCTGGAGAAAACAGGGATAGTTATCAACAGCCCCAAATTAAACAAAAATGTTTATATATCGAGAGGAAAGATTAAGCTGAAAGAACAGGTCCAGGAGCAGGTCAACCACTTTAACTCATTCTAACCCAGGCAGTTTTTCGGTTCAACTCATGACCCAAAATGCAGACATGTTTTTCTGCAAGTGATGGTTTAAAAACAGGCAGCAGACACAAATATGAATTTAGTACATATATGTGCTATGCATCACATTTTAGAAAGCTGGCTGTAAAAAGTTGTGAAACAAAATTGAGTTCTTATGTGATGTTGTAATGGTTTGTTATGTCTTATTTAGTGTACAAACAATTGCAAAAAAAAAATTAATTAAAATTATGCACATTTACGTGAATATTTCAGCTCTACTTAATCTCTTGGTAGTAAAACACTGGGAATTGAAACATTGTGACGATATTGCCTCCCCTACTTTGCAGTAGTGGTATAACAGTGGCCAAAAACTCAAGAGTATCTAATATTTGCTTCAATAGAATCTATCTTTAAACAAGATTTCTCTTGGCAGAGATGTAGATAGAAGAGTAGTAAAGCTTCTATCACATGGGAGTCTTCACAGGATATTCAGATAAGCAAAAACAATTCTGGCTGTCGCTAAGCACGTTAATTCTATAATCTGCAGACACTTTTATGAAGAATTCAAGCAATGGTTGTTCTAGCTCGTTAAGCCCCCACCGTTGAGTTAATCTGTGGAATTATTTTATAATATATAAAGCTCTGTTTAGAGTGTGTGTTTAGTAACTGAGACAAACATGTAGTACATTTAAAAAATGGGAGCCGCGCTAGCGTAGTGGTTACAACACCGCTCTGGCGACCGGGTGATACAGGATCAAACCCGGGCGACGGCATTTGAGGATTTTTCGTCGACCGGGATTTGGACTGGATTAACTCGAGACCTGGCGAGGACATTTGAAGGAGTGTCGTCGACCAGGGACTGGCGGCTCCTGAGCCGACCCAGCTGCAATGGGTACCTCCGAAATCGGCGAGTATTTGCCTGAATGGCGAGGGACATTTGTCTCTGTACAAGAAATAAAGGGATACTCACGTAAAATCAATGTCAGGTTAGACATAAATGATAACCTGAGATTTCGCCTCGAGTATTAGCGGGCGAACGCAAAAAAAAAAAAAAAAAAAAAAAAAAAAAAAAAAAAATTTTAAAAATTAAATCGAAGTTAAATTTGTAACATTACAAATAACAAAATGCAATAATCACTTTAGGTTTAACAGTTTGAAAATAATTTGAATAGATATGAATCAACGTCATTCTGGCTAAAGAAAAGCTATCATCCTTGTATTTGGAGATTGCGAAAAGGTTAAGAATTTCAAGTGGCAGCATTTGTTTGAACTTAGCTGCCAATGACGGTTCTGTCTTTTCACACTGATCACTCGTCTCTGGCCAAGGTTGTCGGGTGTAGATCGTCTCCCAGAAACTTCAAGGAAAATCTACGCAGTTCGTCCTTTGAGAATTTAATTTAATCCCTCGGAATAAATCTTTCTTTACATTTAAACTGAATAGCTTTAGCTTTACATTACATTTAAATGAAAAGGCTAAACGTACAGATATAATTTGTTTTACATTTACATCTCCACTGTTTGAAAAGTGTTCACAATAAATTCATTCATGTTTCATTTACACTAACACTTGTGGAAAAGTTTGAAACGTCTTTTAATTAAAATGAATATTTTCACATGGACATTTACGCTGGTTTAAAGCGTGAAACCTTACATTAATTTTAAAGTAAATATGTGTATAGGGACATTTACACTGCTTTGAAAATGTAAGTCTTTTTTCTTAGAATGTACATCATTTCTTTCATCTTTCTCTCCCTGCTCCATAGGGAACTTGGAACTACTTTATGCTTTTAGTTCTCTTTCCGAAACTATCAATAAAGCAATCACCAGCCCGTGCAGTGGTGGTTCATGAATCATCATTCTATACGCTGAGTTTGCCAGCCTCAAATGACTGACATCCATAAACAAGTTTTACACATTAAACTTCACACGGTAATATATTCTAATATATATGTTAGTTCACATGTTAGTAATAAAATATGAAATGTAAATCACAACTTACGCCAATCCTGGCTACAGACTTGTCGCACAGATGAATAAAAGAGACGAATCTTTTCTTACACGTGTCTGGGATTTATTTTAATTTTACCATGTATTGCCACTTCTTACTCCGACTTTCTTCAGTGTCCTAGTCCCGGTTTTCCTTATTAAAATTTGAAAGAGATTTCCTCTGCTTTATAAGTCTTATCTGGTTCGGATAACAATTAGGAATTGTGAATCTAGTTCTTCACTCAGGCGAATGTCTGATGTTGTCTTGGCGAGCGTGCAAATCACAGAGAAATTAAACTGTGAAATTGGTCAGCGTATATTCCCTCCAATGATGTTATGAATCTAATCAAAATGTTTCCTACACGGAAAGTTTTTCAAAAGGTCACGTCTCCCATATATGGTAATATGATGTCTTGCATACACTCTCACAAACACATTCGTAGACTCTTATTGTCTAAAATGTAATAAATCCATGATTATTTTTTAACCAAGAACCAGAAGAGATTATATCACAATTGTCTGTCTACATGTATCACACACAGTAATATCGTTATCTGTCGTATGAAGGATGACCAGAGAGCGCTTATGTCGTAATTTCCGCCTCGTGCACGGGTTATCATGTGTTTCGCCAGACAAATAACTCTGGTTTTATTCAACACTCCCTGGATAACCAAGTCCTGTCGCTTGAAAAGATGGTCAGACCGATATTGTGAAAAAATACTGTCGCTGACCGTCTGGCGTAACTTAACACTTCTTCGTGAAGCGTGAATGCGACATAATAAGATGAGAATTACTCCCGTAGCAAATACTGCCATTTTGGAGTGGCGTGTTTAAAGACTTCAATATGCTATGTCCAGCAATGAGCGAAATAGTGAAAATACAATGAAAAGGCCTGATTTATGCCAAATAAAAGCGATGAGTGAGAAAAATGAAGACTAAGAAAGGATACTGTCGGAGGGCTGAAGGTGTGAGAAATCACACAAAAGAGCATGTTCAGACGTTTTGTCACAAACGTATATCCAGGACAACTAATTCACACCAAGTTTGATTAAAAAATGGAAAATTTTAATTTATATAAATTGTTGTGTGTGAAGTCACATATTGTTGAACTGAAATTTCACTTACACATTCGTGTAAATATGAATAAAATATTATCCATGCTTACACAGACGGATCAGCTTTTAAAGCAGCAATAATTCCTGGATATGGGGCCATAATTATCCCACCCAATGCATGCAGAAGAACCCATCAAAATTGCAGGCTGCTGTGGTACCTGGTGCACAAACTACGAAGTCGAAGAAGTCGCCATCGAGAAAACTCTAACTAGAATGTGTTCACAAAATATAGCAACATCTAGACACTGCCCAAACCCGCTGGAGACAGTAGAACACCATCTACTACAGTTTAAACTCATAACGAAGGGAAACCCGAGTCCTGTAAACAGTAAATAATATTACATATTACACCAGGTATGTTTAGCTGGCAGGAAGAATATTGTGATTGGCTTCCATAGCTAGGCGGGGGTGCCGCACAGAAGGTCCTAGGTTCGATTCCCCGGTAAGCCACTCACGTCTGTTTTTTTCTGTTGTCTAGTTTTCTACTTCTTTATTATTCAAGAGTGCCTGAAAACATACCTTTATGTGTGTGTAATATTCATCTACTACAGTGCCTTGCACTCCAGGCACTGAGACAACAACTACTACCACACAACCCATCCATAGACAATACAGTATGGCAGCACAACACAACTTATACGAACTGCACAATACCTTCAAATGGCATCAAGGTCACCAAAAGCTGACATTCAATGACAGTGGATCAAAGTCAAGACAAGTCAAGTCAAGTCCTGTCCCATGCACATTAGTTAATTAATTACTTAAAAATATCACATTTGTTCAACGTTCTTTTCAGAATCGAAAATAGCTTTTTATCGCAATCGATATCGCTAAAATTCATTTAGAAATTATATAATGATTCGCTTGCAATATAATACATTTATATTCTTATTATGTTCGCAAATATTTTGTAAGCAAAGTATTTCCTTTTTAAGTGCTTAAGGAGAAGTCATTTTTGGGTTGCTTCCCTTGAAAATAGTTCTGTCATCTTCGATCGGACTCCGCAGACGACTCTAGGCCTACTGCGATTTATTCTGTGGCTGGGTAGGAATAGATTGTTCTTGCTTCAGTATATCTATGGCCTGAATTTATACGTAGTGTTTGTATGAGTAGGACGAGTCTGTCTTATATATGGATATCTTTGCATTTCTAAGTCGAACTAATTTGGTTGTCGCTAGAAAAGGTCAAAGGCTATGCAGCGGAAGTATCGCTAGCAAAGGGTGTGATCCATGGCTGTCATCCTGTGAGGATGCCGAGTTTTGTTGTAGCAGGCTTTTTGCCGAAATAGTGATCTATATATGGATGGGGAAAAGTGATAATCATTTAGACATGTTGTATGTACTTTACCCCAGTGTTTATTCTCTTTTGCCAAGGAATGGCAAAGTTATATTTCGCATAAAAAGGTAAAACCACAATTTATTATGAACTTGGGCTTCGCCATCGTTGTTGATAAGCAGATGCACAGTGGTACTTTTAAAAAGAATATCCATTCAAAGGAAGAAGACATTCCTATGTATCAGCACTGGATTGTATGATATTATTCAATTACCTCTATGAGAGAACCTATGAAGAAATGAGGACATTTAATGAATGACTAATTTTGGTCTATATTCTATAGTGAGTGAAGCTCACGAGAGAGAGAACAGCCATGTTGAAATTCATATACTTTGTATTTATCGAGTGAGAAAAAGGGATGCCTGTACTATCGCTCGATGAACCAAGAGATCACTGCTACATGTGAGAACCCATGTCTGGGATTCCTATATTATGAAATATATATATATTGAACTTTACGTGAAGGAATATTCGCTAGACGAGGTTAGGTCTAGGAGCCTTCCTATGTATTGGTTATGGTCTGACGTGCCCAGTCAGTAAAGCCAGATGATTTACATGATGGAACGCTGAATGCTTATTTACGAATGCTCCATTATGATATTTGCCAAGCATGAATGCTAACTTAAGATGATATTCCTGTGATCAACATTATGCTGTCTATGTCGACATTTGTTCCTGTAACCATACACGTACTGTCCAAGTGTGCGTCCCATTAAATGTTATAAAAAGACCACCGTAGTTCCAGTACTTCTTGAATTCGAACAGTGTGAGTATGAGTGATGTACTACCAACCTGTCAACTCTATCGAATCATTCTACCATTCGCGTACTGACATTCAGATACACACTCATTGTTTACACTCACATTCTTGTCGGAGCCTCATCACGTTCCAGGACAAGATGACCTGTATGACCAAAACTGTGCTGGGTTTGATGAGTTGACAATCGTTACACTTTACTACACCAGTCCCAACATCTACATTTATCCACTGGTGGACATTCACACATCATTTAGCAAATAAAGCATGATTCAACAACTAGTAGCCAGTATGAGTTAACAACTACACAAAGAAAGAGAGTTTAACAACTGGTGTGCCAGCTTCCTGGGTCAACCTGCACAGTGACCATATTGAGAAGTAAACTACTGAGACCAGACGTTCCTTGGGGTCTGTTACGACACACAAATACATCAGCAGTACAACTCTACAGTGATGTCAGCGTGACCTGTCCTGTCGAGAGTATGCAGTAACTAGGTCAGGGTTTGTTGACATTTGGTTCATTGGACATTTGCCATACAACTGACAGTGTTACACAGCAAGCTTGGTTGAAACATAGAACATTACACATCAGGACTGGAGAATATTTGACAGTGTTTGCGAAAGAAAATGTTATTGAACTGAGAAGTCCTACATTGATTGTTATCATTCAAATCAACGATGGAGCTTCTATTTCTGTGTTGAATTTAAAATAATTAGACCAGAAGTATTTGTTTAATAAAGTACCACAGTACTGTACTATTAGGCAGTGTAACTGAGCCTTCATTCCAACACATTCTTTCTGCAACACTCTATTTACATCATATTGCCATACTATTTATGCATTTATGTATTTATGTTTAACTATTTATATGTGATATTTGTTTGTATCCAGCGGGTTGTTGTTTCGGTTGGGCGGTGTCACACAGCAGAGTATCCCACGTAATAGAGGGTCTGATGTGTGCGTTTCTATAGGTGCAATTTTCTTCATTGGAAATTTGCTGCGACAGCTGTTGCTATTAGTGTTAGCTGTGAAGTCTGTACTCATTGTTGTTTTTGTAATATTCCTCTGTTCTTTAGTTTGTTTTGATTTGTTTGTAATTTGTTGGTCTACCCTATTCTATCTTTCAGTTCTATTCTCAATTTATATTTATATACTGTGGCGTTATTTGTATTTGTTATCCTCTTGCGGTTTATCTTTTATTGTTTTTCCCATTTGATTTATTTCATTTCCGCAAATGTTTTCATGTTCTTCTGTATAACTGTTTTGTTTTGTGCCTGATCGACATACACTATTTAAAATATAGTTGATCATATAAATTGATGTACAAGAATCAACTGATAGTTAATTACTATTACTAAAGGTACACAGTTGATGATATAAAACACTATTTCTGGTGCACTGCACTTATATTATAGAGTGAACCAGCAACTTATAGCTGTTATTATATAAGGATTTATACAAGACCTTTGTAAGGCTTGTTTCCCACAGTGATTGGGATAGTTAAGTACTATTTTTCACAGGTTACAAAGTTATCATACAAAGTCTTTGATTAAGACTAAGAAAGTAAATTTATTTACTTTTGCAAATTACTGATCTTATTAGACAAGATGTCTACCTTGGATTATTTTATCACACAAGGCAGGGCTCTTGATAAGACTGGTCAGCAGTTAGAAGAATGGGCAGTTGCTCAATATGACAAAGCATTGGCTGCTGAAGAAAGAAAAGCATTGATTGAAGAAAAGAAATTAGAAGCTGAGGAAAGAAAATTACAAAGAGAGGATGAACAAAAGAAATTGCAGATACAGACTGATGAAAAAAGATTCCAGATGGAAATGGAAAAAGAGAAAAGAAAAGATGAAGCTGCTGCTGAAGAGAAAAAATTACAGGCTGCTGCAGAAGAGAGAAAATTACAAGCTGAAGCTCAAGAAAAAAAAGCAATAAGAGAACATGAACACCAAAAAGAACTTTTAGCATTTGAGTTAGAAAAGTTAAAGTTAACAAACATAAGTAATGTTAATCAAGCATCTAGTGGTAATGGTAAACCCTTTACTTACAAGGTCAAGGTACCAGCGTTCAACCCTTCCAGTGATGACATAACATTCTGGCTAAACAGATTTGAACGCTCGTGTCGAGCACATAATGTGGACAAATCACAATATGCTAACCAGTTATCAGAAAATCTGAAAGGTGATTCTCTGACTAGTTTAAGTTTGGTTGAAGAGGCTGACAAAGATAACTATGATGTTATTAGGGCAGCCTTATTAAAGAAGTATCAGTTGTCTGAAGAGGGTTATCGGAAGTTGTTTAAGACAATGGTGCCTGAGGCAGGTGTAGAATTCTCAGAATTCATTGCAAGGACACGACTTACATTTGATCGTTGGATTGAGCTATCCAAAACAGAAAAGACTTATGAAGCCCTTATGGACTTGATACTCAGAGACAAGATTATGTCAAGTATAAATAAACCTTTCCTCGAATTCTTACATGAGCGTAAACCTAAGTCTCTAAAAGAAATGGAACAGTATTGTACCCAATACGTCACTGCACATCCGGACGTAGCCATTAGCAACAGTAAGGTTAAAGAAGGTATGCCAGTTGCTTCTGCAACACCATACAACCCTAATCACTCTCACAAATTCCAAGGACCTCAAAATAGGTTTAATAAAAAAGGTAACTATTACAGTTATCAGAACCAAGGTAACCAATCATTTCAGGGTTCTTCTTCGAATACCTGGAGAAGAGCTGACAGCCCTCGATTCAGGGGTGGTCATAATTACAGGAACTTTCGCAAAGGAAGTCATTCTAGAAACTATCCAAGTTTTCCTTCATGGAGACAACAGGATCATAATTACCGAGATACTCATTATAATGAATATGATGATAGTAACCAAAGGAGCTATGATTCAAACCCGAGTAGAGGTTATAATAGTGGAAACAATGATAAGTACAGAGGCAATAATAACAGAGGTAGAGCACAATTCAAAAAACATAAAGCTCATTACCAGGCGAACTCTGCACAGCAAGAGTCCCACGAAGCCTATAAACAAAATAAAGATAATGATGACTCTAATAATATGGCATGTGCCGCTTTTGATTTTGGGAGAGCATCTCAGTGCCCCCAATGCAAAACATTATTTGAGCCAACCACAGTGTCTACTTTAAGCTGTGGCCATCCTCTTCCCGCTCTTCCTGCGTCAATCGCGCATGATGGGAGAGGTTCTCTTGTCTTACACAAAGGTTTAGTAAATGACAATCCAGTCTCAGTACTTTTTGATTCTGGATGCACAACTATTGGGGTTAGGCAGTCACTCATAGATCCTTCTCATTCTACAGGCAAAGTAGTCAAATGCGTAACATTTGGCGGCACCATAGAGAAATACTCTACCGCTATCATTAGGATTGCTACTCCTTTCTTCACAGGAGATGTACACGCATGTCTTTTGCCGGATCCGATCGCTGATCTTATCATCGGTCGCATTCACGGAGTCAAAGAATGCACTCCGGAGCAAATTTCCGTTTGGGAAAATCAAAATATGCAATCTGCTAATGCAGTAGTCACTAGAGCTCAAGCTCTCAATATGCCTGAAACTTCATCTGTTGAAGATAATGAAGTGCATAACCAAGATGATCCCTTGGTAATTTCTCGTGACTCGTTTATAAAACAACAAGAAGAAGATCCGACTCTTAAGAAATTCTTCACTCTTGTAACAAAAGGTGATCCGAATAAAGATTCAAATTGTAAATCTTGGATTACAATGAAGAATGGCGTACTTGTACGTATGGTGCAAGACTCCACTAAGTCAAGTCATTCTCAGATTCTTGTACCCAAGAATTTGAGAGTTAAGATCTTACAACATGCACACGACTCTCAGTGTGCTGGTCACATGGGTTTTTCCCGTACTAAGTCAAGAGTTCTTGCGGCTTTCTTTTGGCCTTTTGTGAACAAGGACATACGGATCTATTGTCGATCCTGTAAAGTATGTCAAGAAGTCAAATCCAAAGGTCCTCGTCATGCTGCGCCTATTCAGGCTGCAGATATTCCTATTCGTCCATTCCAGAAAATGGCGATAGACATCATTGGTCCATTCAAGATCAAATCTGCTAGAGGACATCAGTTTATCTTAACGTGTGTAGACATGTGCACACGTTGGCCAGAGGCTATCCCTCTAAAGAGCATTACTACCGCTGACATTGCAGATGCTCTTTGGCTTATATTTTCTCGGCTGGGATTCCCCGGAGAAATATTATCAGATCATGGCACCCAACTGATATCGGATACCATGTCTCAAGTAATGTCTACTCTACAGATAGAGAGATCTTTGAGTAGCATCTATCATCCTATGTCCAATGGGATGGTCGAGCGACTAAATAGAACACTTAAGAACTTATTAGGGAAGATAACTGAGGATCATCCTCAGGATTGGGATAGGGTTTTACCCGCGGCCCTCTTCGCGTACAGAGAGGTCCCCAATGAACATACAGGGTTTTCGCCCTTTGAACTTGTCTTTGGCGCGCGACCGCGCGGCCCAATGTCTTTGCTGCATGATCTTATAACAGCTGACAATATTGACGATGACACAAAATCTTCTTACGAGTATGTCATCGCGCTGAGACAAAAGATTATCGAAGCATGCAAATTGGCAACGTCCTCTTCTGAGTTTGCTAAGCAGAAGGCAAGACAATTTGCTAATAAGAAGAGAACTTTACGACAACTTTGTCCTGGTGACAAAGCATTTGTTTTGCTACCTTGTCGTGAAAATAGACTCCTTATTAGTTGGAAAGGTCCGTACGATATAATATCGAAAATTTCAGATGTTGACTACATCGTCGATATTAACGGGAAGCATAAAACCTTCCACATCAATATGCTTACGGAGTTCCATGAACGTCCTGACTATCTACAGCCTATTTTCCAGGCAACGGACGATTCTCATGTCAAACATGGTCATTACTCATCACTGTCTGTAATACAGGATGAGGAAACAAGTTTTTCGGATGTTAATCTCCCGCTTCCAATGATCCCACTTCATTCTAGTGAATCATGGAAAGACGTTACTGTTTCTCCTGATTTGTCTCTAGGAGAACGGCGACAAGTTTCGTCTATGTTACAAACATTTCAGGATGTCCTCACTGACATCCCTGGACAAACTCATGTCATTGAGCATGACATTGTTCTAACTGAACATACTCCAATTAGGGTTAGGCCTGATCCTATCCCTATACATTTCCAAACACAGGTTGAAAAGGAGTTGGATGAAATGATAGATTTACAAATAATCGAACCATCCACTTCTGCATATTCTTCGCCGATGGTTATTGTTCGAAAAAAAGACAATAACATACGTCTTTGCGTTGACTATCGCAAATTGAATCAAGTTACGAAGTTCGATGCTGAACCTATGCCTTTACTAGAAGAGTTACTTACTCGTCTTTCTAAATCGCATTTTTTCACTAAACTTGATTTGTCTAAAGGATATTGGCAAGTTCCATTATCCGAACGCGCCAAACCTCTTACCGCTTTCTCTACTCCCAGAGGCCTTTTCCAATGGAATTTTATGCCTTTCGGCCTTATGAACGCACCAGCTACATTTGTACGCATGATGCGTCGAATCCTATCGTATCGGTCAGATGTCATTGCTTATCTAGACGACATCTGTCTTTTCAGCGATACTTGGGAAGATCACTATTCAGGATTAGTTGAATTATTATCAACTCTGCGTGAGTATAACCTGACAGCAAAACCATCTAAAGCTTGTATTGGCTTTAGCGAAATTGCTTTCTTAGGCCATCGAGTAGGTCACGGTTTCTTGAAGACAGAAGACCATAATATCACTAAGATACTTAACATCTCTATCCCTAGGACTAAAAAGCAAGTGCGAAGTCTTTTAGGTCTCATACAATTTTATGGACGTTTCATTCCGAATCTGTCCTCTATCATGGCACCTCTCTCTACACTATTAAAGAAAGGGTCGCCTAACATGGTTCACTGGTCTCATGAATGCCAATCTTCACTAGAGAAGATCAAAACTATGTTTTCATCACCACCTATTTTAGTGTTACCTACAACAGATAAGACATTTGTTCTTCGTAGTGACGCTTCATCCACTGGGATTGGAGCGGCACTAATGCAAGAGTACTCTGGAACTCTGCATCCTGTAATGTACATATCCAGAAAACTTAATGCTGCAGAAAGGAATTACTCGGTTTTAGACCGTGAATTATTGGCAATGGTTTGGTCAATTCTCAAACTCCAAAGATTCCTTCTGGGCGCGCATTTCGTAGTGGAAACTGACCAAAAAGCTCTTACGGCTATCCAAAGTAAGAACTTGAAGAGCTCGAGATCAACTCGATACGCAATCGCTCTTCAACCTTTTCATTTTTCGGTACGAGCTATCCGTGGTTCAGAAAATGTGATGGCGGACATTCTGTCCAGATGCCCACATGATGCCACTTAACTGTTAAATATTGGATCTTTTTAATATGTATAACTTTACAACAGTTATTTTTTGTTTCTTTACTAAGATACACATTTGTAATTTAATAATAGAATGATGGTATCGCTACTTAGCGGTTTATTGATGTTAATTCACCGCTGTTCTTTGATGATTGTTTCTTCATAAATCATAAATTTAAGATTGTAGTGTGAATTTTTGGTATGCATTGTATAATTACCAGAATTGTATTATACGTACATCACACCTTCCTGGAAACATTTATTCGTAGGGAAACAATTTCTCTCAGATTTTGAGATATATATTCTCACCAGTCATATTAGGAATTATAGTTATTCCTGATATTTTCATCTGCGCAGTATTCTTGCGTTGTGAGCCTATTCTACGGTGCTCCTAGATGTATTTTTAAAAAAAAATTTTATTTTTTTTTTCCCGGGAGGTGTGGTAAGACTGTAAAGGGCAATTTTTACTATCTTGCAATATAATACATTTATATTCTTATTATGTTCGCAAATATTTTGTAAGCAAAGTATTTCCTTTTTAAGTGCTTAAGGAGAAGTCATTTTTGGGTTGCTTCCCTTGAAAATAGTTCTGTCATCTTCGATCGGACTCCGCAGACGACTCTAGGCCTACTGCGATTTATTCTGTGGCTGGGTAGGAATAGATTGTTCTTGCTTCAGTATATCTATGGCCTGAATTTATACGTAGTGTTTGTATGAGTAGGACGAGTCTGTCTTATATATGGATATCTTTGCATTTCTAAGTCGAACTAATTTGGTTGTCGCTAGAAAAGGTCAAAGGCTATGCAGCGGAAGTATCGCTAGCAAAGGGTGTGATCCATGGCTGTCATCCTGTGAGGATGCCGAGTTTTGTTGTAGCAGGCTTTTTGCCGAAATAGTGATCTATATATGGATGGGGAAAAGTGATAATCATTTAGACATGTTGTATGTACTTTACCCCAGTGTTTATTCTCTTTTGCCAAGGAATGGCAAAGTTATATTTCGCATAAAAAGGTAAAACCACAATTTATTATGAACTTGGGCTTCGCCATCGTTGTTGATAAGCAGATGCACAGTGGTACTTTTAAAAAGAATATCCATTCAAAGGAAGAAGACATTCCTATGTATCAGCACTGGATTGTATGATATTATTCAATTACCTCTATGAGAGAACCTATGAAGAAATGAGGACATTTAATGAATGACTAATTTTGGTCTATATTCTATAGTGAGTGAAGCTCACGAGAGAGAGAACAGCCATGTTGAAATTCATATACTTTGTATTTATCGAGTGAGAAAAAGGGATGCCTGTACTATCGCTCGATGAACCAAGAGATCACTGCTACATGTGAGAACCCATGTCTGGGATTCCTATATTATGAAATATATATATATATGAACTTTACGTGAAGGAATATTCGCTAGACGAGGTTAGGTCTAGGAGCCTTCCTATGTATTGGTTATGGTCTGACGTGCCCAGTCAGTAAAGCCAGATGATTTACATGATGGAACGCTGAATGCTTATTTACGAATGCTCCATTATGATATTTGCCAAGCATGAATGCTAACTTAAGATGATATTCCTGTGATCAACATTATGCTGTCTATGTCGACATTTGTTCCTGTAACCATACACGTACTGTCCAAGTGTGCGTCCCATTAAATGTTATAAAAAAGACCACCGTAGTTCCAGTACTTCTTGAATTCGAACAGTGTGAGTATGAGTGATGTACTACCAACCTGTCAACTCTATCGAATCATTCTACCATTCGCGTACTGACATTCAGATACACACTCATTGTTTACACTCACATTCTTGCCGGAGCCTCATCATGTTCCAGGACAAGATGACCTGTATGACCAAAACTGTGCTGGGTTTGATGAGTTGACAATCGTTACACTTTACTACACCAGTCCCAACATCTACATTTATCCATTGGTGGACATTCACATCATTTAGCAAATAAAGCATGATTCAACAACTAGTAGCCAGTATGAGTTAACAACTACACAAAGAAAGAGAGTTTAACACACCACTATAACTATTTTGATACCATTTAAAAATACGTTGTCCACAGGTAGTGTTGACATAATATGAACATTCTACGACCACTTATGTTTAAATTTGTTGTTCACATTCGGAATCTTATAATGTGGGCGTACCACACGGCCTGCGGTTAGATCTATTATTTGTTGCACTCACAAACGTTCACACACATGTGTTAGAAATAATAAAATGATTTTAAACTAGCTTGTCGCCAGATATGTTCTAATTTTCTGCTCAAATGCTACATATATCACGTGGTGTAGGATGTGCCAATGGGTCAAAGTAAAGGCCAGTCTGACGCACCATACGGCTCGTGTGTTAAAATGACTTAAATACCTTGGAGGTTTTATAGACTAAGAGGGAGGCATTAAAGGACAGTAGGCTGCACGAAGAGCTACAGTTAAAAGACTTGTGTATGTCATGAATCGATGATTCCTCAGTAAAACAGATGTTGGTAAGAAGACGAAGAAGGTTATATACTGCTCCACCTTTGTTTCAGTCTTGACTTATGGATGTCAGTCTTAGGCAATGACCACAACCCACAAAAGCCAGGTCCGAATCTCATTGTTATTGATAAATAGATTCAATGTCCCTGCACTATCTACCAAGGTTGAACTTCATTTGCTGGTAGTTCGTCCAGTTTTCACCTGACATACTCCACTCTTCTCCCTTGAAAATATTTTACACTGTGACCACCCGTCTAATAATTCCATGACATCCCCCTGTTTATTCTTGCTCCTTTGATGTCAGCAATGAGGTATCTCAGGATGCTGGTTGAGGTAACAAGAAGAAACATGGTCCGAAACCAGACGGTATGCAAACCCGAGCAGAACAGTCCCAACTACGAAAGTGTGGCCGTGTCAACATAATATAAGAAGATCTGCTATCACGACATGTATGGGAAACTAAAAGCCAGGGATACAGACATCTAGGACGATCTAGAATTCTGCTAGTAGAACAACATTAGACAGTCTTTGAAAGACCAAGGAGTAGATTGGAACCAGGTCAGAAGGAATACAGCCGACATGATAGTATGTAATCAATAGTGTTGATACCTTCCTAATCTTTTCCAGAAATTCTTTTACAATAGGTTTTGGCTCGTAGATAAAATACATTATTTCTAAATATTACCATGTAGATAAAATAAAATATGTACAGATATTATCACGTAGATAAACTATACTATTTCAAAATATTACGACGTAGATAAAATTTACCATTTCCAAATATTACGACGTAGATAAAATATAATATGTCCAAATATTACGACGTAAATAAAATATATAATTTCAAAAGTATAATATTTCCAAATATTACGGCAAAGATAAAATAAAATACTTCCAAACATTGCAACGTAGATAAAATATAATATGTCCAAATATTAAGACAACTAATGATTAAATGAAGGACAACTTTGCTAGCTCAAAGAAGACTAAAGTACCTAGAGCATGGTTTATAACCTAGCAGCAGAGGTGTAAATTGTTACCTTACTCTGCTCGTGACTTAAGGAAGAAAAAGGCAGCAAAGAAGTGAATTTGTAGCATAGTGAAGTCTTGTGTCAGGTTGCCTACTCTTCTTATGTATGTGAAGAACCGTCTGTTCCCAGGTTCCTTTTCTTCGGTGTTGGACTACACATTACATATGAAAACTTTCCCTGATCACAGCCGACTGTCACTGGCCTCAATAACTGGCCAACTTAATCTGTTATCTATCTGCACTAAGTACCGTGTCTCTGACCGAATGAATTTCTCATCTAGTGAATTCTGATCTTAAAATTCGTTCATACTACTCTGTGGACTAACTAGGAGTTGTTATTATCTGCTGTTTGTGTCTAGGTAACCGCAGACTAACGACTTCATCAACACGATGCATTGGCACAGCAATATCAAGATGGCTTGTCCATCTCACTGGCCAGCTAACAGAACACGTGCGGTCCGTTTATTCTGACTAACGCTTCATAACTGCCATCTAAGGAGCGTGCTTCTCTGTATATCTCGACTGAGCTTCGATTCCTTTAGAAGGGACCTACTGCGCACAACTCACTGCGCATCCCTTTTACTGTTCCTTTAACCTTTCACCTTCATGTGTTTACAATACTTCCCTTAACTTCTGAACATTATAACTCAGTTACTTCCCTTAAATGATGATAGGAAACTCTATACAGATCGATACAACAGGAGGCAATATGATTATCAGAGTAGTCTCCCCGTCGAACAAGTGTTTCTCGGCCCTCTATTCTCCTTAACACTCTAAGGGTGGGGCGCATCTGAGTCATGACTCCCAAGTGTCTCTGCCTCCTGTTGTTTTGTGTAGAAAATGAAGCCATTCTACCTTGGATGCAGGTTTAAAATCCACAATTCCGCCAGCAGGAGGCAAATGTGAAAGTAACAAAGTGAAGACAAATTATTGCGGTCGTTCCGCAGCACACCACTGACACACATACGTGAAGCCACGAGGCGTGAATTCTTTGTGAGCCGGCCTCTGAAATCAAACTGTGCCTGAAACCTTATATAATGCACCGCTTGTTTCTTGTAATGCCGCCGTCCTGTCACCAATACTATGAAAAACTCAATGTATTGCAGAGTGTTTCCTATACCGCAGGTGGAGCTAGATTTTACTGTCCCGAGTTCCATAGTCCATTGCGGTTGTTCCACAGCCAGCACGATGCCCTTTCTGCAGTTTCACTAAACTTCTTCAGTGCCCTTGTGTCTACTGCTCTCTCAGACCTAGCAGTTTCAATAAATCATACACTGACGCAGCCACGGGTCCTCTTTCACCAACCTCAACAACAATGACCCTTGCAGTGAATCCATCGTGCAACAGATCCGCGGCCAGATCACTATACTTTGCCTCTTTGAACGAATATTGCTCGTCCAATCTGGATTCACATGGCATGGTCAGTTCAGTCATTATAACTAACTGCGAGGATGAAGAATGCAGCACTATATCCGGCCGTCTTCGAGATTTTCTGATACTCTCTGGATATACCCCTCGTCTAGATAAGTCTACCGCCATCTCTTAATCATGTGGACAGTCAAGACATGATGGTAAAGTGCTACCTGATTTACTCGGTTTGGGGTGTGCTGACATTCTTGCTCTCAGAAAGTATGTATTTGGGATGCTCGGCCATACATTGCTATTCGCATTCATCGTTGTCAGATCTATTGTCGCAGCCAGCTCACTTAGCACTTTGTTGTAGCGCCATGTGTCTCGCCCTTGTCCTTGCCACCTTGCAAGCTGAAATCATCTGTCACAGTCTTTAACACTTCAATCCCCTTCCACAATATCTGCTACGGCACTGCCTTTACCTTATTACACTATTTTCAAACACCTGTATACGAACACGTGATCATCATCGAGTAGTAACACTTTAAGCTAGAGAAGTCCACTGGCACAGGTCGAAAATATATGACACTAAACACATGGAGAAGTACTAGGAAGAGGAGAACGCCAGCACAAAGCATAGACAACAACAGAAACCATTAACGAGATAACAGAAGGAAAAATAAGAAAAAAACTATTATGCAGAAGGAAAACTAGAAGTTAGAAAGTCAGGGCTCATAAAGTGTACATAAAAACGAACAAAATTGTTAATGTTAATGTGATGGGGCCGTAAAGACACCCTAGCTTCTCCCTTCATGTTCAGGGCATATTTATTGCCCATATATTTTCGATGTGCGCACAGCATGCTGGAATGTGAAAAGTCTGATAAAGAAGAAGATTGATGACTAGGCCATAATAAAGCCTAAGAATTAGTTGTGGTGTGTTATATTTGGTAGTCGTGTGTTATATTTGATAGTTGTGGGCCATACCTGTGTTTTCATGCCTAATAGAGCAAATATCGCGAGTGTTGTTTAAGTGGCTAAATTAATGCGCGCAGCGCACTAAAGTTTAGTGATCAGCCCTAGGGTCTATATAAGAAGTGCCTAGGCGGCGAACGGGCTAATTTTGCAAAAGCCGCCCAGACGAGAGAGAAACGAAGTTAGACACCAGAGTCAAGCTGTAAATGCCTTGAGCACGTGAGTTAATTTAGAATAGCATTAGTGTTCTATAATTCTGAAATGATATTGAGCGTGTCTGTTCTAATGTTTGAGGAAATAAATAGATTGATGTGTTTCCAGGACCTGATAATTTAGTCTTGAAATATAAATGAGTGAAAATAATATGCGTGGATTGATTTTAATAATGTAAGTCCAAATCACAGATGTGAGAGTTTTAGTAGCAATTATTTCATCCATCAGACGGGGCAAATTTAGTAGGAGAGTATTTCATACATGGAACTGGAAAGAGAAGCGATCGATTACTTGAATTTAGATGATATTAACTGTTATCAAGATGGCAGCCACGTGGGGATTGTATAAAAGCGGCGCCAGCAAATCTGCATTTAACACTCTTAGTTATCACTTAATGTTACGCAGTTTTATATCGTGTCAATTGACACGTGGGTAAAAGTAGGTTAAATGTAATTTTCCCCAGTAATAGAAGAGAGAGTTCGTGGTAAATTTCCTTTATGTGATGACTTCAGTTCTAGTGTTAAGTCAAGAGTAATTTTATTTTATCCTTTAAATGTAAGAGTAATTGAGTGTATTTCACGATTATTGATTATTCTACTGTATATCTTTAGTGGGTTACTTTGAGTGAGGTGAGAATATATATTTAGATTTCTGGAGAGCACGAGCCACTCTTTGGTGCATAAGGCACGTTGAGACAGGTGTTTCTCTGTTTGCTCCCGGCGGAGCATAGAAACACCAATGCGGCTGGTGTCCATCACAAGCCGACAAGAAGCATTGTTATGCTATTGCAGTGGTTGTTTCAGTAACGATGTGTTTCATGTGATGAGTTCCCAATCTCATCAGGGATAATATACGACACGCTTGTTGCCAGGCGCAGCAGTCGTCACTTACGACATGTTCAGAATGCAGTAATGAATATTGAGATGGATCAGTTGCGAGGTGGTGGTTTATTCTCATTGTTGAGAGTATTTGTTGTACATATAGTTGAATATTATTTATGTCCATGTTATTATTATTTAATTATGGTTACGTGTAGAATGGTTTGTGAGAGCACGTGGGCTCACTAGGAGATATATATTTCTCTTCTCCGCTCCAGAGGGAGCATGGGGCCACCAGTGTGCTTTGCCTCAGTATTAAGCATTCAGATGCTCGTGCAGTAGTAGTTTCGGTAGCAACCGATGTTACACGGTGAGATTGCCAGCCTCATGCACAACACCATACTAGTCTCATTGGACGACATGCATGAGTGTGTGTGTGTGTGATAGCTGAGTGTGTCCTCTTGCAGTAGTGGTTTTGGTAGCAACCGATGTTACACGGTGAGATTGCCAGCCTCATGCACAACACCTTACTAGTCGCATTGGACGACACGAATGAGAGTGTGCGTGTGTGATAGTTGAGGGTGTCAGGTGGCGTGGAAGGACTGTTTGGCAGGTGAGAGTATCGTTATTCAACTATGATTTTAACTAGCCCATGCTTTGTTTGCGTTTCAGGATTAGCAACTGAGCACTAGCTGGGTGTTTTGTTTGTTTGTTTGGTGTTTGGTTTGTTGGTTTATTTGTTTAATGTTTGCTTCGTGTGTTTAAATGTCACTGATAGGGTAGTAAAAATAAATACAGCCCCTGCCTCAGGAATCAGAGTTTATTGTTGATTAGGGTAGGTTGCGAGTGTGCAAGAGAGTGATCAAATATCACATCATCATCATCACCATCTCGCCCACCCTATCACAATTGGCGTCATCGGCAGGATAGACAGACAGTGACACTGAGCAAACAACAAACGAGCAAATATTGTATTGTAAACACCCAGCAGTGCATTCATGCAGCAAGATGGCTTCGATCAATGCGCCTGTGAAGGTAGTATGCGTGGAGGTGTCGGAGGTAAGGCTATATGATGGAAAGGCAAGTCCCACTTGGCAAGAGTTTGTGGAAGATGTAGAGGCCGTGTGGAAGATGGCGCCCTTTTGCGCAGAAGTCAAGGTAGACGTGATCTGGAACAACGTTACACCATGGGTCACTAGGGAATTACGGATACGTGCCGGAGCCAAGGCCAGCCCTGAGCAGTTACTCAAGATAGTAGAAAAAGCCTACAGCGAGCAACAACCAGTCAGTGAGATGACCAGGAATTTCCAGACCATGAGTCAGGGACCTTGGGAATATGCTGTTTTATGTGAAGGTAAAAAGCCTGATACACTGGTGCAGATAGCAAGTGCAGAAGATCAGAATGAAAAGGAGGCACTCAAAGCAGAATTATCTCTTCTAAAGTTCCAGTTAGCACAGATGTCACAGGCCAGTTCGTCAGCACAAGAGGAGGTGCAGAGAAAGAGAGCACAATGAGAACCGCGGGAACAGCCAACTCAAGACGAGGAGGTGTGTCCGCAGGAACCTCAACTAGACCTTCTAGTATGCGAGAGTCAGGCTGTTGTCAACAAAAGCAGTGAGCCGACAGTACCAACAAACGCAGTTGCACCGACAAGGGGAAAAGGGGTTTGCAAGTGTTACATTGTCCACAGGGGATGGAGGTTCATCACGCCAGATGATGGAGGTATTGAGGTATTTGTACATCAGACCAAGATCTTTAGAAAGGGACTCAGGTGTCTGGCGAGAAATGAGAGAGCGGAATTTGACAGCAAACCATCTGTTCAGGGCATGGAAGCAGTCATTGTGTGCGGCATTGGCGGTCAAGAATGCAAAGGAAGTAGGAGGCGACCCATGGCACAGAGAAAGCCTACCAGGTTGAGGTGCTATAATTGTGGTGAGTTCTCAGGCCACATGGCAGCCAAATGCCCTCAAGGCCCTCTTCCAAAACGATGTTTTAGATGCAAGTCTACAGAACACTTGATATCCGCCTGTCCCTCAAGGAGCTTTTTCCCTAGACGTACTGCCACAACCAGGTTGCATACAGTATGTAAACCAAGAGATGGCCGTGACAACTGTTACCCTAAAGGAACCGAGAAAATTGGTAGTCGTTTGGGGGAGGAAACTCGTCATAAGCATATAGGAGGGAGTGCACATTGGTGTTCAGAGGAGGAGACTCATCAAAAGCAGACTGTTGGGAACGTAAGCCACCGTCCACACAAAATGAGTGTAAAAAGACGTCAAGAGCGATCCCCCTACAAAGTCGACAGCTGCATGCACCGACAGGCAGATGTCACGGGCAGGCAGCGACTCGGCACAGGTGAGCGAGTCTTCTAGACCACAGCGGCTGATAGCCCGACAACGTACAACTGGGGACATGACGACCGAGAGAGTCCCCAGCCGGGTTGTACCTATCCCAGAAGCTCAGCCCAAAACATCGCCGCTCAGAAAGAGTCCTGCGCAGCACCAACGATCTGAGAGATTTCGACTGAAGCGCCAGAGGTAGTGATGTTGTCGGGACGACAACAAAATCAGGAGGGAGATATGTGATGGGGCCGTAAAGACACCCCAGCTTCCCTTTTCATGTTCAGTGCATATTTATCACCCATATATTTTCTGCTGGGATGTGAAAAGTCTGATAAAGAAGAAGATTGATGACTGGGCCACGATAAAGCCTAAGAATTAGTTGCGGTGTGTTATATTTGGTAGTCGTGTGTTATATTTGATAGTTGTGGGCCATACCTGTGTTTTCGTGCCTAATAGAGCAAATATCGCGAGTGTTGTTTAAGTGGCTAAATTAATGCGCGCAGCGCACTAAAGTTGAGTGATCAGCCATAGGGTCTATATAAGAAGTGCCTAGGCGGCGAACGGTCCTATTTTGCAAAAGCCGACCAGACGAGAGAGAAACGAAGTTAGACACCAGAGTCAAGCTGTAAATGCCTTGAGCACGTGAGTTAATTTAGAATAGCATTAGTGTTCTATAATTCTGAAATGATATTGAGCGTGTCTGTTCTAATGTTTAAGGAAATAAATAGATTGATGTGTTTCCAGGACCTGATAATTTAGTCTTGAAATATAAATGAGTGAAAATAATATGCGTGGATTGATTTTAATAGTGTAAGTCCAAATCACAGATGTGAGAGTTTTAGTAGCAATTATTTCATCCATCAGACGGGGCAAATTTAGTAGGAGAGTATTTCATACATGGAACTGGAAAGAGAAGCGATCGATTACTTGAATTTAGATGATATTGACTGTTATCAAGATGGCAGCCACGTGGTGATTGTATAAAAGCGGCGCCAGCAAGTCTGCATTTAACACTCTTAGTTATCACTTAATGTTACGCAGTTTTATATCGTGTGAATTGACACGTGGGTGAAAGTAGGTTAAATGTAATTTTCCCCAATAATAGAAGAGAGAGAGTTCGTGGTAAATTTCCTTTATGTGATGACTTTAGTTCTAGTGTTAAGTCAAGAGTAATTTTATTTTATCCTTTAAATGTAAGAGTAATTGAGTGTATTTCACGATTATTGATTATTCTACTGTATATCTTTAGTGGGTTACTTTGAGTGAGGTGAGAATATATATTTAGATTTCTGGAGAGCGCGAGCCACTCCTTGGTGCGTAAGGCACGTTGAGACAGGTGTTTCTCTGTTTGCTCCCGGCGGAGCATAGAAACACCAATGCGGCTGGTGTCCATCACAAGCCGACAAGAAGCATTGTTATGCTATTGCAGTGGCTGTTTCAGTAACGATGTGTTTCATGTGATGAGTTCCCAATCTCATCAGGGGTCATATACGACACGCTTGTTGCCAGGTGCACCAGTCGTCACTTACGACATGTTCAGAATGCAGTAACGAATATTGAGATGGATCAGTTGCGAGGTGGTGGTTTATTCTCATTTTTGAGACTATTTGTTGTACATATAGTTGAATATTATTTTATGTCCATGTTATTATTATTTAATTATGGTTACGTGTAGAATGGTTTGTGAGAGCACGTGGGCTCACTTGGAGATATATATTTCTCTTCTCCGCTCCTGAGGGAGCATGGGGCCACCAGTGTGGTTTGCCTCCGTATTAAGCATTCAGGTGCTCGTGCAGTAGTAGTTTTGGTAGCAACCGATGTTACACGGTGAGATTGCCAGCCTCATGCACAACACCATACTAGTCTCATTGGACGACATGCATGAGTGTGTGTGTGTGATAGCTGAGTGTGTGCTCTTGCAGTAGTGGTTCTGGTAGCAACCAATTTTACACGGTGAGATTGCCAGCCTCATGCACAACACCTTACTAGTCGCATTGGACGACACGCATGAGTGTGTGCGTGTGTGATAGTTGAGGGTGTCAGGTGGCGTAGAAGGACTGTTTGGCAGGTGAGAGTATCGTTATTCAACTATGATTTTAACTAGCCCGTGCTTTGTTTGCTTTTCAGGATTAGCAACTGAGCACTAGCTGGGTGTTTTGTTTGTTTGTTTGGTGTTTGGTTTGTTGGTTTATTTGTTTAATGTTTGCTTCGTGTGTTTAAATGTCACTGATAGGGTTGTAAAAATAAATATAGCCCCTGCCTCAAGAATCAGAGTTAATTGTTGATTAGGGTCGGTTGCGAGTGTGCAAGAGAGTGATCAAATATCACATCATCATCATCACCATCTCGCCCACTCTATCACATCAATGTTAATCAGAATCAACGTCATTGCACTCCTGGCAAACCCGTAGGTGCTCAGTCTCCCTCAGCCAACGTCGAAGGGTGTGAATGCTAATTGTACCTGTTGCACACGTGTTGTATGCACGGCGGATGCGTCCTCTCAAACGTCCATCTCACACGTCAAAAACAAAGTTGTTAGAAGAAAAATCAGTCGATGCAAGAGGAAATATTCTGATGCGCTGGCACGAGAGGCAAAGGAAGCTACAGCTAAAGAAAATATGAGAATTATATACTACAGCACACAGAAGCTAACGGAGAAATACAATCAAGAACTGAGACTCATCAAAGATTTAAATGCAATAGTGTTTAGAAATATTAGAGAGCAACTCAAGAAATAGTTAGCGCATTTTGAGAGACTTTTATATAAACCACCTTCACGATAAACCTCCAAATATCCAACTAGTAGAAGATGAGCTACATTTTAATTTTAAAATACCAATTTAAGACAAAAATAAATAAGCTAGTTAAGCAAGTAAAAGGCTGTTGACCCAGATGGTACTCCAGCAACGCAATAACTTCCAGATCTACAGAGATATTATACAAATTACTTGGTAAGGTTTATGGGAGAGAAGCGATTCTAGCAAACCAGAGGGAAGAATAAGTGATAAAACTTTGCTCTTCCTATGGCGTAATGGTATTGGTCGTTCTTGTTACATTATAAATAATAAGAGTAGACTTCGTAGTAATTCTTGTCACATTAGAAACAATAGGCGTAGTGGTAGTAGTCATTCTAGTCACATTAGAAACAATAGGCGTAGTGGTAGTAGTCATTCTTGTCACATTAGAAACAATAGGCGTAGTGGTAGTAGTCATTCTTGTCACATTAGAAACAATAGACGTAGTGGTAGTAGTCATTCTTGTCACATTATAAACAATAGGCGTAGAGGTCGTAGTCATTCTTGTCACATTATAAACAACAGGCGTAGTGGTAGTAGTCATTCTTGTCACATTAGAAACAATAGACGTAGTGGTAGTAGTCATTCTTGTCACATTATAAACAACAGGCGTAGTGGTAGTAGTCATTCTTGTCACACTAGAAACAATAGGCGTAGAGGTCGTAGTCATTCTTGTCACATTAAAAACAATAGACGTAGTGGTAGTAGTCATTCTTGTCACATTATAAACAATAGACGTAGTGGTAGTAGTCATTCTTGTCACATTATAAACAACAGGCGTAGTGGTAGTAGTCATTCTTGTCACATTATAAACAACAGGCGTAGTGGTAGTAGTCATTGCTATTCTCTGTAGAAGTACTAATACTATAGTCCGTTCACCAACTGATGTTCAACTTAAATTGTATTCTAAAAAATTACCTGTCAAAATGAATTCATATTTTGCATGCAGCCTTATATTATCCATGACGTTACAAATGAGTTGTTGTTAGGTCAATATCAATTCTGTATTCTTCCAAACCGTAAATTCCTTTGATCTTTTCCGATTCTTACAAGAAGCACGGCTTAAAAATTAAATTGTACAGTAAACTACGTCATAAATGTCAAAAGTAGAATCAGAGGCGAATCCCTATCTGCTCGCCGCACAGGAAACATCTATAAGTAGTGATACATTTAAATCTGACACGTGGGGGGAAAAATGTATTCAAAACTATATTGTAAACGACACGGTAAATTTTTCATGTATATCTGCACTATTTCCTCTTGTTTTGAAGGAGCATAATTACAGTGTTTTATGTTTTTGATATCTCAATTAAGTTACATTTATCTCAGTCCGTATCTGACGATTCCTTTAGATTAACAACTGTTAATGGTTGGATAAACTGTAATCCATCACGTTGCCAGTTGTTGGGAGTAGAAAATGCATTAGTTTTATTGCCCAGTTTGGCACTTCGCGACTTTAGCCAACAGCAACTTTGTATCACGTGATGAGACCGGCTAGACAAGAATAGCTAACGAGGCGGGTGAAAAGAGAGAGTTAGCATCGAAGGGACATTCAGTGACCAGCCGTCTGGCTGTTGAGATGTGTATATGGGTATGTTTGTATAGCCCTAATATATATTCATGTGTATAATATCCTGTAGATGGAAGGATACAACTGTATTTCATATTTCACAATTGAAAAGATTGTTCATACAAATGAGTGACTATTATTATTATTAATCTTGATTGCGTTCTAATTGCCTGACCACATTAATGGGTCTATTGTGAAGTTTTGTCATGTGTATTAAAGTTATAAACCGTCACTCAGCTGTTATTACTTTCGTTGGAGAAAGAGATGTGTGCACAAAGTAAGTTAATACTCATTAGCCAGGCACGTAAAGAAAGAACTCTGGACATGAAATTCATATCAATATTGGATACTGATAAACAATCGTGCAAAAGCTAAAAGCAAAAATAAGCACGAAATATAAACTCTCAACAGATGGGAAGCCAACCCATGTGCCTCGCGAATTTTTATGCCTGAATTAATTATGTGCAACAAATTTATCTATAACATGATTGAACATGAGACAGGAGTTCAGATGCACTTTTAAGGCAACGTGTTTTAAGCTATTTTGTAAAACTGTGCTGTATAACGATGCTTTTTTTGTTCGTGTAAATGAACCTTCGTGCAAACGAACCTTTTTGCAAACACTGCGTGGAAATTAGCAACCGGGCAAATGACCTTCCCATGCAAACGAAACTTTTTGACGCACAGCGGCAAATTAGCCACGCCCAGTGACCTGTGATCATGACCAAGAATGTGGGTCAAAAAACGCACTCGTATTGATAGATTCCAAGGAATATTTTAAAGACAAACGAAGTACCTATTCTTCAAAAAACATTGAAGGCTTTCAGGGACCAATACGTTGTACTAACATTTATAAATCTATAAAAGAAACTTTATGGACCTTATTATTAAGAAATAAATAAAACAGTTCGACCAAACGACATATTATCACACAAGTTTACAGAACTTTATAGTTTCTATTTTGGCTCAGTGTTCCTGATTCACGCAAGACAGTGTTAACAGCGTTACGCCGTGTTCAGACCAAAATAGTTTAGTCTGCATTTTAAGATAGGTTTAGTTGTAGTTTAAAAGCTACTGGATTGTGATAACCCAGTTTAAAGCATCCTGTTCTTTCATAGCGTGCTCCATCTTCGCTCTTTTTTCTTTTTTTTGTATTCTATATGTTCAGTTTTGCCATTTTTTTAGGTGTCATTCTTTTCATTCATCTTTGGAAGTATGATGAAAGGTGATCTTCTATAGGTTTATGTGAGGTTTGCATTTAGGGAATTTTAGCGCTTTGACGCATTAATACTGATAGCTTTTTTTTTGCATTGCGAACATTTCATTTTTGTTTAGATGTAGCATTAGGTATAATATTTTGTTATTGTTTCGTATATATGTCTCATATTGTCAGTTGTTGTAATAGTGCTTTCTAAACCTTCTTCCCTTTAGTTGTTAATGTGACGATTGTTTCGTTTTAGTTGTGAATTATTTGTAGTGTCTAATAGTTATTATTTGTTCACATTTTAATATAGAATATTGTTTTTGTTGTCTAATTTTAGTTAAATTTTATTTGTTTTTGTGTGTTGTATTTTAAAATATATTATCAGCATCATTGACACCATCGCCTTCATTGTTTCATTGTGCAGTTGTCTAGACCCATTGACACATATTGCAAAATTTTGTATATTTTTTTGTATTATAACATGTATTGAGCACTGCAGTGATAATTAATAATATCACCATAATTTAGCACATTTTAATTATGTCCTTGGTGCTTTTGTAAGACTTACACATGTATTGAGTTTTGTATTGATTATCATTACAAATACCACCATATTTTGAACAGAAAGTAGTTTCTGGTAGAAAACCATGACTTCGTTTCATGACTTTATAGAAATAGGGATTAAATTTAATAAATCAGGAGCGGAACTAGAGACGTTTGCTACCGCACAATTCGACAGCTATAATGCAAGATATGAAATACAGAATGAACGTGAATTTAAACGTCTTCAGTTAGAGTATGATGAAAAGAAGAAGGCACCAGATTTAGAGAAGGACAAGTTAGAACTAGAATAAAAGGAGAAACTGTAGCGAATAAAGATGGAAGAGAAAGAAAAAGATATTTTTCAAGCTCTTGCACTAGAAAAATTAAAGATTGACGCCGAACAAGAAAAATTAAAGATAGACGTGGAGAAAGAAAAAGCAATTCAAATAGAGAAACTAAGATTAACTGCTGCAACTACACAGAAAGCAACTGATTTGGAGATAAAGAAATTGCGCATTTAAAAAGATGTAGATGTTGCTGTCGCCTTAGGGAAAGTGGAGTTGGACGCTCCAAAGACATCTTCTACTGCAGCTGTGACCACAAACCGAATACGATTGCCAAATTTCAACCAGCAAAGTGACTGCATAGATAGCTTCCTACAATGATTTGAACTCAAGGTCAGTGCGTTGAAGATCCCCAAGGGTCAATAGAGTGTTACGTTATGCGATTTCTTAAAAGCGGACACTCTTCAGGCTTATTTTGCTTTGGACAGCAGTAGCAGAGAAGACTACGATGTTGTCAAGGAGACATTGCTACGTAAATTTCAGCTTACGGAAGCAGGATTCCGTGATAAGTTTCATTCCTGTCTGCCTAGCAGCAAAGATGACTTTGGAGAATTTATCTCATTCATAAAATTATATTCTTAAAGATGAATAGAGTTGTCCGGAATTGTCAAGACCTTCACTGGCTTACCTGATCTAATGTTACGTGACAAGGTATTGTCGGCATGTAGCACCGATCTTGCCTCATTTTTTCAAGAAAGAAAACCGAAAGATTTTGAGGCAATGGAGATACCTGGGAGGCAATATATGACAGCTCACCCAGATAAAGAGGTTCATAAACCAAATATAAAGGACGCACTCCCAGTATGTGTGGCTCGTCATGACTTTAGATATGATGGTCAGAGACCTCGATCACTGAGTGTTGACAGCAGAGCAAGGCAAAGCTATAGAATCAACAACCGGGGAAAATATAACTTCCCAAGGCAGAGGTCACCATCTAACTTCTCACAGAGACGGGACTATGGTTATTCAAACTAAGGTCAGTGGCGTCAGAATTCTAGCCGTGGTGAGGAAATGCATCACAAACGGATGGACCATAGACCAACACAAGACAACGTATCCTACAGTGGTAATAGGAATAATGGCAGATGTTGGTCATGTGCTAGATAAATACTATGGAAACAGTATTAACAAACACGGTGGGCATCATGACAATAGCAACCATGATAAGGGTAATGCATGTGTAACTACAAAGAAGAATGACGAGAAGGGAGCCGATCATACCAATGCATGTATTGTTAGCTCACTTTATGTTGAAAATTGTTATGGGTGCAAATCTTTATTCCAACCTGGTTCACAGCCCAGATTGATCTGCGGGCATGCTCTACCGGATATGTCATCTTGTGAGAACGTAGGACGACTCGCGTTATATACTGGTTTCCTGTATAACAGGCATGTAAGTGTCCTTTGTGATTCTGGCCGTAACACTGTCGGAGTCCGTAGATGGTTAATTGATGAATCTGCCTTTACTGGTAAAACGGTGAAGTGCATAACATTTGGAGGGAGTATATAGTGTTACCCAGTGGCAGAAATAGATATTGCCACACGTTTCTTTACAGGTAAGGTAAGGGCATGTGTCCTTGACTAACCAGTATCAGACATTATCCTTGGTAATATACTAGGTATTAAGGATTGCTCTCCAGAGGAGATACATAAATGGGTTGAATCTCATCCAATGTTGGCTAAAGATATGGTCACTAGGGCCCAGCATGCCGCTGAATCAAAGGAAGAGCCAGCTATACCATTTAGTGGGAGAGCATCTCTTCACAATGTTCATAATGTATCCCCCAGTCGTTCGCGGCAAAACAGCGCAAAGATGTTGCGTTGCAGCTACTGTTTGCTCTAGTAGAGAGCAAACATGTGAAGAAGACAAAAACTTCACGTTACTGGTTTGAATTTAAAAACTCAGTACTGACTAGATGCTTTGACAACTATGTTTTTGTCAGGAGACAGGTAGTTATTCCAAAGAGTTTTAGACCTATTGTATTGAATACTGCCCATGACTCGCTTTTAGCTGGTCCTATGGGGATTAAGCGTACTCTGTTTCGTGTCACCTCAAATTTTTATTGGCCCTGTGTTAACAAAGACGTAAAGCTATACTGCATGTCATGTACAACATGTCAAAAGGTAGCGCGTACGGGCAAGCATCACGCTGCACCCTTACAAGCCACTGATATGCCATTACAACCTTTCACCAAGCTTGCGGCTGACATAGTTGGTCCTATGTCAGTCATGTCAGATAGAGGATATCGATATATCCTAACGTGTATAGACTTACGTACACGTTGGCCGTAGTATATGCCATTGGAGACTATCACCTAAGCAGCTGTCGCTGATGCTTTATTTGTTATTTTTGCCGCAAAGGATTTCCAGAGGAAATCTTATCAGATCGTGGTGCTCAGATGATGAAAGATATTGAGAACATGGTAGAAATTAAGCATTCTTTCACTAGCCCATACCACCCCGAAAGCAATGGCGTTTGCGAGCGTTTCAATGGCTCGTTGAAGCAGTTGTTAGGCAAAGCTACCGAGACATGTCCTCGTGACTGGGACCGAATGTTACCAGCAGTCTTATTTGCTTACAGAGAAGTGCCACATGAGAGCACTGGCTTTTCGCCATTTGAGTTGGTATATGGTGCCAATCCTAGAGGTCCTATGCACATACTCAAGGATTTGTTGTTGGGATCAGTGTAGGATAATACTGTCCACACCAGCTATGAACTGGTCATTGATCTCAGACAACGCCTTGTGGATGCATGTACTTATGCATCAAGTATGATACGTAATTCTTCACATAGGTTGAGATTGCGCTGCAACCAATCTCGAAAATTACGGTCGTTCTTACCAGGAGAACAAGTATGGCTACTTCTTCCAACCAAGGAAAGTAAACTGCTAATTTCCTGGCAGGGCCCTTTTAACATGGTTGAGAAGAAAACTGATGTAGATTATGCCATTGACATAAGGGGCAAAATTAAAACATTTCACATTAATATGTTAAAATTGTATGTGGAGCGCCCTGCAGAGTTAGAACCTACCTTGGACAGTATTTCTGATGAACCTGTTGGACACACTTTGTCAGCTGTTGTGGAATATGATGATTCTACAGCAAGCGATATTTCTTTTAATTTTCCTCTGCTGCCTTTAACATCTTCCGAATCTTTTAGAGATGTAAGTGTGTCAGGTGATTTAGATTCTGGTTATCGAGAACAGGCTCTTGCTATTTTAGAATCTTTCTCTGATGTGTTGACTGAACTTCCAGGTCGCACTGATGTTATCTCTCATGATATTACATTATGTGATGATCACCCTATCAAACTCAGACCGTATACTATACCCTTACATTACAGATCTCAGGTGGATATTTAACTTAAGGATTTACTACTCATGGGCATCATTTCTCCTTCTGAATCATCCTATTCTTTTCCTATGGTTCTTAATAGAAAGAAGGACAAATCTCTTCGCATCTGCATTGATTTTAGACGTCTTAACAGTGTCACTCTCACAGATGCTGAGCCTATGCCTGTTTTGGAGGATCTCTTATCACAACTATTCCAGGCTACATACTTTAGGAAAATAGATCTATCCAAGGGATATTGGCAGATCCCATTAACTGATAAAGCCAAACCGCTAACCGCATTTTGACTCCATATGGTTTATTCCAATGGAATTATATGTGTTTTGTCCTTGTCAATGCTCCCGCGACGTTTGTGCGCATGATGCGGAGACTCTTAGGAGATAGGTCTGATGTCATCACATATATAGACGACATCTTATAATTCCATATTTCTTGGCAAGAACATATCACAGGATCAAAATCTTTATTAATGCTACTCAGAAAGCATGATTTGACAGTTAGACCTTCAAAGGTTCATATTGGTTGTCGAGAAATTTCAGTTCTTGGTCACCGTGTTGGTAACCACATGCTATACCCTGATAAGCAGACTGTCAGACGAATATTAGAATTATATATCCCTCGGACACAGAAATAGGTTAGGAGCATGTTAGGACTCATTAACTTCTATCACAAGTTCATTCCGAACTTTTCATCTATTTCTTCTGTCCTGTCATCTTTGACTAAAAAGGGAGCTCCTAATAAAATTGTTTGCACCGATACTTGCAGTGGAGCTTTGAACAAAATTAAAACTATTTTCCAAGGCACCTATTTTGGTGTTACCTGAATTTCACTATGCCATTTCTTCTGAGAACTGATGCTTCTCAGACTGGCATTGGTGGTTGCCTCTTGCAATGGTTCAGTGATACTCCACATCCATGCTTGTATGTAAGCAGGAAGTTGCTACCAGCAGAAACTCGGTATTCCACCAGTGAAAGAGAACTCTTGTCGATAATTTGGTGTATGGGCAAGTTATCACGCTATATACTTGGCGCACACTTCTCCCTCCAGACGGATCACCGTCCACTAACACCCCTAAATAAAAAACTACGACAAACAGTTGATTACACAGATGGTTTTTGCTTATCCAAGAATATAGATATACAATTATTCCAATCAAGGGATCAGAAAACGTTCTGGCAGACTAATTGTCAAGGAATGTAACTGGAAAGTGAAATTGTTTGTGCCAGATGTTGACATTGTCTGATCTTGTTTTGTTTTTCAGGTGATATACTATTGAAACATTCATTTTCCGGCTTTAATTGTTTTTCTTAAAGATTGGACTACATTTTGTCTAAACTGTTTAGATATATCTGTTTTCATGTCATTTGGTACTGCAATTAATATTTCATATATATATTATTCTGAGCAGTATGATTTTTCTTTCCTACTAGATTAATAGTTCTTGGGCTAACTATCCACTGTTCTCAAGCGAAAACCCTTTGTTTCCGCTTGGGAACAGAGGGGGGGGGGGGGGGCAATGTTGGGAGTAGAAAATGTATTAGTTTTATTGCCCAGTTTGGCACTTCACGAATTTAGCCAATAGCCACTTTATGTCACGTGATGAGACCGGCTGGGAAAGAAGTGCTAACGAGGCGGGTGAAAAGAGAGAGAGAGTTAGCAGCGAAGGGGCATTCAGTGACCAGCCGTCTGGCTGTTGAGATGTGTATATGGGTATGTGTGTATAGCCCTAATATATATTCATGTGTATAATATCCTGTAGATGGAAGGATAGAACTGTATTTCATATTTCACAATTGAAAAGATTGTTCATATAAATGAGTGACTATTATTATTATTAATCTTGATTGTGTTCTAATTGCCTGACCACATCAATGGGTCTACTGTGAAGTTTTGTCATGTGTATTAAAGTTATAAAACGTCACTCAGCTGTTATTACTTTCGTTGGAGAAAGAGATGTGTGCACAAAGTAAGTTAATACTCATTAGCCAGGCACGTAAAGAAAGAACCCTGGACATGAAATTCGTATCAGTATTGGATACTGATAAACAATCGTGCAAAAGCAAAAAGCAAAATAAGCATGAAATATAACCTCTCAACACCAGTATTCTTCTTCTTCACGGAGCACATGATCTACACATTTCTTCCAGAATTGAAAATCTGTCTTCTTTAAGTTATCATGTGTAAGAACTTTCACGTCGCTTATTTTAAATGTGGTGTTCTGTGTTGCAACCTGTCGTTTGATTTTAGCCCAAAGTAACTCTATTGGGTTAAGATGCAAATGATAGGGTGGTAGTCGAAGAGAGGTGTGATCATATGATTCAATTATTTTGTTAACGCAATACACCTTAGTCTTCTTAGTCTGTTTCACAAGCTGTAACAATTCAGGTTTCAAATAGGTATTGTCGACATTGACATTTTCATTTCACAAAAACATTTTGAAAATCTCACGTCGAATAACTTCTTCATCGAAGTTGTGTTGAACATCAATTGGTGAACGGACTATACTTACGCTTATAATGATATTAGTAATTACAGTAATAGCTGAAATGTATCATAACTTATCTAAATCTTCTATTTTGTAAGTTTATTTGATAAATCAACTGTCAATATCAAAATTGTTCAATAGCATTTTTTTACATTTCCAGGTCTGCAGTTCTCTATGGATAGGACACCAGACATTGTTTATTGTGGACATCTTCGATGTTTGGCTGACATCAACCAAAATGACGGGCACATTTTTTCAATATTCGAGTTAAACATTTTTGAAGTCACCAAGTCAAACATGACAGCTAAACTTGCATCCATGACAGTATTTGACAAAGATCCAAAAGTAGAACAATTCAAATCTAATGCCATCAGCGCCAGCGGTGACGTTACACAGTATCATGGAGACCTTACTGTAGCGTTTCGCGATGAAGTCGATTGTCTGTGCCGGACATTTCTGTGTGAGATGGGCTTTATAACTGATGATGGTCAGCCACATGTGACCAGAGAGGTTGTAACTCTAGGAAACGATGAAAAATGCCGTAAGATTGATTCAAATTCGGCAATTTGCAAATTAGAAAGAAAGATAAAAAAAAACGAACCATGTGGTAGCTCAATCTCTTTGCCTGACGAGAGATTTTAATTTTACTCCAATAATGTCAGTGTACGAACAAACAAATGCACAATATTTAGTATCTTATTTTGGTTCATAATTATTGTACTTAAAATGTGTTATTCTTGTACAGGGTATAGGGGAGTGTAGCCTTCCAAATGTTGAAGCAATTTGTTATCCTTCTTTGTTTTGTCCTGATACTGTCACTAGTCGGAGACAAACCATTGTGATGCATCTCTCCTGGATGATGTGTCTTGTAAATGTCAGAAAGCTCAGCCTGATGTAAGTATAACTTTCAAAGGGTTAAAGAGGTTTATCAGAAGCAGATACAAGAACAATTGGGAGGCAGAACACAAATAAGTGATGCATATTATCAATTCAACAGAAGAGAACAAGTGGTTATCTGCAGACTCCACACGGACCACAACAGATTGAGTTACCACTTATTCAACAAGCTAAAGATAGGAACTACCGATGAGTGTGACTATGGCACTGATGAAATGACTGATGGACATGTGCTTCAAATATGCCAAGTAACATTCCTGGAAAAACTCTAGGGAGAAAGGAATAGCCTCAGACTGACCTCTGCTTTCTTTGAACATATTCAAGTTGACGTCTGAGAATGTACGAAGAAATGTCAGAAAGTACCACAGCTACCATAATACAGAAATCCTTAATAATGTTTCTTTAATATTTTTCAATTGTTCAATATGTTTTTTGTATTCAAAGGCTCTGAGTGTTTGTAAATTATGATAAATGTGATTGGGATAACTCAGATAAAATATTGCTGTCGTCTTGAGACTGCACTCGTAACATAGTAACATTGTCTGCTGCAACGCCTACTAAAAAATGAAGTCATTACATCTATCTTAATATGTGGCGGCATATCCTTTATTTCTTTTCGCATGTTTCAATGCATTGATAACCTTCCATTTCATATAACGTGATGTCTATGATGTGTATACATTTTGATAAGAACCACTTCGTAAGTCTCAGGAAATATTTCCTGTATGTTGCACCTCTGATTTTCAACGGTTTACTCCAGGGCTTTAAATATGTTCTTCAAATCTTGTCCCAGTTCAACCGTTATTGGTTTGCTTTGTCAGGTTGTGTGTACTATAATTGTGACTTGCATTTGCTGCTATGTTTCAGAATGCTCTGAATTTTATTTTCAAAATCGCTATATTAAATGACGGCCCAGTCATCCAACTGCCAATCATTTCAGCCTAATATCCTGAACGTAACGGCTCAATGTCCTCCTATATACTGCAGATGGTTAATTTGATATTATGTGTGCCCGTCTGATTGGCCGGCTGTGAACATCCGCATGTTATGTTGTATGAAGATTGTTTATCCAATGACTAGTTCATTGAAAAGGCGGAAGCTGACAACACTTTCCATACTTTTTTTCTTTTTTCTATTCCATGATCAGTTCATTCCTGCTGTGGTCTGTTGTGACTTTCATAGCTTTGAGTGACACACATTGTTTGTGTAAGCTAGTTGGCTGTCTATAGTAACAGGGCCACTTTCATAGCTTTGAGTGACACACATTGTTTGTGTAAGCTAGTAGGTTGTCTATAGTAACAGGGCCACTTTCATAGCTTTGAGTGACACTCATTGTTTGTGTAAGCTAGCAGGTTGTCTATAGTAACAGGGCCACTTTCGCAGGAGGGCATGCCGACGTTTGAAAGAAGCTGGATCGTACCTACGGAGGATTTATTAATTATCTTTTTTTTATTGTCTAGAGCTTTTATTTCTTGTGGTTTTCCTACGAGTATCCACTATTTGCGCATGTTCGTTATTTGTTTAAGACTCAAAGGCTCCTGAATCTTAACTCTGTATATTCACATTCTTCAACTTCCGGCTATGATGGCTGATTAATTTTTGTCATTACAAGTTTTCTGCATTTTTGTAGTCACCAGTCAGGCACAGACCAGCCATTTAGTGTCGCTGAACCGCAAGGAAGTTGAGGAAATAAAACTGAAAGGTAGGGAAGTAGCCCCCATATAAATGAATGCTGAATTCGAATGCACTGGGCCTCAAGGCGCGTAAGATAGTGCAACACAATCAGCCCAACGATGACTGATGCTAATATGACTCGACGAGGTGGTGTTCCACCCAAGAGGACCCGCCAGATGTCAGACCCCTTGCCTCGCCAGGGTTCACCAAAAGATACTGCTGGTCACCTACCTCTGCATCGTGCAGCAACAGCACGATGTACTAGGGAAAATGTAACTGACCAGAATACCCAGAACAGAGCCCTGCAACAAAACGATAAAGAGATAACTTATGAAATGGCTAAAACAGCTATGAACACCATATTTAAATTTAAATGGGACAGAGAACACCAAGGTCAAATAAAAGATGATTTCCATCACCAGCTATCTAGGCGAGACCTGTTCATCATTTTCCGCTTACGTACTGGTCGTACGATAGGTTGAGGTACCACTATCACAAGTACAGGATTAATCCAACAAATCTTTGCTCCTCTGGCAGCAACCGAACATCTGCTCCAGTCCTGCCCAACTTATTGCAGTGAGCGGAGTGGCACATGGCAACAACTCACTTCCCTCCACGAAAAACTGTTTGGAGATGTCATGAATGTAGATGTCTGAGGGCGAACGAAGAAGAAATCCACATTCACATTTCGCATGTCTATACCCATTTCTGGTTTTGGTGCACTGTTTCCGGTGTTCAACATGTAGCTTTAAATCTTTCTCTTTTTTTTTCATTATGTGAGACTTAGACTAATTTTTTTTGTGTGGCTTAATTGGTTCCATGTTTTTTCATAGTTCTTCCTGTATTAGTGCTGTCAGCCCTGGCTTTATCCTTAACGTGGAAGACATGTTACACACCTCCTGGTTTGGCTTGCCACTCACGAACTTCTAATTTTGTTGAAGCAGAAGAACAGTAAGGCTGACACCAATACAGGTCATGGTTTCACTAAGGCTCGCAACCCATCCTAACACATGGGAGAAAGAGGAAGTTTATATGGTTGCATAATAGAAGTTGTATGTGAAACACATTAATGATATCTTGTAACGCAAACATGATGTATCAAACACATTTATCATAATTCATTACAAAATATTCGCAGCAGCGACGTTGGAGATGAACACCGAGATGGTCAAACAAATCAAACAAGCAGACGATATGCAAAGAGAACTTAAAGAGCTGAGGCTTCAAAACGAGGCTATGGAGACATGGTTGAACAAACTTTTTTTACAGCCCTCCATGTTTGATAAATCTTGGACATCATCAGGTACATTTTTCTTGTTTTTTAGTTCTTGTTCTTCATAGTCCGTGACTTTCTATGTGCCATATTTCCTTTGTTTATGACATCTTGTGTTCTTTTCTGACCAAGAACGTCATCACGCGTTTAACATAATGTTTTCTGGATTTTGTACTAATAGTTATTTATAGTTTCCACCAAGAGGTTCTTCACGATTTCAAATCTATATAAATAAAAGGCAACATACAGTTGTTTGCTTCCTTCTATTTTCTTAATACAAATCCACATGCCTTATTATATCTTAATGCATTTTGGCACAGTCTCTTTAGTTACTGCCAGGTAACGTCATGCAGTTATTTCAATATTGAATATTGTAATTATGACACTATGAGTAATTAAACCTTTCTGTAGAGAAATGTTAACAAATCAGATGCTATAATCAAGTCAAATAAAATTTCAAGAGTAGTCAATGGAAGTAATATAAATGTAAAAGCTATTATTTGGTTTTTGTAACAACTGCCATACTTTTCCATTTTTTTACATCATAGTTCACAACTATTAGCCATACACTTGTAATTGAAAGGAAAATTTTAAAAAAGCAGTGACTGTACAATGTGGATCCATATCCAAACAAAAGTAAGCAATCTCCGCGTGGTTTGTTTTATTTTTCTATGCGCAAAACAAGGCCGTAATCAATATAAAATTTAACAATTGTCTGGCTGAATCAGGCGAAGCAATCAAAACGGTAAATATATGAATGAACGCAAACAATCAAAGTGATAAATTCATTATCAAAAGGTAGCAAATTACAATCCTACATTTATTTATTTTAAATAAAAATTTAAATTATTTAAACAGACACTAATGCTTTATGCGAAACTAAAAAAATATTACTTTTATGTAGTATTTAAGTTATTATTACAGGTTATATCAAAGTTAATTACATTATACCAAGCAGTTTCTGTTTATTTAGCAAATATTACATAATTTTTCGAAGGCTAAGGACTCCTTTACTAAAACTGACTGCAACATATTATGTAAATGAAAAGAGTATTTGTCACATTGCTGGACCAAATGGTCTTCCATAATTGGACATATGCCAATCTTAAAGGGGGTGCGCCTCGCCAAAATAAGGCAACATTTAAGTTTTACTTTTTTTAAAAATTTGGTCCTAAAAACAAACTAGCTGAAAGCTAAACAGTACACCAAAACGAAAGATCTTCTTTATTTAGACATGTGTCCCAATATAACAGACTCGGTTGATTGGGTCGTGTCTCACCGAAAAGAGAAACTTCTTATTTTAAAAAATACAGCTCAACACAATCACGATGTCTGTTATATTTGAAGTATGTTTGTTGTCAGGGTAGAAGGGAGGATAGATAGAAGAAATAAAAGAGAGTACCAATCTCTTCCACAGTGTCTTTTGGCTCGCTGTAGGTAATAGTCCGACACTTGTAGGAAGAAATGTTTCTGGAGACTGAAATCTAAACTCTTCTCTGTTAAGTCGAGAAGCAAATCCCATCAAGGATCCTGAGAATAGGTTAGGTCTTTAGCCACACTTCTCCTGCGATACTTATATGGCTCATGAGACACCCATCTGGTAATTAAGATAATGATTAACAAAAACAGTTAAATACCAAGCAATACAGAACATTTAGTGAAAAGAAAGAAACAACAGTGGAATTCTTTTCAATGAATATATATTAGACCGAGCTTTATTGATTACAGATAAACGAAAGAAAGAAATTACAAATGTTTATATATATATGGTTATATGTATACAGTACTGGGTAAAGGGAGATAAAAATAGTCTACACAAACGTTATGTTAATTATTAGGGTACCCTTCTTGATGGCTGAGGTGTATGTCCTAATTTTAATCACTGACTGGTATGACACAATATCTTTTAATGTTTGGTCCTTTCTTAGAAATCACTTACCATGAATGTTGCTGCTGCTGTATGACTTCACAATATCACTGCAAGTTGTCTCCCTCTGGCCAAGTTGCTGGAATAGTTCGTAGATGTATACTGCAAGGTTTCACTGCACAACTGAGAGTTCAGCTGCGTTCGTCACTACAAGAGAGCCGCTGTTTTCCAAAATTTTATTTGGCTTCTCAAAGACGGCAAATATGCAATTCTTTTGCACTCTGGTCTGACAAATTACACGCTAGACGTTTTCCGCAACTAGTTTGTCTTTTAGGGCTTACATATGTGAGTCAAGACATAACCGATATAGTCTACATTTGTACTTTTAAACAACGGCGACTGACCTCATTCAGGTCAAGAAATCCCTGGCCTACTGGGTCATGAGTGACTGTCCTTCCAGCCGCTGTACATGGGAATTCCTTGATATTCTAGGTCATTGGGCGGTCCCACCCGGTCACTTGGAGATCCCCGGCTGACTGGATCATTGGCCTCTCGGGTAAAATACCAAAGCAACAAGTAACTGAAAAACCCTTGTTTCTTGGGTCATTGTAATACCTGGCATTAGAAATTTTAAGAGAGAGAGAGAGAGAGAGAGAGAGAGAGAGAGATACTGTCGCAAAATTCTTCGCCAACCTCTTCTGTCTCTCTGACAGAAGAGGTTGGCGAAGAATTTTGCGACAGTATGTATTACAGAACATAACAATCACATTTTTTGTTACAAGCAATAACGTTTATGTGTCTTCTTCTTCTTCTCCGACGTTGGTCCTGAAAAGGACGATGGTTGCGTTGTGTCTGTTTACAGGGAAGCTGCACCTTTCGGCCGACACATCGGACTTCTGCACGGCATTTTGTAGGAATGGGTTTGCCTTCCCTCTTCGATCACTACTCTCTCAGCCAGACTGCAGTGATGCAACCTGTTTCCAGGACCACCACTTGGAGGTGGAGTAGGGTCTTGTTCAGCTCTGGTTCGCTGACCCTGACGCAAGCAGTCAAGCTATGGGTCACTGACTGCATTTTCTGTTGCTGCGTCTATGGGTCCCGTTTATATCTTTGTGTGACAGCGCCATCTTGAGGTCTGTCGTTCTCGGCGCTGGCCCCATCTGGGCAGTCATGTTGTCTATGTGGTTTAGTGCCTTTTGGTCACGTTATCTTCAAGCAGATTTGTTACAAGGCCATAATAAGTCAACGAATTAGCTGTGTTTTTGCTCTAGTTGTGTAAATCTGTGTTTTCATGCATTCTGGAGCAATAATCGCGGGTGTTATCTGTGTGGCGCAGATTAAGACGCGTAGCGCGCAGTAAATTGAGTGGTTAGGCCAGGGCTTATAAAAAGGGGTAGCAAGCGGCGAAACCGGTCTATGTTTGAGAGAGCCGCCCAGTGAGAACAGACTAAGAAGACACACAAGAGTCAAGCTGTAAATGCCTTGAGCACGTGAGTTAATTTAAATTAGCATTAGTTTTCTAGGATTCTGAAATTATATCGATGTGGCTATTTTAATGTTTAATGGAATAAATAGATAGATAGATAGATGTGAAAGTTTAAGAGCGATTATTTCATTCTTCAGAAAGGCAGACATAGTGTGAGGCTATTTCACTGCGAAATTTAGATAAGATTAACAATCGCAAGATAGCAACCTCGCGGTGATAGCGAGTCTGAGCAAACACGCTCCGCGTGTTAAACCTATAATATGTTATGCCGAGCGACACGCGGTGTATTTAGTTCCAGTTTTTGGTTAAAGCCAAGAATATTATCCTTTAATGTAAAAGTAATTATTGATTATTCTACTGTTTATCTTTAGTGGTTACTTAGAAGGGAGAATTGTCATTTAGATTTCTGGTGCGTAAGGCAAGTTGAGACAGGTGTTTCTCTGTTTGCTCCCGGTGGAGCATGGAAACACCAATGCGGCTGGTGTCCACCACAAGTCAACAGAAGCATTTTTATGCTGTTACAGTGGTTGTTCCTGTAATAATGTGTTTCATGTGATGAGTTCCCAGTCTCGTCAGGGGTCACATATGACACGTTTGTGGCCAGGCGCACCAGTCGTCACTTACGACATGTTCAGAGTGCGGGAACGAGTATTGATGTGGGTCGGTTGAGAGGTAGTAGTTAATTCTCATTATTGAGATTATTTGTTGTACATGTATTGAAGAATATTATTTTATGTCCAGTTGATTATTATTGTTATGTGAACATGGTTTGTGAGAGCACGTGGGCGTACTTGGAGATGTATATTTCTCTTCTCCGCTCCTGAGGGAGCATGGGGCCACCGGTGTGGTTTGTCTCAGCATGAAGCATTCAGATGCTCTTGCAGTAGTGGTTTCGGTAGCAACCTATGTTACCCGGTGCGATTGCCAGCCTCATGCACAACACCATACTAGCCGCATTGGACGACACGCATGAGTGTGTGAGATAGTTGATGATATCAGGTGGGCGCATGTTTTCTGTATGGTAAGTGTTATTATCCATGCTATTGATGTTCACTTAGACGTTGTTTTATTTATTATTTTTCAGACAGTCTATGAACACTGACTGGGTGTTCGTTTGATTGTTTGTTGGATTGTTTGTTTGGTGTTCGGTTCTGTTCGGTAGAATTAAATGTTGATCTGCATAAGGCTTTGGGTTGCTTGAATTGTTAAGTCTGCTGCTGAGAGGGTTGCAAGCAACCAATAATTGCAACCCCTGTCAAACGATCCTTTATAAATTTTCTTGGTGCACGGGTCTTGGGTGTGAGGTACCACCTAGCGCCTGTCACAAGTGGCGTCGTCGACAGGATTGACAGACAGCACGCAGTGAAGCAACTCTTCAGCAATCAGAGCAGCAACAGCCAAAACAGTAGAACACCCAGTTCAGTGCAAGGCGAGGGACGGGATCATCCAGTTTGTCAAGATTTCTAGTCAACTCTACTAGCAACAAGATGGCGGCACGCAACACACGCGCTGCTAGTAGAACTGATAACGAAGATGTGGCTGAGGTGGATGACCCTGTAGTAGGGCTAAATCGTCAACCAGAACGAGTGCAGTACATCGTGGTACCTACTCACAAGAGGGTGCGGTGCTTTGGGGAGCGCACGGGTCCTACGGCCGAGGAATATGTCAGAGAGGTGAGAGCTGCCTGGAGAGTAGGGATGATGAGTAAAGAGGACCAGGCAGATGTTATCCTTGACAGTGTGACCCCAAGTGTCCGCAGGGAGCTGAGGATTCAGGCTGATGACGATGACCCAGAAGCAATGCTACATTCCATTCTTAGGGTGTATGGGGAGCGTCGGAGCATCCCAGAAGTAATGGCCGCGTTCTACTCTACCCGGCAAGGTGCAAGGGAGTCTCTTTGGGAATTCTCCCATCGCATTCACGAGGTGTTTGAAAGTGTTGTAAGGGCACAAAAGCAGAACAACGTCACTCCCTTGGCGCCATCCTTTCTTCGTGACCAGTTTGCTGCTTGTCTGAGAGATGACCTACTAAGAAAGCTTGCAAAGGAAATGATCATCAAGGAGCCTACAGCATCGTTCACGTCGGTGAGGGACTATGCCCTACGGTTTTTGGAGACTGAACCCACTTCTGGGGCTGGTGTTGCCAGTGTTGAAGTGGCAAGAACAGAGACTGTGTCAGATACGCATGCATTAAACGCAGAAGTAGAGCGGCTGAGAGCACAGGTGGCTCAATTAGAGGCTAAAATTTATGCGATGTCTCAGGAGCAGGGGAGACGTACCAGGACAGTTCGTTGTTTTAGATGCAGAGAACTAGGCCACGTACAGAATCGATGTCCACAGGCGTTAAACTAGACCCCTCTGCGGCTGGGAGTCAGGTTACAGAAGGGGAGCAGAATGGCTCAAAGATAAAGATGGTTGGTGGTCGACCGGAGTGTGAGGCGCTTATTGCAGGGAAGAAAGTCAAAGGCGGCCAGGGATGTAAGGGTAGCAGGAGGCGACCCAGGGCACCAAGGAAGCCTAGGAAAATAAGATGCTTCAACTGCGGAGACCTTTCGAACCACATGGCAGCCAAGTGTCCCCAGGGCCCGCTTCCTAAGCGATGTTTCCATTGTAGGTCCCCGGACCATTTAATATCGGTTTGCCCATCAACGAGCGCCCTCTCTAAGCGTACCAACACATCTACATTGCCGTCACAGTGCAAGCCAAGAGATGGCCGTGGCAACTGTCACCATAAGGGCGCCGGGAAAAGTGGTCGGCATTTAGAGGAGGAGACTCATCTAAAACTCGTTGAAGGACACGTTTCCAGGCTACGAGGGGCGCACGTAAGAGCAGAGCCACCGTTGCAGAGTTTTGCAGCAGTCCGGAAAGAGAGATGTGACAAGCTGTCGTGTTCTACTCCACTACAGGTCGGAGAATTGGTGAAGAAGAGAATGCACGACGCTGAGAGATCCGAGATTCGTGATATGTGGTCAGAAGACGAGTACGTTGTAGTTCGTGCTCCCACAATGACAGGGGGTCCATATATCATCCAACGAATGGACAGAGCGAGTCCGAGCATTAGAGTAACCAGCAATGACCTGAGACGAAGTGAAGGAAAAGGTGATCCTCCAGATTTGGAGAATACGACTGAAGCGCCTGATTTAGTGCAGTTGTCGGGACGACAACAAAATCAGGCGGGGAATATGTGACAGCGCCATCTTGAGGTCTGTCGTTCTCGGCGCTGGCCCCATCTGGGCAGTCATGTTGTCTATGTGGTTTAGTGCCTTTTTCGCCATCTTGAGGTCTGTCGTTCTCGGCGCTGGCCCCATCTGGGCAGTCATGTTGTCTATGTGGTTTAGTGCCTTTTGGTCACGTTATCTTCAAGCAGATTTATTACAAGGCCATAATAAGTCTACGAATTAGCTGTGTTTTTGCTCTAGTTGTGTAAATCTGTGTTTTCATGCACTCTGGAGCAATCATCGGGTGTTATCTGTGTGGCGCAGATTAAGACGCGTAGCGCGCAGTAAATTGAGTGGTTAGGCCAGGGCTTATAAAAAGGGGTAGCAAGCGGCGAAACCGGTCTATGTTTGAGAGAGCCGCCCAGTGAGAACAGACGAAGAAGACACACAAGAGTCAAGCTGTAAATGCCTTGAGCACGTGAGTTAATTTAAATTAGCATTAGTTTTCTAGGATTCTGAAATTATATCGATGTGGCTATTTTAATGTTTAATGGAATAAATAGATAGATAGATAGATGTGAAAGTTTAAGAGCGATTATTTCATTCTTCAGAAAGGCAGACATAGTGTGAGGCTATTTCACTGCGAAATGTAGATAAGATTAACAATCGCAAGATAGCAACCTCGCGGTGATAGCGAGTCTGAGCAAACACGCTCCGCGTGTTAAACCTATAATATGTTATGCCGAGCGACACGCGGTGTATTTAGTTCCAGTTTTTGGTTAAAGCCAAGAATATTATCCTTTAATGTAAAAGTAATTAAGTGTATTTCACGATTATTGATTATTCTACTGTTTATCTTTAGTGGTTACTTAGAAGGGAGAATAGTCATTTAGATTTCTGGTGCGTAAGGCAAGTTGAGACAGGTGTTTCTCTGTTTGCTCCCGGTGGAGCATGGAAACACCAATGCGGCTGGTGTCCACCACAAGTCAACAGAAGCATTTTTATGCTGTTACAGTGGTTGTTCCTGTAATAATGTGTTTCATGTGATGAGTTCCCAATCTCGTCAGGGGTCACATATGACACGTTTGTGGCCAGGCGCACCAGTCGTCACTTACGACATGTTCAGAGTGCGGGAACGAGTATTGATGTGGGTCGGTTGAGAGGTAGTAGTTAATTCTCATTATTGATATTATTTGTTGTACATGTATTGAAGAATATTATTTTATGTCCAGTTGATTATTATTGTTATGTGAACATGGTTTGTGAGAGCACGTGGGCGTACTTGGAGATGTATATTTCTCTTCTCCGCTCCTGAGGGAGCATGGGGCCACCGGTGTGGTTTGTCTCAGCATGAAGCATTCAGATGCTCTTGCAGTAGTGGTTTTGGTAGCAACCTATGTTACCCGGTGCGATTGCCAGCCTCATGCACAACACCATACTAGCCGCATTGGACGACACGCATGAGTGTGTGAGATAGTTGATGATATCAGGTGGGCGCATGTTTTCTGTATGGTAAGTGTTATTATCCATGCTATTGATGTTCACTTAGACGTTGTTTTATTTATTATTTTTCAGACAGTCTATGAACACTGACTGGGTGTTCGTTTGATTGTTTGTTGGATTGTTTGTTTGGTGTTCGGTTCTGTTCGGTAGAATTAAATGTTGATCTGCATAAGGCTTTGGGTTGCTTGAATTGTTAAGTCTGCTGCTGAGAGGGTTGCAAGCAACCAATAATTGCAACCCCTGTCAAACGATCCTTTATAAATTTTCTTGGTGCACGGGTCTTGGGTGTGAGGTACCACCTAGCGCCTGTCACATTTGAAAAGAACATGCTACGAAAAACAGTATTAAGAACGTTAAAAAGTATGAGTTTGACTGTTCATTTTGGTGTGCCAGGTCGGAAAGGGACAATGTGTCTTATTAATTTGCTTCTTGCTAAAGCTCTTTAGCAGAATAAAATTGCTTTTGCGATTCCATCAAAAGAAAGAGTATTTTGGTAAAACTCGGAAGCAAAGTCAAGAACGTAGTGAAATCACTTTTGCGGTGTAACCATAAGGAATAACAGTATTTTGTGCGGCTTGCATTTGCAATTACTGTACACAAGGCACGAGGATAGTCACTTAAACCATTAGTCATTAACTTTTCATTTTCACTCGAATATCAAAATGTTGTAGTTTGATTTTGACATTTTATAAGTTTCCTAAACAGTTACTAAAAACAGCAATTTGCAATTACTGTAAAAAAGACACGAGCGTAGTCACTTAAAGCAGTAATCATTAATTTAAACGAAAATTCATTTTCATTCGAATATTAACATATTATACTTTGATTTTATATTTCCTAAGTTTCCTAAACAGTTAATAGAAAATCCGGGTAACGCCGGGTACTTACAGCAAGTGTACTTCTGAAAGACTTTCTCGCAATTAAAACATATATCTTTAGTTGTTAGATTGAGAGTGCTTATTTGTGATTTCTTCTTTCTTTTTTATCCTAAAAAGTTCTCTATTGTATTTTCAGAATCAATATCTTGCACAATTTGTCCCTTTATCCGTCTTCTCATCTTGTCAGCCTTATGTCTTGTGTGTAGCGGCTCCTTGTTCTCCTATGTACAGTGAAATGGTTAATTTGATTTTGTTTCCTTTTTATATGTTTGTTTGGAACATTAACGTTTCTGTAATGATCAGTACGTTGTGAACATGGCCACATTCATGTGTACGTTTCTATAATATCTATATCGTTGAAAGTGCCGAAGTTGACAACGATATTCATAATTTTTTCATAAAAGCTGATGTTTGTCATGATTTTGTACTTTCATATTTCCGTGTAAAGCACTTTCTTATGGGTCATTACATGGTTTTCTGAAGAAAATGAATCCTCCTGCGACCAGAAGAAACTAAGGATATCTGGGTGTTGGTGTGTGTGTGTGTGTGTGTGTGTGTGTGTGTGTGTGTGTGTGGAGACTGAAGTGTAGCAACTTTTGGAGCGCGACATTCTTTCTGTATCTGTGAAACGAAGTGCTAGGTATGGGCCTCACCAGAGGAAACTAGTTTTGCTAAATCCGTATTGAATCGTTTGAGCGAGTAAACAGATCTAATAGATAACCTTCTAAATGGATTTTCATTTTAGTGACTGTAATTATTTATTTTTAAATATATCCAAGCTACGTAACTATTTCTAATGTATGATCTCATTTACAGGCATAACTAATTGTTACTAAGTGTAAATCGCCTTCTTTTCTTTCTGTCAATCTTCTATCAGACTAGTTCTTTTTAATCTAAAAAATCCACCACTCGTCTAAAAATCAGATCTCCCATTTGTATTTTCTGAATAAAATTCCTATCTCTTTGTTCTACAAGTATGTTTACTGGCAAGAAGTCGTTGACGCTTCACTGTGAACTTTTAACCGTTGTAATGTAACATGGGTTTTCCTTACCGGCCAGTTTGTGTGTGTGTTTGGAGATGGAACGTAATGTCAACAATAGTTCAGGTCCACCACCCCACATAGGCAGATCAAACCCAGCATAATTATGCGCGATTCTAAAAGCACATGATTCTGGTAGCGGAATTCTCTCACTAGCCGACAGACCAGCCGAAACAAGATGGTCCGGTCAAGGCAAATACAGAGGGAACTCTGTCAATTTTTAAAAAAAAAAACAGCAGTGGTTGAGCGCAGTGAGTAGACCTAATATTGTTATATGAATAACATGAATAATAATCATACTTTTATCAGCAGCATATTAATTCAGTATAATTTGTTAGGCATAGTTCTACATGGAATTTCCTTTCAGTGACAAAGTATTATTTCATTATATACATGCTACTCAACAAATTTAATGCATGAGTTCGCTCAAGTCAGTTACTCACTGCTTTTCTTCTCACATCATGGTAGAAACAAGACAGGGTTAAATTGTTGATGTACAAGTATATCCTTATTGGTATTGTGGGATGTGTATTACTGAATTAAGCAGAACAGGAAAATACTAGGAGTCCTTATACTTCATATTTCTTATAATGTTCCTTTGTTCTTTAGTCACAATCATACAAACTTGATAAGTATTTTCTTGTTCACATTTCTTATCCCTTTGTCTTGATTGGGATATTAGTGTTTTCAGCATGGAATATTCTTTCTATACAAATACCCTGCTGATGATTTCTGAACTATCCTTATCATGTTTTAATGTGTGTATATGCATGTAGCCTGTGCTATGAGTACTATCAGGGTATATGAATGTTTATAACATAACCACAAAAACTATGTAATAGGTTGACTGACTTGTAAGCCAATGGTTCTCAAGGCTGAGACCAGGAACATACCTTAATAGCTTTAATGCTCAAGTAGCAAAAATGTAATTAAGTGGTTCTCAAGCCTTGGCAGCAAGAACACCTCAACAGATGTTACGGCAGCACAAGAGACTATAACCCAATGGTTCTCAAACCCTTTGTACCCCTGACCCCATATTGATTTTATTGCTCTCTGGGCACAAGGTAGATCAGTGGTTCTCAAATGTTTGATGACCACAGCCCCAAACTTCACAGTTGGTGAAGCTAACAGCCCATATGTTGAAAGTCACTGCGGCAGACAAGCTGGAAGCCAGATATAGGTTGAGATCCACCTGTTTGCTTATAACGCCAGTTATGCTATAGTGTTTCATAGATAATAGATAGCACCTTGTTATTGATGTTAACTATGAATATTTGTTAGATTTCTGATGGACGATTAGCGTCCAGCAAATATGGAAAATGACTTCTCTGGCATGACTACTAATGAAGCTTCAATTGTTTGTCAATCCAGTCCTACCAGGTTGTCCTACCAAGACATAACCATATGCAGTGTTCTCGAGGGCAGACATACTCCATCCCAGTTGATGATGTGTCCTGTGTCAAGACAGAGGAAGCAACTTACCAACCTCTGAAACCCTAAAGAGAACTTGCTGGACCTGGAGTGCTGTGACAGATTAAACCCTCTGGCAACAAGACAACATTTATTCAGCAGCATCTGAGATGAGTAGTTTAAAATGCCAGCATAACCACTACAGCATAGTCCTATTGTCCTAGGATAACAAATTCATTCTGACATGGTTCAGAACCATTCATAGATTAGGGAACATATCTTTCAGTTGTACATTTGAATATATGGAAGAATCTATCTTCATTTTTGTAAATTTTACATAACAGAGTCTGTTGTTATTTTTCTTGTAATATTTAATTTGGGTTGTATAGTTTTAGTAATTAAAATCTACACCCTGGGGCAAAGCCATACTTAATAAACACTATTGGGTCGGGATATTTTTTGTGTGTGGCTGGGCACCAAATCTCTAATCCAACTATATGTACCATACATATTCTTTTGTAGGATTTCGGATAAAGAATTTATCGCCTAGGGAATATCCTCCTTAGTTTCACCAGAATTCTCTTAGAAAGTTTTCTAGTGGACTAATTCCCGAGGATAGACAGTGCATTCAACCTGCAGTCTGGAAGATTTTCCTCTAGATTAGTAAATTTATTCTTCCATTCCATCCAAGTCTGTCACATTCTCGCTCAAAAGAAACCATTCCACGACACTAATCAGTGGTTTTATTCCCATGCCATGGAAACAGCAAGACATGATTAAATTTTATGATGTATATCGTTTTTGTTATTTAGGAATTTTATTTATTGAACCAAGCAGCACAGAAATGTAATAGTAATCCTTCTACTTTCCAATTCTCATAGTGGATGTTCCTACGTTCTTAGTCAAGACTTTTCAAAAGTGATAAGTGCGTTCTCAAACACACGTCTCATTCCTTTATCTCATTTAGGACATAATGTTTTCATCATGGAATATCCTTTGCCTGTATTTAATGTACTTCTATGCATATACCATGATCTATTATGGATGGGTATGACAAAAAAACGAAAAAAATGTGATCCGTCTTACGAGGACAAAAGGGGTCGGAGTGACTCAGAGGTATGGTGTCCGCCTCGTATTCAAGAGGTCTCGTGTTCGAATCCATGTTGATGGATTATATTTTATTGACATTTTATTCAGACCCAGTGGTCCTAATTACGTCATACTCCCCCTGCTCTCACACGTAGTGAGATCGGATGCCTAGCCTTCTCGTGATAAGGGCGAACAAATAGGAGGTCCCGTTAGCTAGATGCGCAGGTGTCACGTAGACATTTATGATCTATAAATTGCCTATATTTTCCTCTTTCTTTCTTTCACCCGTATCCTCTATTTTTATTATCGCTCTTATCCTTTTTCCTGTGGTTTTTCGCATTCGTTCGTTTGCGACTATATACATTACTATTTTTCCCATTCTCACTTTCGCAAGTTTCGTTTCTCATTTAGATACGCATTTCATTGCTGATGAAACGAGTAACTTGATTACGTAGATGTCATTCGCGCAGTTTGACGAGAGGTGCGATTATGGTTCACACTCAGACGTAGGACCAGACGATTTGGCGTGAGAATGCATTCGGTCAATCGCTGCAGATTGACGAAATACACTGTGAATATTCGTTTTCGCCAGACATATAGGCGACAAATTTGTCTGCATTTTCACCTGCCACAACGAGTGGGGTTGGCTGAACGCTCAGAAAGGCGCGATAAATGACGTCTCCTTGGTGCAGTTTGAGACATTTTGTCTGAAAATCCCACCTGACACGGCCCTTATTGTGGGCCATGGTCAGCGGGAAATGTGAAAACTGCCAGGGCATTGGAAACTAGCCGTCTAAGATTCGCAACTGACACGCGCCCTCTCGGTCAGTAGGTGGCAGTTACGACATGCGTTTAGGTGTTAAACGTAGTGTTATAGACGGAAAGGGGGATTTTTTTTTCGATTTGGCGAAATAAACGTTTACCTCTTTGTCTGGTAGTAGATATAACCAGAGTTTGAAACTAGATTTTCATTCTCGCTCCTAAATTCGCAGTAGACAGGACGTTTCGTGCTAATAGAATAAGCTATATAGCGAAGTCTTAGTTTGTTGTTGGCAAAATTTTGCCGAACTTCTAGACTACCAATAAATATAAGCATATAATTCTAGTTTGTGCGATCGCCTGTAAATTCTGTGTTGAGGTAAATCTTATGCATATTATCTAGTATTTAGTGAAGTGTTTAAAGTGTTAAAAGTAGACACCGATCTGACATTCCTTAATTCTAGAAACCAAAGCTAGTGACACTGTGCTCTGCTAACTTGTGTGCCGAAAAATAAGAACACCCAAGGAATCGTTCCCTGAGACAGAGAATTCAGTACGTCTTTTTGGAACTGGAGATTTCTTGGTCGAGACTGCATTTACGGGTCTGTGTGGAGGTCCTAGAATTTATTATGTTCCCAGAGGCAGCGATCAAAGCTGTAAGTATAAATGTGTACATGTGGCCACGGCTGAATGAATAAGAGTGTACGCAGGTCTGAGTGTTATTTTACCGTTGTATTTTGACACCTATTTGCTGTCATAACTTTCTTCCGGCAAGTTTGTTTTGCTAACAATATTTTCCCTTACACTAGATTATAGTATCAGGTCTGTTCATACCTTGAAGGGGGAAAAACTCTTAGACTCAATCATACGTATCTGTGACTCTTTGGGCTATCACTTTCTTCTAACGGGACTGTGGGCGATCCATCGAGGGGAGATCAGAACTGTGGGTCTCTCAGCTCTTGTAGCATTCCTTGATTTGTTTATGACTTTGTGTATATGCCTTTTTGATGTAATTTTACATGTTGTGACGTAAGTTTACCCTGATAAATAAACTTAACAATAAATTAATCAGCGTGTTGGTCAGCTCGTTCTAAATATCTATATAGTCATTGTTATAGTTTTCCCACGTCTGTGTGTCTACCTGTTGTCACTTAAATGTGCGTGCACGTAAGTGGAAATATATATATATATATATATATATATATATATATATATATATATATATATATATATATATATATATATATATATATATAATATATATGTGTTAGAGTGTCTGACTACTCTAAATTTGTCGTAGAAGATAGGTGAGAGAGATAGAAGTTTTTTCGCTCTCAGAGACAGCCTCTATCACAATTCTACCATCTCACTCGTGGAAATCTATTGCTATTACTACTTCTCACTGTGACTATCACTTATTCTAACCAATTCAGAAGGGACCAACGCAAGTCTTAATTCTCCTTTCAAAAAATCTACGACAAATGGGGTCTCGTCTATCGGGATTTTGAACTTAGAATAGGAAGCAAATATCAGCTCGTCTGTATTTTTCTTTATTCTGATATAGAGTAAGAGTGTGATGTCTTGTGAGTTTTGTATCTTTTAAAAATAATTTATCCCATAGACTATCGATCTGTTTATGTGCGTGCTGACCACACGGCTAATAATTGTTTTTCCACAGCATTATTGAGCATTATACATTTGGTTTAAATGTTGATTTGTCGGAATGTATATGTTAATTACTGATTCTGTAATACTAAGCGCTGGTAAAGTTGGTGAGTGTATAACATTCACAGGGTTCTGAAGAAGTAGGTGTTTGAGCTAAGCTAAGGAGCGCGATCAGACTATACGTCTTGTAATTGCCTCCCTTAACCTAACTTTCTTCAGGGGTTAACTTGATAGTGGATTAAAAATTAAGGGGATTTTTTTTGTTCTCCTTAAGTTTTTGCAATAATAATTTTGTTTTCCACTGTAGCAACTTATTTTTCAGTGAGTGATCTTAACTACCATTTATTTGGCGTAGTCGTCTGCATTAGGTGCTTTATTGCCAATTAATAGCAGCGATAGTTAGTTACTTTATTTTTGGAGGAGGTATCCCAGGTTATAAGTATATCATATTTTTTTGGTATTTTCTCGCAAGTGGTAAGGAACCAGTGTATCCTTTTCGTATTTTCCTTCTCAACTGGTCTCAGTCCCCTATTTACTATGGCAGAAAGGGCGAAACTGAGACAAATGCTCAGACAGGAAGCAATGAAAGAGGGACTGGACGGCGACGAAGCGAAAGCTTTTGGCAGGGACGAACTTGAGAGATATGATGTGGAGCAGAAGGAAAAAGCAGCGGAGAGGAAAGAATCGGAAGACCGTCTATTACAGCAGAGGAAGATGGATGAGGAAATGGAAATCCGCAGGGAGAGACAGCAAGAGAAGGAGAGGGAGGAAAGAGAGAAGGAGAGGGAGGAAAGAGAGAAGGAGAGACAGCATGAGGAAAGAGAGAAAGAGAGACAGCATGAAAAGGAGAGGGAACAGAGACAGCACCAGTTGGCACTTAAAGCTCTAGAGTTCCAAAGTCGTGGGACTGCCTCTACCTCCAGCAATGGAGAGTCTTCTCCTCATTCTTCCTTAACGGATCCTTCTAACACTCAATCTCTTCAACTCAACGCTATGTCTTTCACTCTTGAGTTTTTCCCTTGCCCTAATGAGAATAATGACACATGGTTAGAAAAATTTGAGAAGATTGCAACTCTGTACGGTTTAGAGAGGTCGCGTTGGTGTATGAAACTTTCCCAGGCCCTTAAAGGTTCTGCTTATGATGTTTATTCTAAACTGAAAAGTGGCCAACAAGACAACTATGATGTGTTGAAGAAGCGTTACTGGAGCGCTTTAAAATGAATGCTCGCAAATTTCTGCAACTGTTTCGCAACAGCAGGAAAGAGAGCTCTGAAACTTTTCAACAGTTCTCGTCTCGTTTGAAGGGATACCTAACAAAGTGCCTTGAGCTTTCACAGCTCCCCTCTACCTATGAAGGTCTGGAGGAATTTGTTATTACAGAACAAATAAAGAACACTTTGTCTGCTGATACCCGGAGATTCCTAGCCGAGCAGGGGGCAGAAAAGCTTGAAGACATCTTAGAAAAGTCTGAGCGTTATCAAAATGCGCTAGCTAAACTGCCGGCCACAAAACGAAAACCGACAGAGGAGCATTTTCGGAAAAATAATCTAGACCAGTCTTCTCATGCTTCTCACGCTTCCAACCCGAATAACCACCGAGAAACTGGACCTCAAAACCCCCTTCCTGAAAAATCCAAGTTCTACAAAAACAAGTACCCCAACCACAGGAAACAGTCTGATCAACCCGACCGCCCTACATGGCAGCGCAGCCAGAAAGGACAAGGTGGCAAAGGGAGAACCCTTGAGCACGGGACTAATGATCAGAGTGAGCACATTGAGCCTAAACGCATCTGATGCTTGCTGACAGTCTCGCAAGGCGGAATTATTGACAGTGATTCCCAACCTGTTGGGGATACACCCTAAACGCGAGGTACTGTTAAATTGAACGGTTCTCAAAGTCTTTGTTTATTTGACACGGGGCTTTCTTATGATTGCATTGTTGCCAGAAACCTGGTCAAACCCGGTCAAGAGACAGCAGAGACCATCCAATTTTGTGTAGTTCGTAAGAGTGATGCACCTACAACGCTTCCCATCGCATTGGTGGAGATACCCTCTGACTTTGTCAGAGGCGTGATCAAAGCGGCTGTTATGGATGATCCCATCTACCCAGTCATACTTGGCGGTAGATATGTGTGTATTGGGAAACCAGAAGAGCCGATTGTGGCAGCAGTAACTACAAGAGGGCAAACCAAGAAGGAACGGGAGCCTGCACCTAATTTGCTACCAAGGGAACTTAAAGAAGCGCAATACAAGGACCCTACTTTGGCATCCTGCTTTAGGAAACTGCCCATCGCTAAGGAACCCAGACAGCACGGGGACAGTTTTTCTAAGGATGGCGTACTTTATCGCAGAACGGGCAAGCCTGACCAAGGTTACAACCAGGTCCTAGTACCGAAACAGTACAGAAGCCAAATTCTAGAAATGGGGCACTCTCTTCCCTTTTAGCGGACATATGGGACAGAACGCCACAAACCAACGGATAACCACTCATTATTGGTGGCCAGGAGTAAATACTGATATTATCAGATATGTCAAATCCTGCGCCCAGTGCCAACGTGTGCCACCCAAGCAACGAGCACCCCCAGTCTCTTTGGGTGAAATGCAAATAGTGGGTACACCATTCGAACGGGTTGTGATCGACATTATAGGGCCTTTCGAAAGGACTAAAAGAAGGAGCAGGTTTATCCTCACCTTAGTCGACACATGCACTTTATGGGCAGAAGCTATCCCGCTAACATGCGCAGATGCCAAGCATGTCGCAGAAGCCCTCGTGCAAATTTTCACTCGGTTGGGATTCCCTCTGCAAGTGTTGACGGATAACGGATCTCCATACCGAAACCTGTTGATGGATGAGATCGTGAAGATCTTGAGAACCAAACACATCTACACAAAGCCTTATACTCCGGCGGGAAATGTGCTCGTGGAACGTGTTAATGGAAACCTCAACATGATGTTAAGTAGACTGGCACAAGTGAAACCTGAAGATTGGGATTGTTGCATTCCGGCAGCTTTATTTGGCAGCAGAGAATCTCCTCATACTTCCACAGGATTTCCGCCAGCTACGCTTTTATTCGGCAGACCCATTAAGGGCCCGCTTGATGCCTTACTTTGGTCGCTGACAGACCAGAAGGCTGATGAGACAGTTGTCTCAGCCAGTAAATATGTGTCAGATTTGAAAGGAAGGTTGAAACTAGGATGGGACCTAGCAACGACTAACTTTAAGCGAGCACGCACAAAGCACGCTAACCGATACAGGAAAGTCGCGAAAGAGAGAGAATTAGAAGCAGGTGAGAAAGTGTTGGTGTTACTCCCTACCGAGAACAACCAACTGAGGATCGGATGGCAAGGGCCGTTTACCGTCCTGAAAAAGATTTCTAAGGCTAACTACCAGATCTCTATTCAAGGAAAGGAGAAGGTTTTCCATTTAAATCTCTTAAAGAGATACTTGAAAAGATTAGTGCCGACCTCCGACCATCTCCTGACGATCGCCAAAACTGACGAAGATGACGATAGTGGCAGGAAAACTCCACTGCAATAACGGGAAATCTTTGAAAAATGTCAGAAGCGGCGACGCTCTTTCAAGCGTGCATGGGAGACATTCCAGAGAAAAGAAACTTTGGGAGTAGACTTGAGTAGGAATTGGAGAGAGATGGAGGGGGGAGATGAGAGCGAAGAGGACAGACACCCGGAAACTACGGATATAGGAAATTTATTTCCATAACGTAGACATGGAGTGCTTCCATATCTTAAAGGGGGGACGTTCTGTCACGTAGACATTTATGATCTATAAATTGCCTATATTTTCCTCTTCCTTTCTTTCACCCGTATCCTCTATTTTTATTATCGCTCTTATCCTTTTTCCTGTGGTTTTTCGCATTCTTTCGTTTGCGACTATATACATTACTATTTTTCCCATTCTCACTTTCGCAAGTTTCGTTTCTCATTTAGATACGCATTTCATTGCTGATGAAACGAGTAACTTGATTACGTAGATGTCATTCGCGCAGTTTGACGAGAGGTGCGATTATGGTTCATACTCAGACGTAGGACCAGACGATGTGGCGTGAGAATGCATTCGGTCAATCGCTGCTGATTGACGAAATACACTGTGAATATTCGTTTTCGCCAGACATATAGGCGACAAATCTGTCTGCATTTTCACCTGCCACAACGAGTGGGGTCGGCTGAACGCTCAGAAAGGCGCGATAAATGACGTCTCCTTGGCGCAGTTTGAGACATTTTGTCTGGAAATCCCACCTGACACGACCCTCATTGTGGGCCATGGTCAGCGGGAAATGTGAAAACTGCCGGGGCATTGGAGACTAGCCGTCTGAGATTCGCAACTGACACGCACCCTCTCGGTCAGTAGGTGGCAGTTACGACATGCGTTTAGGTGTTAAACGTAGTGTTATAGACGGAAAGGGGGATTTTTTTTCGATTTGGCGAAATAAACGTTTACCTCTTTGTCTGGTAATAAATATAACCAGAGTTTGAAACTAGATTTTCATTCTCGCTCCTAAATTCGCAGTAGACAGGACGTTTCGTGCTAATAGAATAAGCTGTATAGCGAAGTCTTAGTTTGTTGTTGGCAAACTTTTGCCGAACTTCTAGACTACCAATAAATATAAGCATATAATTCTAGTTTGTGCGATCGCCTGTAAATTCTGTGTTGAGGTAAATCTTATACATATTATCTAGTATTTTGTGAAGTGTTTAAAGTGTTAAATCGCTTATTTTATTTCACTAGTTAGATTTGGTGCAGAGCGTTAAATACATAAGTCTGTATTAGTTTCTAGTGACGTGTTTCAGTGGAAAGCATAATAAATTATAATTTCTAGCTTAAACAACAATGTAGCTATAATGAATGTAATTTTACTGCTCAATAATCAGACGAGAACACATTTTTCTAAAATAACTTATAATGCTAGAAGCCTCATGAACGTTGACGGAATACGCTCGTGTTCCTAATTCATGAGGATTGATGATTTTAGATATAACTTACTTCACGGGAAGTTTTAATGATAAGTCAAGCGGTACGCTTGCAGTTTAAAAATGTAAGTTATATTGAGTACATATTATGTAAAATATTTCATATGTATTTTTTTTTCTTCAGTGAACACTGTGGTACCCAAACTTTGCCAGCGTTCTAGTACCTGAACGTTATCTGTGAAAAAACTTAAGCACTTTCATTACATGAACTGTAACAGTTAAATGAAGTAAAAGGCCTATCGCGCCAGATTCAATTTTTTCAGAATATCATTTACGTACAGCTCATTCCGTTGTGGCAAGAAAAATATCAGTAACATTCCGACAGAGTTTTTTGACTAGTATTGTGGTGACCAAATATAGTACCTTCTTGAAAGTAGACACCGATCTGACATTCCTTAATTCTAGAAACCAAAGCTAGTGACACTGTGCTCTGCTAATTTTTGTGCCTGTACAAATTTTATGTGACTTAACAGACATCCGAAAAATAAGAACACCCAAGGAATCGTTCCCTGAGACAGAGAATTCAGTACGTCTTTTTGGAACTGGGGATTTCTTGGTCGAGACTGCATTTACGGGTTTGTGTGGAGGTCCTAGAATTTATTATGTTCCCAGAGGCAGCGGTCAAAGCTGTAAGCATAAATGTGCACACGTGGCCACGGCTGAATGAATAAGAGTGTACGCAGGTCTGAGTGTTATTTTACCGTTGTATTTTGACACCTACTTGCTGTCATAACTTTCTTCCGGTAAGTTTGTTTTGCTAACAATATTTTCCATTACACTAGATTATAGTATCAGGTCTGTTCATACCTTGAAGGGGGAAAAACTCTTAGACTCAATCATACGTATCTGTGACTCTTTGGGCTATCACTTTCTTCTAACGGGACTGTGGACGATCCATCGAAGGGAGATCAGAACTGTGGGTCTCTCAGCTCTTGTAGCATTCCTTGATTTGTCTATGACTTTGTGTATATGCCTTTTTGATGTAATTTTACATGTTGTGACGTAAGTTTACCATGATAAATAAACTTAACAATAAATTAATCAGCGTGTTGGTCAGCTCGTTCTAAATATCTATATAATCATTGTTATAGTTTTCCCACGTCTGTGTGTCTACCTGTCATCACTTAAATGTGCGTGCACGTGAGTGGAAATATATATATATATATATATATATATATATATATATATATATATATATATATATATATATATATATATATATATATTTAATATATATGTGTTAGACTGTCTGACTACTCTAAATCTGTCGTAGAAGATAGGTGAGAGAGATAGAAGATTTTTCGCTCTCAGAGACAGCCTCTATCACAATTCTACCACCTCACTCGTGGAAATCTATTGCTATTACTACTTCGCACTGTGACTATCACTTATTCTAACCTATTCGGAAGGGACCAACGCAAGTCTTAATTCTCCTTTCAAAAAATCTACGACAGCAGGTTACAAAATCCCACGGCAGTTGGAAGTCGTAAAGAGTAGGCTTATCAGGCCGCTGCCCTGGCAAAATTTAAAAATTAGGAAACCTACCCACATAAAAATATTTATAGAATGTGTGATTCCTATACATTATATACACACATTGGGATTCTCGCCGGTGCTACGGAGTTTGTGCACTGTGCTGAGACCGTCCTTGTATGATCTAAGGGAGGAGATCGGAGCACTGATGGCGTTGTCCACGTGCAAAGAAGATAGTCCTTAAAAACCAAACCAAACTAAAGGAGGACAAAAGACAAAGAAAATAGCCAACGTTGCGGTCACAAGGCCTTCGTCAGGGAAAGGAAAGAATGTGAGGGCTAGATAGGACACATACAAATCTAAATAAATATAAAAATAAAACCTGGGTACTTCTCTAAAGGCGGCTAAGACCAAGCACGCCTACTGAAGAGAGAGAGTGCGTCACCAGAAAAGAAAATGACTGCCACTTCCGGATGTAAACAGTACATACATACTAAGAAGCTAAAAAAGCGAAACTAGAAGAGCTCGGAGAACATCAGATTCGGGAATGGAGGTATACAGAGAACAGACGTCTAACCAGAAAAGACGGTAGGAGCGGTCTGCTGAGAGTCGGATAGAGGAGAAAGTTATAAGAGCATGATTAGTGTCTTTGACAAAGGAAGGAAGGTTCTCAACGATAGGCTGGAAAATGCTATCGAGGAAGTCAGAAATGTGTTCAGTATTACAGGAACAGGACGAGACAATGGGCCTGCCAGGGTTGTCGATTTTATAAATTTTGGGGAGCATGTACAATATCGGCTTGCCCAAAAAACTTTCATGAATCCTAAGATAACATGAGCTGACGGATAGAGCCTTCCTGGTGATGAGCAGTTTAATAGTGTTGTGTACAATGCGATTGTTAGAGACAGTGGCATCGCTGGTCCTGGGCCTGTATGAAGAACCATTGATCAGCTGGTTTTTACCTTCACGTAGGTACAAGTCCTTCTGCCAGACGACAATAACTTCTCCCTTGTCAGCCGGTTTGACGACAATTTTGTCTCTACGGCGAAGAAGGGAGAGAGCACTGGACTCTACAGAAGAGAGATTGGAATAATGCGATCTACGACGGTGGGGGGAGGGGGGGGGGCTGCTGAATGTCATGAATGGTGTTCTTGATATACAGTTCTACGGCGTGAGAAGCCCCAGGATTGAGTGTAAAAGGAGGTTTCCTTAAGTGGGAAAAACGTGCGAAAATGTCGGATTCAGCCTGAGACAGCGGAGTGCTGTCCTCCTGTCTAAAATGGAACTTCAGCCTCATGCGGCGGTGAAACCGATAAACTTTCCGGAAGAGATTATATTAGTATAGGGTCGGACGAAGAGGAACAAAATGTAGTCCTTTACTGAGAACAAAGCGCTCTCCTTCAGAGAGCGGCAGATTTGAGGGGATGCAGACAACCTGAGTTCGGGATGGAGTGGAGAAGGGAGGGGCGGCATTAGGGGTAGGTAGGAGACGGGATAGTTTATGATGTTTAGTAGTGGAAAGAGACTTATGCAGCTGCCGGTTCAGTGTGTGGAAAGTGGTGCGTATCACAGAATAGAGAGGGAAGTTGTTGGAGGTGAGACAACGTAAATGGAGCAGAAGCCGAGACTGTTGGGCACTCAAATCCGATAAGAGGCGGGAATGACTGGCAGCCACTACGCGCATACGTTGAAAGCCACACTTGATCTCAGTTCGTTGTTAGAGACGTTGTTCCCTGGAGTGTGCCTGCAGATGGATGAAAATTGGAAGAGAATCCATGGGGAAGAATTTTATGGTGGAGGCAGGAATGAATAAAGTGGAGATGAGAGGTGAATCTGGTTTTCTTGAAAGTCATGAATGCAAAGTCATTAGCGGTACGAGATATGCCAAGAGGTAGGGAGCTAAAGTTGGTAGTGACAGACACACCGAGAGAGTTGATAAAGTATTTCAGAGAGGTCAGAGTGGGGAAAGAGATAGGAGAAAAGTGAATCGCTCAAACAAAAAAAAGCTGAATAAAAATTAATGAAATAAAAATGAGTGCAGAATATAAGGTAGGAAGGAAGAGTAAAGAAATATGAAAATAAATAAGAATGTACCATTATTGAAGAAATGTTTTATTATCAGTTTTATATTTGATATTTCCGACATGAACTAGAACTATAAGAACGTATACAATTATGTTTCCATTTAATGAATTTACAACTTGACTGACGAAATGTAAGCCAATGGTCCTCAAGCCTTTGAAACCATGAGTACCCCAACATTATTTACTGCTCAAGTGGTAAAAATGTAAATCAGTGGTTCTCCAAAATTAGCAACAACGACCCTCAAAATGTTTTACTGCAGCATGGGAGCCTATAACCAAGTGGTTCTCAAACCATTGGTGACAATGACACAAAAATGGTTATACTGCTCTACAGGCACAATGGGAATCAGTATTTCGCAAAACCTTCGACGACCACAGCCCCAAATTGACTTCCCACATATGGAAAATCACATCTGTAAACAAGCAGACAGCCAGATGTAGGTTGATATCACCGTATACTCGTATGCTGTCAGTTAAGACAGAGTATGTCATAGATAATAGATAACACTTTGTTATTGAATGTTAGCTATGATTGCTTTAATTTGATTTCTGGTGGACGATTATCACCCAGCTGACATAGGACATGATTTCTTTTGAAACACCACTAATGGGACCTTAGTTGTTTAATCATCCAGTCCAACCAGGTTACCGTACCAGAGTTCAATTCTTGGTTGTCATACAAGCTGTTACACTAGGTGACTATAACCTGAGTCAAATCCAGTAAGCAGAAGAGATATTCAGCAGTGCTGACTTACTCCATTTGTGTTTGTGATGTGCACTGAGTCCAGTAAAGCGAACTCTGCCATCCTCTGAAACCATAGAAACTGTTTTATGCTATATGGAGTGCTGGGACAGACTAAACCTAAAAGAGTCAGAACAACTGTAACAGAAGCTACACCCTCTAATGAGGAAGATGAGTATTTGACATACAAGGCAGAAAAATCACCGTAGAAAAGCTCATCTGGTCCATATGATGCTACACATAACTTTTACATTTTTCTTTCATTTGTAAAGTTTAATACTTGTGAGAATCTGTAAATCTTTTTTTAAATTTAATGTATCAGTCTTTTTTTCATAAATCTACACCCTGGAGGCTGAGCTGTAATTAAACTAACTTAGAGTTAGTCTGGATATTTTATTGAACGTGGCTGGACACCAAATCTACTTTCTAAACCTTATGTACTCTTGATAGCCCATTTGTGGGATTGCTGAAAAATTATTTATAGTCCAGAAGATATCCTGTTTAGTCCCGTGAATTCTCTTTTAATGAAGGATTTACTGTAGACTATTTCCCGAGAGAAGGCAGTTCCTTCCAACTCGCAGACTATCATGTCTACATCGCCGTTTTTATTCTTTTATTTATTCCATGTGTCACTCTCCTCCGTATTAACATCCACACCTGTCAGCATTTTTATATGACACCACCCCTACGACCCGCTCCTATTTATGGCCACCACAGGGTGCTCAAGTGCTTCATAAGTACTAGGGAAATCTCACCTTTTTTAATGGAAGAGAATGCAGGAAAGGATGTAGTTTCTGAACGGATAGCTTTTTATTAGAGAGCCAGGTTACTAATACCGTGAATCCCGCAGCTGACCATAAGGATGCAATGGGGTAGACCTTGTGGAAAATTTTAATATAATGAATTGGAGGATCGATACACTCATACGCTATTATTAAATTCTACTATGTCCAACTGGGGCGAAAAAAAACGTAGTTAAAAGTAATTGTACTTAACTACCAAAAGCTATCCAGAGGGGTGATTGGTGAGCACGGTTGGATAGATATGCAAGAAATCCATTATTAAATAATATGTGATTTACATCTTGAATACGTAAATCAATGATCATTAACAAGGCATCAGTTGAAGATATAATGTTATTTCAATAAAACATCAATGATGTTGCAGCTTCTCTGTAAACGGACACAACGCACCAACGTCCTGGCTGCATCCGGTAAGTGTGTGAGAATATGAATGGGGATCCTCACGCGTGTGTATGAATGACAGGAAATTTAATCTTTTCCTTTTGTAACCCTGTTGTTAACTTTCTTGCCTAGTAATATAATTTTTCTGTATTCCCTGCATTGTTCTTTTAAGGGGGAGTTAATAATTGGTTAACTCTGTTTAAAACCCCCCTCCTTTCCATTTGCTTAGTAAAGGGAAGAACAGCTGGGAAGAACAAGTTTTTTTTTTTTTTATCACCTATACCTAACTTTGTAACACCTCTTTTCAGAGTAATTAACTTTACTGTTAGGTTAACGTACCCGTATTCCTGATATTATCTATCTCTGGACTGGGTTTATCTTTGTCTAATAAGCGGGAAGGGCTTAGTCGATGCCAATCTTCTTCACCCCTCCCAAACTTGTTATTTGCATTTGTATACTTATTATGATAATTTATGTTATACCTTATATTTGTTAGTGATTGATGTTTTAAGTGAATAAAATCACATAAACTCATTTAGTTCTGTGTGTTGGATATACCCAAAGCCCAACTTTTCCCCTATTCGTTTAATATAGTTTGTATCTACATCGTCTGTGTGTGTGAAAAAACCCCAAATCGGGGTGCGCGCAGATGCGGGTCTGGAAAACTGGCAAATAATTGCTTGACCAGGAGAGTGAAAGAGAAGATTGAGAGAGACGAATTGTCGTAAATAAGTCTGTCTTTACTCTCCTCCAGCACGCTGTGAAGCAACTATTTAATCTCTACATTTTCTATCACTGAGAAAGCCATTTTTGACTCAATACCTTATTTCCAAAAATCACTTCCAGATCTTATACTCAGAGAATGTCGAGCAAACTGATCCACACATGAAAGAAGCCACAAGCCAAAGCAGAAAGCTAAGAAGTCAATCTGACTTGTCCTTGTGAAGCCAATTGCTTAGCGATAAGCTCAATGCAACCTCTTTGTCTCTTATTCAGAAGGAAGAATCGACTTTCTCTGATGTTCCTCTTCCTGTTCCAGTTGTACCGTTACATTCAACGGAGAATTGGAGATATGTCACTATTTCTCCTGATCTCTCTACGGACAAGGCAACATCAAGTATCTTTCTTGTTACAGTCTTTTCAAGATGTCCTTACTGACATCCCTGGTCGGACTTCTGTCATGACTCATGACATTATACTGACTGATGACAAACCTATTCGTGTCCGCCCCTATCCCATTCCCCTCAACTTTCAGACTCAGGTAGAGAAAGAATTAAATGATTTGCTACGATTGAACGTAATTGAACCTTCTACTTCGCGATACTCTTCCTCTATGGTTATTGTTCGGAAGAAGGATAATAACATCCGCCTGCCTATGTGTCGATTATCGCAAATTAAATCAGGTTTCTAAGTTCGATGCGGAACCAATGCCTTTGTTGGAAGATTTACTTGTCAAGCTCTCTACTCTATTTTCTTCACAAAGCTCGATTTATCAAAGGGTTATTGGCAAGTGCCACTCACTGAACACGCCAAACCACTTACTGCATTTTCTTGCAGTAGAGGTCTTTTCCAATGGAACGTCATGCGTTTTGGACTTTTTAACGCTCCTGCTACTTTCGTGTGCATGATGCGTCGTATTCTATCTCATCTTGCTGATGTGATTGCATATCTCGATGATATTTGCCTTTTAGTGACTCTTGAGATGATTACTTTAGTCGTTTATTTTTCCTGTTATTCACACTTCGTTCTCGCAACTTGACGGCTAAACCATCTAAAGCCCACGTTGGTTTCAGTGAGATCTTTGTTTGGGTCATATTGTTGGTCATGGTCCCTTGTACACTGAAGGCCCTTAAGATCCTCAGTATCACTGCTCGTAAGACTAAGAAACAGGTCCGCAATCTTCTGGTTTTAATTCATTTCTCACGTATCTACTATCACTGCGCCTCTCTCTAGTTTATTAAAGAAAGGTTCAACAAACATGATTCGGTGGTCCTCAGTGTGCCAGACCACTTTAGATAAGATTAAATCATTATTTTCTTCTGCTCCTATTTTACGATTGCCAAACGCAGATATTTCTTTTATTCTTCGCAGCGATGCTTCCTCGATGGGAATTGGTGGTTCACTGATGCAGAGTTATTCTGGAACTTTACACCCTGTGATGTACGTTTCAAGAAAAATAACAACGACAGAACGAAATTATTCTGTACTGGACAAGTAATTGTTAGCTATGGTTTGGGATATCCTCAAACTGCAAAGATTCCTCCTCGGCGTACATTTTATGGTGGAAACGGATCAAAGAGCCCTTACGGCGCACCAGAACAAAGACTTGAAGAGCTCAAGATCCACACGCTATGCCATTTCTTTACAACCTTTTCATTTTTCGATCCGTGCTATCCGTGGTTCTGAAAATGTCATGGCCGACGTATAAATCTAGATGCTCATAAGATTCTACCGGGCTGCAGCATCTCTCATATGGTGCCGCAACTGTGCTGCCCATCATCACTGATATATTGCTGCTTACAGACAATGACGCCACGTGATGCTTTACATTTTCCAGCAATGAGCCCACTTGTGAATATGACGATCCCATATTCGCACCTATTGGACTATATTGCAAACTTTCTTAACTACCTCACATTTATTGGTGATTTTCATTATATTTAACTATCAGAGACCTTGGTTGTTCACCGTTGACTGTTGTGTGAGTTTAAATCGATTTATGTCGATAACTAAAGTGACCTACACTGAACTTTCTAACTCGTGAACAAATTAATGACATTGGCCTTTAAAACTTTATTCGTATATTTTCTACACTGTTTGTTTGGATCAATAACTATTTTGCTTGACGACTTAATAATACTTTTGAGACGTTTTCATGACACTTTGACACAATTTAATTGTAGAGTGATTACTAAAATTGTTATGTTCGAGAAACTTGTGCTAAATTTATGACATTAAGCAGGATTTTCTTTCTCTGAACTTTTGCGTCTGACCTCATTTATTATATGGTAGCGTATCCTTAGCCTCTGATATATTTAGCATTCGCAGATTAGTGATGTAGCTATACTTGCCTTTTATTAGTTAGCTTACACTGTGTAGTTGATTCTCACTACACTCTATTTGGACTGTGTTGTTTTCTTCTGTTGTTTTAATTTGCACATTGATTTTTGTTAAACTCTATTTTAGTTTTGTTCACTGGTTGACACATTTTTCTTTCTTGATCGATTGCTATCAGCTGATTCACCATTTCTTATCATTCTTCACCCCTATTAATTCTTTTTGTCATTTCATTTGCTACTTCTTGGTTTGTATTTTGTACATGATGTATCATTTCTTTTGTTTGAATTTGGTAATTTGGTATTTGATTCCTTTTACACACTTCCATCCCACTTGTTATCTTCTTATCACGACTTAACATTAATCATATTAGTTTATTGTCAAATAGACTTTGATTTACCTCTCCGATATACTATCCAAAAAAAAAAACTTTCCTTTTTTTTTCTCCGGGGGCGATGTAAACTGTTAAAACCTTTTTCGTGTGGGAGTTAAGTGTGTAAGATTCTCACATGCCAGTCTAGTCTTGATAGACACACATATGAGCGCATCTGAAATAAATGTATATTTTAAATATGTGTGCGTACTTTTCAGCATTTTCGTTGAATGCAGATGATGTGCTTTGCTGCGTCGATTTGTTACCATACAAATCAAACTCTTGCGACATTGTAATATTTTAGTCGTCAATGATAGACGTATTTTCGGTGTTCTTACTCTGATGTAAAGAGAAGACACATACATGTTAACATGATTATGAATTGAAAGGCGATGAAGTTTATTCCTGCCGAATCTTCCCATGAATCCGTCGAGATTTATAATTGCTGCCAGATAACGGCTCATTTCGATGTCTCACGCCTCAGAGACTTAGAGCCCTGCTTGTCACGGCAGAACTTCCATTGAATTCGTTATGATCAATGGATAGTGCGTCCCTCTGGTATGAGGAGCGAGATTAGATGCAAAGTAATATAAATAATCTTCAAATCGACGAAGTCTTCGAATTGGTCAAGACGTTGACCTTGTTGTTATATTGACCGGCGCTATCAATAAAATGTCATCTCAATGTTTATCTTAACGATGTTTGATGCCCACCACATGATCGGTGTATGAAATGTTCCTTCCATGCTACAATGCTGATGCCACCTTGCCTATCCATGATGTCATTCTATTTATTCGCAAATAAACTGTCTTGTCATTGAAGTCTACAATTGATCCAGTCTCCATTAATTACTCGTTGGTTAACCTTGGAACTGAACTGTCATAGTTGATGTTTATACACCCCCTTTGGCCCATCTAAACGGTCCACGTTATTTGCGTTATTAGCAAACAAATCGGCTAAGGACTATATACCCGATATTACCACAATCATACAACAAAAATAGTAACAAGATAACAGAGGACGTGGTAACACTTGTCTCTGTAAAGCCGATTGCTTAGCGATAAGCTCAATGCAGTCCTCGTGATACTGTGTTTAAAGAGCGTGTTAACAAAAAATGAATAGATTGTTAAATATTTTAGTGTCGTGTAATGTGATGTAACATTTATCATTAATTTTATGATTGTCTTAGATTTACATGCTTGTGTCTTATAGTAGTACTCAGAAAACCACTCTGTCGATCAACTGACATGTAACATCAGTCCTGAATAGCATTGACGCAGCAAGAATCATTATCAGGACTACACAATGCTAGCTGTAAAAGCGTACAGTCCCTGTAAGGGCTAAGCTTTCAAATGTTGGGTTCACAAGAGTTCTTAATCTTCTTATTCTTCTCCTTCTTCTTTTATTTGTCTTATTCATCTGTTTCTTCTTCATTACATATTTATTGGATGCAGTTTCTTCAAAGTTATAAAGGAAAACAACTCTGGCAATACTAAAGGGAATTAATTAAGACACAATTTAGAAATATTTAAAATGATGTCTATAGTCTATCAATATATTTTATTGTTTGTAAGACGTACTCCTTGATTGACATGACCACTGCCTCATGACCATGTTGTCGAAATGAGGATTTTGATAAATAGTAGTCAGTCATCATTGGAAGGGCGTCTTAGTTGTAGACAACAGATACCTTAGTCTGGTGCATATATTTGCAGGTTCCTATACCAGAGTGAGTAACGAACAAAGATTCTGGTAAGGTGTATAATAGAATGACGTGTGTGAATCAAAGACCAACTCTGCATTGTCTGGCAGTAACATTGCGCCTACATGTCTAGGTGAATAAAGTCTCTTGGGAAGTCTACATCTTATCAAACTACAACCGTGACTGTATAGAACGAAACTGAAGAAAATAAGTGGACAGTAATAGCTAGAATAAAAAAGAAACGTCAACAACTGCCATACAGGGATGATATAAAACCTAACAGAGACACTTTTTTCTTAATGTTGATTACATTTTGTAAACTCGTGTAAAAATACTTACATATGTACTTTCAAAATAGGTAGTAAATGATCTCATTCGTATCTTCATATCGTTTACCGCTCCTACATAATTTCTCTCTCTCTCTTTTAATCCATATGTCACACTTATCTACCCAGCTCCACGCCATGACATAATTTGTGTGAATCTTCCAGCTGTTGTCTTTGTCCTAATGTAAACGAGGCATACGTTTCTATCCTTGCATTGTTCATCAAGTTTATCAGTTCTTGCTCGTTGTCACTTAGCCTATCTATATTCAATGTCACCTTTTTATTTCAATTACTTTTTCGTAATCCCTTTTACCTTTTTTCTCGAACCAACTTTCATTGATATCGATCCGTTTTTGCTCCTATGTCTAATTCCCAACAATGGAAACACCACCGCCAGTTAGCTAAGCTATGACATTTATTAACGTAAATTTGGCGGTCAGTCACTTAGGGATAATTCAAACATTACTTCGTTTTAGACAAGCTGTCGACGTTGGTTGGCCAAATAGAAACACATGCAAACGACACAGAAAGAGATCTTGCTGACCTGAAACATCAAAACGAGGTTACGGAGACAAAATTGGACTGTGTCTTATTGAAGCTCCTCAGGCTTAGTGAAGATGAGGACCCATCACGTAATAAACCTCTGGTGAGACATCATTACATTAATCATCGATTGTTCATCGTATGCAACCTGGTGAACTTTAGTTGCAAGGATGTTCGGTACATCAGTTTGCGTTTAGTCATTTCAACATTTTGAGTTATAGATTATTAACCATTGAAGCCCCAACGCTCCATGAATGACTTATGACATAAAATTGCATATTAACATCCTATATATAAAATACCAGCTTTTTCTGTCAGTGCGTAACGCTAATGGATGCAACTTTGGTTGAAAGTTAGACATTAATTGTATTGTTTCCCTTATATGTACTCTTCCAAAAATAGTAACACTTACCAAAGAAGAATGCGCAAATGACGGTGTGCACAAAATATTTTTATAGAATGTGTGATCACGTATATGCACATTGGGATCCTCCCTGCTGCTACATAGTTCGTGCACTGTGGTGACGAACAGTGGTTTTTTAAATACTTTTGAATACGTAAAATTGCCGTTAGGTATTGGTGCTTTTGAATTTAACACCCGTCTTATGGAAGGCTTTTACACTAGTTTATAACAAAACACGAATCACTAACTGCTAATTTAGTCATAAATGGATATTATCATAATTATGGAAATGTCTTTTAGGCTTATAACTACTACTACTTAGTCGTTCCCCTTCTACCGTGAGGTGTAGAGGTTTGGAAGGGAGAGCGCCAAACTATTCTATCAGCTGTCTTCTTCCTGGCCTGGTTCAATTCTAGTCCTCGGTCCTTCAAAGATTGTCTAATGTTGTCCTCCCAGCGGACTCTGGGTCGCCCTGGGGGTCTGGATCCCTGGCTCTTTGTTTCCCATGCTTGTCGTGGTAGCCGATCTTCTCCCATTCTGCAGACATGGCCAAACCATCTTAGTTGGGACTGTTCTATTTGAATCTGCAGCGGGTGGCATTTTAGGCCTTGACGTATTGTCTGGTTGCGGACCATGTCTCTTCTTGTTACTTCAACCACCTTCCTCAGATACCTCATTTCTGAGGTTTGGATCTGGCTTTTGTGCGTTGTAGTCATTTTAGGCTTATAAAACAGGTGATATTCTCAAATAAGCTTAAAAAATATAATTAAAATACATTTTAATATTTAGTATTTGAGTTTAAATCTTCTCGGTGTTTAACTGCAAGAAATACCATTTCTACTTAGAAAGCCAATGAACTACGAAAGTAAGGGCAGGATTTTCCTTTAACAAAGACACTTTTTTCGGTAATGTTTTTGTTAAATTATGCTCCACATTGCTTTATTGTATAGAATGTATATATTTGTTTCTAAATCATCCTCTGCTGCAATTCGAAACACAGAAGGCGTGTTTTAAAGGAATACCACGCAAACAACCAAGAGAGAAACTCATTCTGTGGGACAACATCATGACCTTGTGTGACACAGAAACTGATGGCGGGGGCTGGATAATCATTCAGGTCAGTTTGTTTGTTTTCTATTGGTTAAGTTCGTAGCATAAGATGATAAAACCTTAGTTGTTTTTGCCGTTCAACTGTAACGGACTTGCCTCCCCTGCTTTGCAGAAGTGGTCCAACAGTGCCCAAAACTCAAGAGTATCTAATATGGGCATTCAAATGTGTCTACCTTTGCACAAGATGGCTCTTGGCAGAGTCGTAGATAGATGGATAAAGATGCTTCTGTCCCAAGAGAGTTTTCATAAGATCTTTCTGAAATCAAGAACAATGCTGCATTGGCAGGGCAATTGTTAACTTATATCGGTCCGCCGCCTTTTATGAAGAATTGAGCAATTATTAATTTCAGCTCGTTCAAGCCCCCACCCTGCTGTACTCAGTGGACTTCTTATTATTCTGGTATAGCTCTGTTTAGAGTGTATGTAGTAAATTGACTGAGACAAACATTCTTCTTCTTCTTTGATTCTTAACCACCAACCGCCAAAGCAGTCAGCGACCAACACGCCTGGTGGCGTCTTGTAGGGCAACAACAAATTGATTCGACTTTGCTCGGTCGGCGGCCATCCTTCTTACAGTGCCCCAACTCTGTTTCATTCTTTGCATCTCAGTTTCCACAGTTCTCCGCCAAGTTGTTTTTGGTTGGCCTCTCTTTCGCTGTCCCTCGGGGGTCCATAGCATAGCTGTTCTTGTGATGGTATCAGGGTCCCTTCTGAGGACGTGGCCAACCCAACTCCAGCGTCTGCCAGCTATGATGGTGTGCATGTCCTCCTGGTTGTCACGAAAGGGTGTTGATGTTATTATAGTCTAAAGATATCCTGGACAAAAAAAAGATGTATCAGATGATACCAGGATAGTGCCAGGTAAGAGACTGGTCTTACAAGAAATACCCCCTTTTTCTGAAAAGACTAAGGGTGTATTGACATCAAGGGTTAGAATCCAGCTGTATAAACCTCCAGATGTGAAGAGAGTGAATGCCCTGAAGGTCTATTAGCTCCCTTTCAAGATCCGCCTTTGATATTATGTGTTATTATTATTTATAATTAATATTAATGTTGTTTATGTTGGCTAATTATGCTAGGTGTACTAATTAAGGTCTATCTCTATATCTGTAATATGTATCAACAACACTTGTAACTCAAAGTAAATAATTTCAGCAAGTCTGATGGTACATATTTACAATTTATTTAACCTACACCGGTTCTCTTTTCGGTTAGGTAACTTAAAAAAACAAAACTCAAAGGTATTTACAGCATAAAATAAATAAACATAGAAACTTTAATTAACAAACAGAATCCTGTAGTTAAGTTTCTATTTTTTTTACACCGAATAATATTATAATTCACTATAGTTTGTCACTGAGTTCAACTGTGAAGGTAGTAATAGATACATTCTGTCCATAAGTAACTGTAGCGAAAAGTTTTCCTAGTGTGATGATAGTGGTAGAGAAGACGTAGAATTTCTCTCCAGAAAGTATGAAGTTCCAGTGCCCGAGAAGTACACTGGTATCACAGGTGAGTTACGGCTGTGAATACTCTGAGCCGGACAATAGATTTAGGCTTCAGAAGTATACTGTGCCACTTTCGCTATAGTAATCCTATGTGATAATATAATTAAATTAGAAAAAGTAACTCAAAATTTAACAGTTAAAAATTTACCAAGTCAAATGAGTACAATTTCATAATTTATTATGTACATCTACATATTCTTGTAATGAGAAATCGGTGTTGGAAGATGGTAAAATGTATGATTATTTACAATTACAAATTAAAATAAACAATAGTTAAACATCTTGGATGAATCTTCCAATGAAATTAGAACAGTCTTTCACAGTATATTGTTGATATATATCTTGCTATCTAGTCTCTAGCTGTTATCATCATCGACAGTCGTTTTAGAAACTGCTCACATGAGTTTTTAGATGGGTATACATACTCGTATAACTCATCTGGTATTAGTCACGTCTGCTCGTGGTTCCTGAGACACACTTGAATCAATAGACTGTCCTTCAGCCCGCTCTATAACTACGGGGGACTAAGGTGTTGAAGATTGGTTGACCTCTAGGCTTCAGTTATCGGATTAACGGTCCTCACGTCTTTGGCTAAACTCGATCAGGAACGGTCATAAACTCGATCAGCAATGATAATAAAACTCGATCATAAAACCTGGAACGAAAGGTAATAGGTGGCCATGGTGTTCCAACAATCTCACCACCCACTGCTGTTCATGAGGCGACCATGTCTTCAGTGTTTGTATATAAATGAATGAATCATGGTAGTATGTTACAGAGATAGCATGATAAGATAATGTTTACTGTGCAGAAAATAACAAAAAACATTAATAAATCCCATGTTATGTTACATGGGTAAGATGTAACCTTTGCCTTCTACTTATAAATGCCAAGTCACTTATGTATTTGCGGGTATGTCTTAAGCTTCCAGGCAAGAACTAGCCATGATATATTTGGCTAACCAATAATGGTTATGCTTCCTGACAATGCCGGTGGAGGTTATCTCTGGTTAGCGTCATTCCCTTTTTATTATTTTAGATAAAATCAAATCGGAAACAAAATCTGAAATGAAATGATATTAGTCATACATATATCTTTAATAAACTTACATACCCTCGTAGGATTAATAAGCTTACGGTGAGATTGTATTGGTTGAAGTTAATCTGCCCTGCATGCAGCGTGAAAAAAGAACTTTTCTTTCAGATACTGTCTTCCAGTTTCTCACTCTGGCTTCTGGATTTGGTGTGTGTGATTTTCATCGAGCCGCTCTGTCCTTATATTTGGGCGTCTCTCCCGTATGAGAAAGCACCTTCTGAAGTTCCATAAAATTTTCGTTAAATCTCTTGGTTTGAGGCGATCTGTGCTTTTTCTGTACATGTTTTCTCTTCTTTTCCCTACACACTTATATCCTTCATTCTTTCCTAGGTATCCTTTCATTTTACCCATATGAAGCTTTCATTCTATCCAAGTTTTATTGAAATCCGTTTAGGGATGTAGTTATAATAAATTTTTAAAGATTATTAGCTAACTTTTAGCAGATGTGATGATGATGAAAAATGTTAATTATTTTTAAAACTGTTTATATTTGAATAATATCCTTTTGGATATTCTTCATAGTCTATCTCCTTTGGTGAATTATTATTATTTAAATGTATTCCAACCAGGCTTGCTCTTGAAGCTTTAGTTTTTCTTTCCTGTTAATGCAAACTTTTAAAGTAGGTCATTCGCTATTTCCTCGTTCTTCAATGCCGTAATGCACATTTTTCCGCCACCTTCAAACATCAAAGCAAGATCCGTCGCGTTATCCCTGCGCTGTGTGTGTGTGTGTGTGTGCGTGAGTGTGTGTGTGTGTGTGTGTGTGTGTCGCGTTACACATTTTGTCACAAATAAAGCAAATGGTACCAAATCTCGCTACAGTAATCATCCTTCACTGTGTCTTTATTTCTTTATACAGTATTTTATTTTCTATTAGTATATGCTGAATAGGCTGACCAGTGGCTATGTGTTGCCACTTATCTTGTACTTGAAGAAATCAAACACACTCCCGCCATGGACTAACACGTCTGTGAATTGCCATACAGTGGAAAATGTTTGACCGGCTACAATGACTTCACGAGCACTTGCACCTCAGAGTAAAACAGAGTTAGATGATTCAGGTACCTCTACTAGTTTACAGGATAAAACCCTCAGGCAAAACACACAAGCTGTTAATGGCATCTAATTTCTGCGCTACAGATGCGGATGGCAAAGGTACATGACGTTTATACTGTTAAAGCTTCTTCTGTTCAGCTTGTAGTTTTTGAATTTTATGGCCTCAATTTAGCCAAGGGCAAAGTCTTAAATACTAGCGCATTCGCCGTATCGGATGACGTGGGGCAAAAGTGGTGATAAAAATCTCAAACTGAGGCATAATTTTCCTATCTGTTCAATGAGTAAAAACTAATTTTTTTCAATTATCTTCCTTATTTATGGGACGATTTTAGTCATCTAAAGCTTGAATTATTCTGTATTGATCTATCTACTAATTAGTTAGGTTGCAAATGCATTTTAATATATGCGTGCTTTAACTAGCTAAGTTGGGACCAATCCTGATGCAACAAAGCTCTTTCACTCTTTATTTCTATCTTACTAGAATACTATTCGAGAAAGTTTTTACACCTACCTCTAACATAACATTCCCGTTGTTGAATTATATAATCCTTCCCGGTGACACTTCTTTATTCTTTTCAAAATTAAATAGCATTGTCCCATCGGTTAAAAAGAATGGGCCTTTATGTTTAAGCATAGTACGTTTCCTAACACACAATAATAAGGGTGCGTTTTCATTGGCTATTGTATCAGAGTTCTCTACTTATGGCGAGCGGTATGGTCATATTTACTCCTAAGTATGAAGAAGACCGTGTTGTGAGACAGACTAAATCACGACAGAGCTCCCCCATTTAAAAGCTTGAACCACCTGATGGAGCTTTCCTGTTTGGATTTACAATTAAGATATTCTCCTAATATGGGGTTCACTCTGCCTCCCTTCTCTCCTGGGTTCCTGCAGGTGGGTGACTTCAAGTAGGCACTACTCAAGAAATTTGCCTCAACATTTTGAGATTCAGGGATAACCACATCATGTTGTGTAAATAAGCAACACAGGTGTTGCATCCTGTCAATGCTGATATCAACGAATATTCTCCATTACTCTTCTCTGAGTCTGTTCAATGACATGCCCAGAGGTGTTAGATGTTCCTCAAGGTTCCAATAGTTATGAGGATGTCATCTATAAAATTGGTGATAGCTGAGTTATGTAAGGGATCCAGTAATTTCCTCATCATCCTGGATAAAACACTCGCAGCATTCTTCAACCCAAAAGCAACATATGGAACTCATAGCGCCCCTCCGAAGTATGAACAGCCAGCAATGGTCTGAGCTCAGGCTTGACTGGAATCTGGTAATGCCCTTATCTAGATTCACTAGTGACTCTGTTAATTCTAAATTTCCTGTAATCCTAGTAGAGTCTATTTTCACAAGAGGTTTTCTCAGCTAAACCTTACTGGCACTATAATATTATTCATATGGGGAAATGAATTTCCTGCACCAAGAAATTTTTTTTTTTTTTTTTTTAAATAATATAGAACATTTCTTGTTAAAGTGTAAGAGGTATGACCAAATAAGAATACCAATATTGGATTATTTGCAGGCATCCAACTTACCTATAAATATAGAGGAGGTGTTGAGAGTGGACAGACCTAGGGAACTGCATAATATAGTCAAACAATATTTAACACGAACACATGTTAATATATAGTGGCTGGTAATGTGAAGGTCTGAAGCTGTTCTTACAATGCATGTGACTTTAAACAGATGAAAATCAATTAAATATCTGGTAAAGTCTGTTATATAACTAGAACCACCAGGCCTATACACCCCTCCACTTTAATATTATTCTTGTTCATAGTTTCTTCTTGATTTTGTTTGTTTGTTTTTTTTATTTTTATTTTTAACGTATAGGCCTAAGCACAATTGTGAGTATCCATATTTTCAAATGTGATGCCACTTTCTCATGTCGGCAGTTGTTCATATTATTTGAAATTGAAAACAATATATATCCTAATTATAACCCATCAGAAGTTGAACGGGATTTCTGTTTATCTTCATTAATTTAAAAAAAAAAAGTTCATGTTTGTGTCAAATACTTCCAATGGACGGTGTATAAGGCTCGGCCAGCAACCACTGTTACCGGTACCCTTTCTAATGTAAACGGCAGTATGCTGATGTTGGCAGTGCTGTCAAATTAGCACACACCAATCGTCTACTATGGATTTTCTTGGGGATTTCCCGTCTTGTCATATGCAAAGATGGCCTATTAACCTCATTGCTATTTTTATCCAGTTACCGGAATTCCGACCAAGTGGGTGTCGGGGTGGACTGGGTTGTGTTTACACTCTGTACAACACGGAGAGTTGCCAGTGAAACTGGTTTTATGGAAGACTGTTCGTGAAAAGGGGTTTTCTTATCCACTATGTCTACCGGTTTATTGTTATTTTCAGGCCTATGTCCGTCCCAATGCGTTTCTAGGTCCTGTTGATTTTTTCAACGTGTGGGGTGTTCCTTGCTACATTGGGCACAGGCAGTTACATACTGAGTGATATCTCCAGCAATGCCTTGCCAATAATGATGCACTGAAGTCCGTTGACAAGTGGTACCAATTTTCTTTGAGCTTCATGCTAGAGAAATTACCGACACTCTTGCAGCCCTTGACCCTGTCAAATGTCTGCCAAAATGGAAGATCCATTGATAGCTGGCCTCTGGCAAAGCCCCAAGCAGTGATGGGGTTTCTCCCGATTTAATCAAATGATGTACACTATTACGTCCCCAGTATATGGTGCTTTGCCAATGCTGAGAAGAGACGACTATGCCTCAAGATATGCGAAGTGCGAAGATTGTAATAACTGCAGAGACATATATCTTCTTAGTATGGTTGATAAGGTTTTTTCCAGTCATCTGTCGCGAAATTGGTTTCAAGCCATTGCAAACGGGATCAGTTAGATTTATAAACCCGTCTACGATCGAACGACCGCTTTCAAAATGGCGGCGTATCAGCGAAATGTGTATCGGACAGAGGAAATCGCCAACGATAAATAAAAACAGAAGGGAATCCGTATGAAAAGGATTTTACATTTCAGTACAGGGAAGGATGGTGTATAACTGCATATAAGATGGAACGGTAGGAAGTTCTCATTTACGGAGATATATGCGTATTTCGGCTGCCCACAGTTACGCTAAAAGCATGTAAACCCACTTCTGTTCTAAATATTAAAATCAACAAATAACAGTTTGGGAAATTACATGGATAGGAAGATAGAGTTTTATCAGCTGTATAAAACTAGATAAGATGGAACTATATGGATATTATATATGCCGAGAATGATAAAGGCAAAATTTCAGTCGACGCACAGTTCGGCCGAAATCACTGTTCGGAAGGATTTTTCAGGCTTAGGTTTAAGCTGTGACGTCGGTACTCTCCGATACGTCCGCGCTATACGTATTTAAAGCGTATCGGTAAACTGAGCTACAGACAACGAAAGAGGGTTCAGACAGACTGGAGGCAGAGTTTCGCCACGACCCATGAATTGTGAGCGGATCGCCAGAAACATTTTTAAGTCCAGTATCTGAAGTCTGAGGGTAAGCGAAATTATGATAACTACCGTGTATAATATTTGTTATTTCAGGTTCATACAGAATTCACAAAATATGCCTGTATAATATTCATTGATATAACGTATTATTATTTTAATATGATTTATTCATGTGCATTATGGATGAGTGTTGCTTGTACAAAAAGTAATCACAAATAGCCCCACGGCCTAATGAAGTTATATTTATCATATTGCTTTATCGCTTACGAAGATAAAGGCAGTCCCATGGCAGAGATTGTCATAGGGAAATGAAGTGTTAGAAACTTCATCATGGAAGATCCCAGTTTACGAGGTTAAGGTGACTAGTCCCCTTCCTCGCTGCCTTTGCCTTCCCTAGTTCGAGCGCACAACTTCGTACCCATTTACAGCTAGTAAACTGGAGTGTTCTACAGCCAGTTTCAGTAGAAAGCAACCTGATCACGTGGTCACTCACTTTCTTTATTTATGTATTACTTTTGTGTAGATGCTAAGGATAGCATCAGTATTTGAATTCGTACTTGATATGATTTGGAAGGATCAAGTTATAGAATATGAAGGGATGTATAGGAGCGGAATAAACCAGATGATGTTTATTACTGATATGTTAATATTAATTCTATATCATTGAACTGATGTTACTTGCTATGACTGTATAACTTTGACACCTGATGACTGACTGGTCTGACATCTGTGCTAGTCAACTACAAGTCTAGCCAGATACTAGCCAAGGCTGATATGTTGCAGGTTCCATGAAATAACTCAAACCAGACTGTCCAGTATCAGAAGCCGGTGTAGTTCATCCGAGGCAATCCCATCAAAGTGCAGGACCCCAAAGAGTGAACTTCAACTGGTCATTGGCATCCCTACTGTTGGGCCTACCAAGTCTGATATCAGCAAAGGACAGTTTCAGCAGTATCAAGTTGGAAAGATAAGTGTCCTGTTTGACACTGACCACCTATACATGTGAAACAGCCAATAGTTGAAAACAATAAGTAACCATACAGAAACTCAGTCAACTGATGACAGTTATCCTTAAATTCAAAGGACTAATAACAGTGATTTCAGTAACTTTATTATTTAAGATCTTGAAGTATAAACAGACCATAATAGTAATTGTGTGAATACTTTTATATATATGTATATGCTCTTTTCCAACTAGTAGAAATAGAATATTAGTGTAATTATTAAACTATTTTAACTGTACCTGAGGATTTATTCACTTCTTCCATTTGTGGTTTCAGTGAATGTTCATTTTACTTATCCCCTAGAATATAAGTAATCATAAGATAGTCATAGGGAGGAGACACCTTAAATCCTGGTACTACTTCTTACCAACTGGGCCAGGGGTTTTACAGTCTGACTATTTTTATGATAACAATACACCAGTGCTTATTTCTAAGACTGGGGTATTACTTGTAAGGTCAGAACTCTTTACTGGCATACTCTTACATATAAATAATTTTAAATAACCTCCCGCTACATCATCTCAACGCGACTACACAAGTTAGCTGATCGCACATATCAAGAGTCACAATGTGCATTCAGAACTAGTAGATCAACCACAAACATTTGCGGTTTTTTTCCGCCTGATTCAAGAAAAATTAAGAAAGCAGAAAAGGCCTTTATCTGTCATAAAAGCATTGGACCTGGTTAGTAAGGATGGACTCTTCAAAATCTTCCTAAAAAAGGTTGCCCTACTAAATTTCTGGAAATGATAAAGTTATTCCATGAAGACGTGAAGGGAACAGTTTAATATGCTGGAAGCACATCACGTCCCTTTGACAAACGCAGTGGCGTTAAACAAGTGAACTTTCTGGCTCCAACTCTCTTCTGGATCTTCTTTGTCTTACTCTTGAAAAAACATGCATTCATAGATGCAACTGAAGGAACTTGCCTTCACACCACGTCAGGTGACCGACTGTTTAGTCTCGCAATGCTGAAGGCAAAAAACAAACATTGGAATGGTCACTATAAGAGACTTATGCGCTGATGACGCTGCAGTCGTAACTCAAAGACAACAGGAGCTTCAGAGCTTGATAAATTGCTTCACCCAAGCATGCAAGGAGTTTGAACTCACAGTAAGTCTAAAAACAAATGTGAAGATTCAGGATATGGGTGTTGCGCCAGTTATTATTATCGATAACTATGAATTGGCAGTGGTGCGTCATTTCAGATTCCCAGGGTCTACCATTAATGACAAACTCTCTCTGGTCACAGAAATTGACAGCCGTATTGGATAAGCTGCAGCTGTCTTTGCCCGCCTCTATCGCGTGATTGGAGAAACTTCAAACTCACAACGAAGACCACAGCTGCGGTATATAACACCTGAGTCACCGGCACAGTTATATATGGCAGTGAGACATGGAAAGCCTATGCTAAGCAAGAAGAAAGACTCAATACCTTCCATCTACAATGTCTACGTCACATCCCTCGGCATTTCGTGGAAAGATAAAGTGACAAATGTCGAGGTGTTGTCACGAGCTGACCTTCAAAGCATGAATAAACTCCTTAGACAGCGCAGACTACGCTGGCTTGGTCAAGTGCGCCGCATGGAAGATGGCCGCATTCTGAAAGATATCTTTTACCGACAACCAGCAGATTGCAAAAGAACAGTTAAGCGACCGCAGCTGAGATTCAAAAGTGTGTGCATGAAAGACATGAGGGCACTGGGCATATATTAAGCAGCCTGGGAAGATGAAGCTGCTGATCGCACCAAGTGGCGATGTTATCTACGCTGCCATCTCAGATTGGGCGAAACAATGCTCATACAACAAGCAGAAGAGAGGAGAAAACGTCGATATGAACACCAGACACACGCGCGCGCACACACACACACACACACACACACAGATATATATATATATATATATATATATATATATATATATATATATATATATATATATATATATATATATATATATATATATATATATATATATGGGAGCCGCGCTGGTGTAATGGCTTCGGCGTTGTACTGGCGACCAGGTGTTCATGGTTCAAACCCGGGCGTCGGCGTTTGAAGAAATGTTTACGGCCGGAAAGTTGACTGAATAGCCTGAACGGCTCCTGTGATAAACCCTCTGTGGATGGGAAGGAGCGAAGCTCCTGACCGGGTTGGAAGGAAAGTCCTCAGGTTCCCCAGCCTCGCAATGACATGTCATTGGGCCGAAGGGCTGAAAGCCCAAGTGCCGCTGGTTAAGGAAAAAAAAAAAAAAAAAAAAAAAAAATATATATATATATATATATATACCTGTTGGTATGTTAAATCGCTGGCTTGTTTGCCTACTGATTGTTGTGTCTTTCTGTCTGCGTTTTGTGCATAAGCATACGTACCAATGTGTCTAATATCTAATTTTCTTTGTATCAACCAGAGACGTACAAAAGGTGACGTGAACTTTTATAGAGGCTGGGATCATTACAAGAACGGGTTTGGAACTCCTGATACTGACTTTTGGATTGGGAATGAAATTATTCACAATCTCACGTCACAAGTAAGCGGTATCAGCAAGCTTATTTGTTTGCTCATATGTATGTCGTTACCATCATTGTAACATCTTCAAGTACAGAGTTGACTGACGTGTAAACTGTATACTGTTTGGTCCATTTTGCAGGGCACGTACACGCTACGTATCATACACACACACGAACACCTAATAACTGTATGATAGTGAGTACTTAAATAACACTTATCATCGCAAACCTACACCTGTAGTTCTTCATTTTAACGGACATGACTATTCAGGTAATTCTGATATCCAAATAACCATCATGCGCTCTTGCTTTCGGATGACCAGACTCGCTTTTCCTTGGCGAATCGTCTCATTTTCAAATGGGTTGTCTTTCTCCAGATGGCTTAAATGCCCATAATTATTTTGCTTTGATTGTGCTATTTAGTGGGTTGCCTCCATTTCAAATTTCTATATTTCTTCCGTCGCTTTTTCACAGTCCTTCTTTAAGTATCATCTTTGTGTCTTATTGCCAGTATCTTATTCACCACTTTCATTGGTGTTTATATACGAAACTGCGATCGAAACGTTTTGGTTCCACAAGGTCGGTGCTACAAGCCGACAAAACATTATCTCGTAGCATTAGATCAAAAAAGACTTTCATTTGTCTTTGTAACACCAGAGACATCAATCCTCCAATGGCTTAATAACGTTTGGAGGAAGAGATGAATTCGCCAATGTCTGTATTCTTGCTTGGCATCGATGAGTGAAATTAATCCTAAAATCAGATTTGGTTAATTGAAACTTCTGTATGAGAGTTTGTTTAACTATCCCTAAGTCCATATGGCTAGTCTCATCCAGAGTGAATAAAGTTTTAAAAGGCTCCCCAGTCAAGTAATCTGATAATATATTACTCCATTTATCTTTTCGGGTATTCAAATCAATGACTTTGAACTGGAAAAGTTGAGAAACCTTCTATACAATCTCGTGATTGATTTACATTTGGTCGTCTAAGCTTTGAATTATGTCATCACTGGTGTTACACCTTGTCGAGGTATGGCAGATTGGATACGGTGATTACCCTCAGAGCTATACCAGCAGGGGTCATTCCTTGCAGGTTTTACCAAGCTCGACAGGTTTGCACGGGTAGGGTAGGGGTCAGAGTAAAGCAGACACCATGGACCTCCAGGTGTGGGGTTTTAGCATAGGACATCCCTGTCTATTTAAAAAAGAAACCAGTTATAGAAATGACAAAAAAGGAACAAACTTTGCTGCGGGACGGAACTCATGAGTATGAATCTCTTATGACTGCCAGTGGTGAACGCTGAAAGATGCCACTGACAAGAAAACGAATGTCCTGATCGCAAAACATGAAACTAGAATATGATTTTGGAATGTCAGGACAATGAACGAGACAGAAAAACTAAACCAGTTCACTGCGGAAATGAGAAACTACAGATTACACATCCTATGAATAAACGAGATGAGATAGACTGGGTCAGGCAAAATTAAAGCAGCAACAGGAGAAACAGTACTTTACTCTGGAAGAGAGGATGGACAGCACAGTGATGGTGTAGCCATTATCCTAAAGAAAGGAATAGAAAGCTCATTACTGGAATGGAAACACATTAACAACAGACTGAAAAGAACAAAACTGAGAGGGAGATTCACCAACAAGACAAAAATACAAAGCTATGCACCAACAAATGACAGCGACAAAGAGTTCAAGGACGAATTATATCAACAGCTGCCAAATGAAATGGTTAAAAGAAATATAGTGATCACCACCATCAGCTGGAGAAGGTAGTGAAATGTCAAAACCAAGCGAACAACAGGAAATTCCTTAGCCGATTTTGCAAGACAGACGGAAAAGGCAGCACTGAGAAATGAACAAAGCACAACCATCAGCGGAAAACAAGGTGCAAACAATAAGCAAGAAAACCTCATCATCACAGCAAAGGGACAGGAAACAAGATGGACAGAGCATTTCAGAGAAACTCTGAACAAGGTACCACTATAGACACAGTTGAATGTTCCTGAGGCTGAAAATGATCTAGACGTTAATACAGACATTCCACGAAGGGAAGAAATCATCACGACAATCACCGGGTTAAAGAATGGAAAAGCTCCTGGTTACGATAATTTAAATGCAGAGTTATTTAAGGCAGACCCTGGACTAGCAGCAAAACTATTAGAACCACTATTTGCACAAGTCTGGAAAACAGAGACAACACCAACGGGGTTGAATAAAGGAATAATTGTCAAATTGCCCAAGAAGGGCGACCTTGCAGACTGAAACATTTATAGAGGACTCATACTACTATTAGTTCCCAGTAAAATGCCAGGGAGGATAATTATTTAGAGAATTTCAAAAGCAGTAGACCACAAACTGAGGAAAGAATAAGCATTATTCAGAAAGAACAGAAGATGTGCAGATCATATATTTACCCTCAGGAAAATTACAGAGCAGTGCTCAGAAGGGCAGAGGCAGCTGTACTTTCATTGCGTTGTTTTTAAGAAGGCTTTTGACAGTATTCATTGGGACTCATTCATAACCCTCCACTCCCAAAGGAGCATAGGCCTTCAACAAACACATACCAAGTCCTCCTGTCACGTGCCATCATCTCAAGTTCTTTCCACGTTCTCCTTATCATTTTCACCTCTGTTTCCAGCTCTCTTCTCCAAGTGCTTCTTGGTCTAACTCTACCTCACTTGCCCTGAAGTTCCAGAACACGGACTGCATTGTAATGCTATCAACAGTGTTCCTCAGCGTGTGTCCTATCCATCGCCATTGTCTTCTTCTCATCTCTTGTTCCACTAGCACTTGTCTAGTTCTTGTCCTCAGTTCTACGTTTGTAACCTTGTCATACCATTTTGATCCCTCTATTCTACGCAAGCACCCATTTATGAAAGTCTGTAGCTTTTTGGTTGTAGTTTTTGTTGTTCTCCATGTCTCAGATCCATACAATAGGACTGACTTCACATTTGAGTTGAAGATTATTTTTTTCGTGTTGTATCCGATTTCTCTTGATCTCCGTATATTTCCTAATGATTTTCAGGGGAACTCCATAATGCCTCATTAATTTCCAACGTGATTCTCTGTCAACACTGTCAAATGCCTTTTCGTAGTCCACAAATCCGATGTATAGTGGTGAATTCCATTCCAGACTTTGTTCAACTATTTTTCTCAAAGGGCTATCTGGTCTGTACAGGATCTATTTTGTCGAAAACCTGCCTGTTCATCTCTCAGTTTCTTGTCTATGGACTCTTTTAATCTCTCAAGGAAAATCCTATTTAATATTTTTCATGGCACTGATAGTAACATTATTCCTCTATAATTTGTTCACTCTTGTAAATTTCCCTTCTTAGGCAACTTCACCAGATATCCTTCCTTCCATTCTGCTGATATCTCTTCCTTTTCCCAGACTTTACGAAGTAATTTATATAACATCTCTGTGGCAGTGTCGATATATGCTTTGATGGCCTCTGCTGGAATGCCATCAGGTTCAGACGCTTTTCCATCTCTTAGAAGCTTTATGGCTTTCTTTATATCTTCCTTCGTCGGTCTTTCACCGCTAATTTGTAGCTCTTCTTCTGCTGGCTGCATGTCCGGGGGGTTTTGTGGAGCTGGTCTATTGAGAAGGTCCTCATAATATTCTGTCCACCTCTTCATTTGCTCTTGTATATTGCTGAGCAGTTTTCCATTCTTGTCTTTTTATGAGGCAACTTGTTTGCTTGTATTTCCCCGTTAGCTTCTTTGTGCTGTTATACAGTTCTCTCATATTTCCTTTGGCAGCAGCATCTTCTGCCTCTCTTGTCAACTCCTCAATATACTTCCTCTTGTCTCTTTTGATTCTTCTTTTAACTTCATTGTTTGCTTCTGTGTACACTTCTGGAGCCTTGGCTGTGGAACTTCTGGTTTTGCTTATGTTTAAATCTGCGTTCTTGTTTTTTTCTGTCTTTTATCTTATTGATGGTTTCTGTTGTTATCCATGCTTCTTGTTGTTGTTACCTTTTCCCCAGTATTTCTTCACGTGTCTCATTCCATACCGTTTTGATTTGCTGCCAATAGTCTTCGCTCTACATCTTCCAGCAGTTGGAGCACTTGGAATTTGTTGGAAATGGTGACCGCAAATTTTTCTCTTGTTTCTTGATTTCTCAGATGTCCTACATTAAATTGTTGTCTATAATTTTGCATTGTTGCATATCTCTTGAGTTTCATTTTTACTTTGGCTATTTCTTGATTTCTCAGATGTCCTACATTATTTCTGCTGCTACTTGTGCCACTTTCCCTTGTTCGTTTAATGTCCGAACATTCCAGGTGCCAAATCTGGAAGTTCTCCTAGAAGAAAGAAGGTTAGTCAGTAACACAGACTCCTTTCGGCTTTCTCTGTGTTACATTTTGCGCCTCCCTGCGAGAGGACCTTCCCCTTTCCTGGATGGCTGTGTTTTATTTTCTTTAATTGACTTGTCCATGTTTGTTGAAGTTTTTTGTGGTTTAAATTGTTTACAGGATGGGGTAACAAGCCTCATGCCCAACCCTCCTTAGTCGCTTTTTACGACATGTATGGCAGGGAACAGTGTTACTATTCTTTGCTCCCTGTTCGGGCCCCGGTAACACACGGGTGATACATAGGGATAGTCTATGGAAAATACAGAGGACTTATTGAATTCCAAGCTGCATAGTGTCATCATAAAAAAACCTCTATGCCAAATTTATTTGTAGTGTTGGGCAGAGCAACCTAACTTTTGAGGTGAAGACAGGAGTATGACAGGGATGTCCCTTATTTATTACTTTATTTTTAATAGCCATAGACTGGGTGTTGCGCCAGACAAAAGAAAGCAGTCCAAGATGAATAAGATGGACTACGTTTTATACATTGGACAATCTGGAATATGCAGATGACATTGGACTACTCGCACATTCGCATCAACACACACGGACTGAACAAGCATAGCCAGCAGGTGGGTCTGAACATCAATCTAAAGAAGACAGAGGTATGGACGAGATCCTCCAGATGTTAAAAGCATCAAAGCTTGGTATATAAAGTTTACGGACACTGACAGCGTCGGTGACATGCCCAGAGCAGGTAGGCCTCGTGTGAGTGAAGAAACTGTGGACGCAGTGCGCGCACGGCGTTTCAACGCAGTCGTCAGAAATCAACCTATCGTGCCCCAAGAGAACTTGCAATCCCTCGAAGCACAGTGTTGAAAATCCTACACAAACGGCTTCAACTCTATGCATACAAGGTACAAATCGTTCAAGCTTTGCGGCCAAACGATTTTCCTCGACGTGTTGCATTTGCTAAAGAGATTTTGCAACGAATTGATGAAAATAATGATTATCTTACACGAATCGCTTTTTCTGATGAAGCTACATTTCACGTTTCTGGAAAAGTCAACAGACACAATGTCCGTATTTGGGGGTCAGAGAACCCATGTGTTGTGTTAGAGCACGAGAGGGACAGTCCTAAAGTGAATGTGTGGTGTGCTTTGTTGCACAATAAAGTTATCGGACCTTTCTTTTTTGCTGAGCCCACCATTTCATCAAACGTTTACCTCGACATGTTGCAACTTTATGTTGAACCTCAATTGCAAGAGTTTCAGCCGTTTGTAATTTTTCAACAAGACGGCGCACTACCACACTGGGGCTTAGCTGTTCGCCAGTACTTGATTACCATGTTTCCAAAACGCCTCCACGTTCGCTGGATATTACACCTCTAGACTTTTTTCTGTGGGGTTACACTAAGGACAAAGTGAACAGTTCACCAATTTCAGATATTGACACTTTGAAGGCAAGGATAACACAAGTGCTTGCGACGGTAACTGAGGAGATGTTATCAAACACATGGCGAGAGATTGAAAAGCGTTTAGACATTATCCGTGCCATAAACGGCGCAAATGTTGAAATATACAAATAGCATTTAAAAAAAACTGTTTTAGTTCTGGAATAATTTCCAAAAAACCAAGTGTCTCTGCACAGAATACTTTTTATTTTTTAAATTTTTGAAATCAGGGAAAGACTTTATGACCACCCTGTATAATGCTAAGCTAACACCATAGTTTAACTCTAAGAGAATTATGTCAGTCTTACCAGCTTAAAGAATACATCTGGGTACAGTATTAAATGACAACAGCTTTCAACTTGAGGTTAACGCTACTAGTAGCGAGAATCTGAGAAGTGTCGTAGATTTTATCTGATAGGTAATAGATGTTTACAGTCCTGTCTGAGCAGAGATGATAGTGATAACAATGTGAAAGTAAGGTGGAAGAAATCGTTTTTTCTCACGACGTGATAGTGTAAGAGAAAGAACAGTCACTGGGTTGAGTAATTTCTCTAATCCAGCTTATTGGTACGACTATATTTAAATCAGATGCACTTTCTCTCCTTGTACAAAATACAAGTTACACTGCACCCACATGCACACAATTCTGTGACATATACGCACAAACGTGAAAAAAAAACTATGGATAACATATCGGGTAGGGGTTGACCAACACAATAACTTAAGGTTTATTAAGTTTATTTATCACAAGAACTTTACAATATAAATCATATACATCAATAGATCATGGTTTACAGACAAAAATAAAAATTAATCAAATAGGTTCTCCCCTCTGGTAAAGCGAAAGAAAAGAAGATCCTAACAGAGGTTAATTAACCCACAAGATCAATTTTAACAGAAAGGGGTGAAATAGTCAGTATGAAAAAAGAATAGGTTCATAAGTTAATCTATCCCGTGACTACTCAGATTAGTTAGACAAAAAGAAGGAGAGATTAGTTTACTGATGGTAACAATAGACATAAGTTTCTTTCTCCGTTCATTCAATTCACATACATACAGTGGCCACGTTTACATTTGCTTACCAAATAGTTGTCGCAGGCAATCCATGGAATTAAACGCTAATCTTTTGGCCAAATACCATCACCAACCAAGATCTGCTTACTCGGAGCAAGCAAGAGGACATGCACACCATCATAGCTGGCAGACGCTAGAGCTGGGTTGGCCATGTCCTCAGAAGAGACACCGATGCCATTACAAGAACAGCTATGCTAAGGACCCCTGAAGGAAAACGAAAGAGAGGCCGACCAGAAACAACATGGCAGAGGACTGTGGAAGCTGAGATGCAAAGAATGAACCAGAGTTGGGGCACTGTACGAAGGATCGCCGCCGACTGAGCAAAGTGGAGTCAATTTGTTGTTGCCCTACAAGAAGCCACCAGGCGTAATGACCACTGACTGCTTTGACGGTCGGCGGCTAAGGATCAAAGAAGAAAGAAGAAGTAATAAGACTATTCAGTGTCATATTAAGTTTTGCCAAATCCAGCCCCAGATTCGCCGTAGTTGCTGACTGCAAATTTCACGGGAGTCGCTGGAGTTGGTGATTTAATTTTTCCTGGATAAAATACGGTATCTCGGCCTTCAGATGGTTGCAGTAAGGTTTATACGTGGTGATCGCCGACATAGGATGAATAATGCATATATATTCTGTGTTGTCTAGCCTCTGGTTGCTGAGACACTTTGTTAAGTTACACAAATGTTGCTGACAATATATTTTGCCACAGCTGGCTGATGAGATTGGTATAAATGAAATCTACTAATAGTTCTGGTCCAGTTAATATTAAAATTAATGGTTCTATTCTGTTTCTCTCAAGTACCGAGGAAAAAATTGGACCGCACAGGCAACAGCAAGAAGCTCATCAATATTAAATATCTCTGGATGCTTATAAGATTATAAGACTCTAGGAAAGCAAGTTCATATGGCCATAAGTCCGCTAGTACGCAGGTTTTGATCAGCCTAGATTTTAGGAAAGAAAATATAAACATTTAACCATAATATCAATATTATATCTATATCACGTGTTAAGGTAAGACCTCTTTAACCACTCCGTTATTAAATTAGATTTTAAACCACAAGTGACTAGCTGATCCTATCGGTTTTAACAGGTGATATGAGCACTAGTTATTTATAAAATTACATAAAAATGGATAGAAGTAAATAATATATACCGTCAGTAGACAGTTATTTAATGTATGTACTAGTCAATTTAAAACATATCTTACTGGGGAATAGCGAGTAATTAAATTTACTTTACAGCTGGAAAAATTAGCTATAAGTTATCTAATACGCTATTCAATTTTACACAGAAAATCCCAGTGAGATATAAATGAAAACTTTAAACACACTAAATCATTTAAAAAGCTAGCATATAAATTACCGCAAACAGAGAAAGGTGGAAACAACTCCACGAATCTAAGCATTTCACTCTGTACGAGAACTCATAGTATATCGAGCTAGTTAATTCAAAAAAATATATGAGCAACTGATAATGACTTGTAGAGAGACGAGGTATATATCCACAGATGCCGTTCTTTTCGCTCCTTAATGCGAAAGTCACACCTACGGCCAGGGCAGGGCGAATTTTCGGTTTGATTCCTGAATGAAAGGTTATTTCTTCACCTCTGCCGACCAATAACCTCTGGCTTGTCTTTCATTCTCCCCGCCTGCTGCATATCAGCTACGTAAGTAAATTCCCCTGAAAATGTAACACTCTAAGGTACGTCTCAGATTTATCGCCATTGATTCTCTAAAGAAACTGTTAACGCCTGGCCTCTTGCCCCCGTGTTTCCCTGATCAAAGAACGATTACGCCGTGCTGCGCACTTCACTCTGTTCCATCCGTGCTTAATTGCCAGACGTCTCGCGTGTTAATTGCTGTAGTGAATCCGTCGTTAATGTAGCAAACAAAATATAACCCTAGATAGGGGGTTCTAAAGTGGACGGTCACTGCTGCACTATTTCCATATGTGACAAGAAGCATAACTGGTCGATAACAATAAAGACAGGGCCTTTAATAGTGGTGGCCCGCACGTGGATACAATGGACTATTGCTTGAGACGTAAGGCTTACGGTCAGAAGGTCCGATCGTCTCTCGATGAAACGTGCTGGCGACACGGCATCAAAGTAGAGAAGTTCCCTCGTCTATCGGGTAAAAAGGGCACTCTTAGCTGGTCGCTCGCTAGACCGTACAGAGACGGCAAAAATACAGGCAGGGACCTGCGTGCCCGCGAAAGAAAAAGAAACGGGAGATTGTTCCCGTGTGGACCCCAGAAGAGACTGAATCAAAGACTTAATAAAGAGGCCATTCACTAGATCTAAGGCTATGACAACTTTAGCCGCTTCCACGTCCAAAAGGTGTGTCTTATCTTGGCATTACCAATATTGACATCATCTAAGAGAAAATAAGAGCTGTAAACATGCATAAATAACAGAAAAGTGGGCGTTAACATGAAATAGGAAAATAAACCGACAGGTCAAACCAGACAGAGAGCAGACAAGGGACCACTGCTTGAGACGTAAGTCCTACGGTCAGAAAGATTGATCCCATCTCATTGTAACATCACCGGCAATGAAGAGGCTGACAGAATGGCAAAAGAAGGTTCACATCTACCTCAGCTTGATGCAACCATAACTTTTGAGGAGGCAAAGAGTTTTATCAGAATCAGATACAGAAACAAATGGAATGTAGAACATCCAGGTCACACAAAGAATGATGCTTACTACCAGCTCCACAGAAGAGAACAAGTGGTAATCTTCAGACACCGCACTGGCTACAACAGATTGAGATACCATCTATTCAACAAGCTAAAGATAGGAACTACCGATCAGTGTAACCGTGGCACTGATAAAATGACTGCTGAACATCTGCTTCAAAGTTGCCCCTTATAAGTGGTACAGAGAAAGCGCGTTTGGCCAACGCCAGCTCCTTTCGCGGAAAAGCTTTACGGGGATTCAAATAGCCTCAATATTACTACTGCTTTCTTTGAGAAAATTCAAGTGGACGTCTGAAAGTGTATGATGAAGAAAGAAGAAAGAGGGCAGACAATTCTAACCATCTGTGACAGTGATCTAAGGGAAGAGATCGGAGCACAGAGTGAGCTGCCCTTGTGGAATGACAATAGTCTTTAAAACCACTTCAGAAATGAACTTACTTCTTTACACTAGGACTTTGTTGACTCTGGGAACAAACATAAAAACGTTTAAACGTTGATACTTTAGGATTTAAGTCGTTCTGTAATATATTACTTAAATGGAGTGATGTCATGTGGAATCGTCATGGAGGACAATTTACAGACCGTTTTAAATAAAACTGGAATGTCACCTTATAGCTTGTCACTTTTCATCTTCGAAATTCTTGCTCTCTGTTTCTACCTCTTCCTCTCTCTCACTCCCGCTTTTCGTTATGTATTATACATACACATACACAGACGCCTTATATATATATATATATATATATATATATATATATATATATATATATATATATATATATATATATATATATATATATATATATATATATATATATATATATACATATATAAACACACACTTATTATACACAATTATACACATATACACAATTATTATATAATTATATTATTATAATTATTATACACACAAACACATATTCATTTGCGTGTTTGTGTGTGTTATCATAATTCTATATGTTCCTATATTTCAATGTTTGTTTTATTCAAGGGCTATACGGAACTCAGAATTGATATGACGTTTGACTCTCAACGGTCTGAACTGTTTGCTCACTACTTAAATTTTACCCTCGCTGACGAACTGTCCAGTTACCAGATCACAGTGGGGGAGTATGACGGAACAGCAGGGGACAGCTTGATCTATCATAACGGCTCGTTGTTTTCCACTGCTGAGACGGACAATGATATTGATCAACGCAACTGTGCGAGAGAGTATCGCGGGGCATGGTGGTATAAAGATTGTTACCGCTCTAACTCGAAAAGTGTACATTGTTACCGCTCTAACTTGAACGGTTTGTGGAGAACACAGGACACAACTGGAGTAGCCTGGACACGCAATGGTCGGTATACATCATATGTCAGGACTACTGAAATGAAGGTTAGATATGTTTAAATAACCGAATCACTAAAGTACACACACATGTTAGTTTCGCTAGACAGAACATAATGTAGACTTCATATGCCAGTTTTGTTTAGCTTAGATCAGGCATGTGATAAAAATATATTCTTTTAGCAAATAATTGAATTTTCTTACTCTCGCAAGTACGAGAAAACATGTTCAATTAAAACGGGCCATCATAAAAAGAGTCATTATTATTTTCTTCGACAATGACAGATAATGTATGTGATGTGACAGGAAGTGTATAGCAGTACGTGTTTGTGACAGTATTTGTATGTGAATGTGGCATTAAATGTATGTCACTCTAAAAAGAAGTGTATGTAACTGTGACAGTGAGTCATTTTGGCTGTGAAATTAAGTGAGTGTCACAATAGGTGATTGTGACATTGACAACAAATGTCTATGACTGTGACAGCAGGTGGATGTGTCTGACAGTAAGTGTCTGTGACTGTAACAGTAATTGTATATGGCTGTACCTGTAAGTGTATGTGACTCTGAAAGTAAGTGTCTGTAATTATGACAGTTTCTGTGACTTTTACTGTAAGTAATTGTGGCTGTGACAGTAAATTTATGTAACTGTGCCAGGAAGTGTATGTGACTATACCAATCAGTGGTTTTGACTGTGATTGTAAAATCAGCTTCTATGGGCTTATCTGTGATTTTGTTGCTCGCCGTGATTTTGTTATCTACGTACAAGAAACAATAATATCTTTGAAACACCACGTGATTCAGAAAATAAATATCTAAGCAAATACTGAAGATAACTGTCATTAGATCAGTAAAAAATAAAATGAGACATACGATAAACATTTCTGGAATAAGAGAGCACCATAATAAAAGCATGGGTAACAGCAAAAACAATCTCTTGATAAAGGAACTAAAAACTTTATAAACAAACCATATTTAAACAACAGCAAAGCCAAAAAGTCCATTGCCACAACCAAGTATTATGCATATAATTAAACAGAGAAACAAGAAACATCCGTGGAGAGTTGAGGAAATGTATTATTGTTATTTTTGAACAGACTCGACATCATTGCACTCAGGGCAAACCCATAGATGTGCAGTCTCCATAAGTATATGCCGTAGAGTGTGAATGCTAACTGTTCCTGTAGCTCACTGGTTATGAAACACGACGGACGCATCCTCTCATACGTCCATCTCTGCTAGCCTTACGTTTGATGCCAAATTCTAACAGTCTTAATCTTGATGATTCATATATTACAGTGTCATTCTCTAACAGGTGACCATAAATTGTTCTCAGTATCTGTTCGTTATCCATATCCTGTGTCCCCACTGTTGGTGAAAGTGATGCTAGTCTGTCAGCTCTCTCAATACCGATTACACCTGCATGACCAGGACAGTAGATCCACACCAACTCCTGCAGATTCGAAGCTTCTCTGGTGGTTTTTAATTCATGCCTTAGCCAACCATTTTGAACCTTTCTAAGCAAGGACTGAGAGTTTGACACAATAACTGCTTTTGTTACTGAAGTTTCAGTTTGCCGCCGTAAGGCTGCAGTAACAACCTCCACCTTCATTCTCATGCTGGAAGTTTTTATTTTGTACGCCCCGTTATGTTCGGCCACGATACGATTTGGCAAAATAAGGAATTGAATTTGCTGTCTACTAAAATATGAAGAATTATAACATAACAAACTAATATAGAAATACAGATAATCATAATCAAACCACGTTATCACGAAAAGGAATAGCAAATTGTTTAGCAGCATAGAAGAGCAAATAAAGCGTCGGAAGCAACATTCTGAAAAACCTTATGACAGATCCAGCATCACAGATCCGACAGACAAGCAAAAAAGTTATAAAACAATGAAGTTACAAAATGACTGTAAATAAACTAAACACAGAAAACAAAAATAATCCAATATGCTTTCAGGACTTTAAATACTTGGATGTCCCGATCTTATAGCAGCAGAGGCCATCTCGTCAGACAAAGACACCTTTAAATAGATGTTATTATTAATGTCTGAGAGAGAATGTATTGATATGTAGTTACAATTTATTTATACAGTCTTAGCAGCTGTAGGTAACCGAGATTTAAAGGTAGTCCTAAAGCAGATATTGCCACAAGGGAATGACGTGTTAGAGACTTCATCATTACTAGATCCCAGATTCATGAGGTGGGGTGGCCACTTTTTATCCTTGCTACCACTGCCTTCTGTAACTGACAAGCTTATTGAAATACCAATATCACAGAAGGTTGGACTTGAGCGTAATGTATTCTGGTTTCGAACCTGGGTCATTTATCCGAGAAACAAGATCTCTAACCACTTTTCCTTTCAGAAGCTCAACTGAAAAGGTAAATAGGAAAAATTAGTTGCTAAATCTTTTATTAATATACTGACATTATTGTGACGAAGTAAATCCTATTTCGTTCGCTAAATTTTCCTTTCTTCACTCATCTCGTAAGTATGACTCGATCATCCATTCTTTTTTATTTTATCTGATCCTTAACTTTAGTTTACGCCAGCATCTACCCAGAATTATCTTCCCCTCGGGTTGACATCAGGTATTTTGCCGGATTACCATTTGTCCTGACCAGTTTACTTTTTCGTCGTTGCCCGGCGCCGTTCAGCAAAGAACAAGAAACAATGTCACTTTAACTAGTTTGCTTAGGACACCAACAACAGACGTAAAAGTCGTCTTTCCTCATACTATATTGCATAATTATTTCCGTTCATCTTGGAAATGAGTCTGGTAGTTGTGAAACGGATGAGAGTTTGTCGTGAATTATTCTAATCCCCATATATAAATTAAAACGTAAATGTAAAGCCTAACAAATAAATTTAATAAAAGGAAAGAAGAATGGTAAAGAACAGTGCTGTCACAATGACTGTACTCGAAATCCCCCTTGTTTTCTACTTCGTCGGCAAATTGTAACGCTTTCACGTTGATAGTAAAAGCCTACTGTGTCGCTGCACGCTTTCTTCAATGAAACGTGTACTGTATTTCTTGGAAAAACCTTGAGATACGCAAGCTGATCAATGACCTAGATTTATTATTTCATTCATTCCATACACGGCGTAACTAAAAGACAGATGGACTAAAGGATAGAGAGAAGGGAGAGGCAGAAAGCAAGGACACATGCAACACTAAACACGCGTCGCGCGATACACAATTGCTGCCATCACGCGTGTAAGGCCACATGCAATAACCTTATTTCAAATCGACAGTGATAAAATTCACTACCCATACCAGAGTTAGGTTTTAAAATCCTGAAAAACGCTTATTGGGAATTATGACATTATACCGGTTTACGTTTGAAAACATGACAGTACCCAGACACCCTCAAGTTTGGAAGTGAGAAGGTAGTAACAGCACGACTATCCTAGAAGAAAATGCATATTGGCTCCATTAAATTCGTATATTTGGGTTCCTTAGGGTTTGCTGACAAAGAATATGTAAAACGTTACGCAAATAGTCTAGGAATTACCAAGTTATGGCCAAAATAAAATAGTGGGGGGCCTGACAGCATGAAATCATTTCTGCTCATAAAATTTTTTTTATAACGTGTTTGAAAAAACATTACGTTACGGAAATAGCCTACCATGTTAACTCCTATTTGATTGGAGCGCAACAAATGTAAGACTAAACACGATTGGTCGGGCTATAAATACTATCTTGTGTTGTCAGGGGAAAAAAAAACGTGTGAAAAGGGGGTACTTTTTTGAAAAGATGTGTAGACATGGTTTGATTGGGTAGAGCTGCGAATATACTCAATTCAGAGCGTCTGTTCCTTGCCACATCTTGTAATAAACCTACTAAGAAGCAGTGCGTTGAGCACCAGTGTTTATTTTTTATAAAAATAAAGCCTGGGACATCGGCAGATCGGAGTTGTGCTATATTCATTGCCAGTCAACGAAACTGTTTATTATTTCCATGAATTGTGGTAAGCTTGAAATATTCAATATCTTTTAATGAAAATTGAATGTAAATTGATAATTTATGTCTGTATATATGTGTAGTTCAGTAGCGAACATGATGTAAAGCCTATAGTGCTCCAGCCTGAACAGAAGGTGTCGGAGGAAAGTAAAACTGCATGGAATGGCCAAACAGTACACTGACACCTAGATTATTGACTAGAAAGAAATAATGCTGGAATTGCAGAGGCGTAGTAACCATTAGGGAGGGAAATACTGGTATAAAGTATTTCAGATGAAGCTGACAGTTGGCCTAACGCTCTGAACTCAATGTTTGTGATGTATTGTGCTCAGTGTAGAAATAGAGTGTAAATTAGTTCTGACGTAGAAGGTACAACCTTCTTGTTTCAGGGACCGTGGTCTTAAAGTTATTGAGCAGCACCTGGTCAGAGCTTTGCTGAAGCCAGAGGCGGACAGCATACTCCTTGGTCCATATAGCAACCAGTGGGGTGGCTCCAGAACTCATTAAAGTAATCGAGCAGAGGAGTCTTTTACTGCAGTCATCACGAAAGATAAGAGAGTGTGGCCATGGAGCTCAACATTATGTACCCCCATCTTAAAATGACATTGTAAAATAAAATTAAGAGGGGAATTTAATTGTTTTTAATACCAGGAACTGAGAACATCTCCAATACTAGTTCCAATAGAAACAAACTATTGAAGTCATGATGACAAATACCAACAGAGCTTGAACAAAACAAAACCAGTATTACCTCATATTACTACTACACAACTGACACACATAGGATACTATTAATAATATATGTCACTACAAGATTCATATTAATAAATTCTGTACATATAACTTGTAATTAAAATTGATTGTGATTCCTGGTTCCCTTTGTATTTGAATCAGGACACATATACATTCATGACAGCACTGAATACATATTGTTATTTGAAAAGTTATCAGTGACTCCTTTAAGATATCCTCGTAGAGTGTTTTATGTATGTGAGTGTCACAGTGTTGTCAAGTGTGGTGGAATAAATTAAATTGTTTATCTGTCTGTTGTTGTTATGACTTACACTTCATCATACACATACCCTAGACATATAACGTAGTCATCACACTATTCCAGAATAATTCTGACTGAGGTATACATATGTGGCAGCAAGTAAGGTTATCTATAATACACTACTCTTATTAGATATAGATACCTTCACAGCTGATCTCAGTCAGTACACTAAGTCCCCTATAAATATTTATAACATCCCACTTCACCACAGAGTTTAAGAGATAACGTGGATGCGACGTGCAAATGGATAGCTCAAATTTAAGGTTATCATGATTTTAAATACCTGGACACCAGACATATACCGTATCTTTCATCTCCAGTAGGTATATTAGCAACCTTTGGCAAGAGTTCTTGTTGTAATAAACAAGATAAGAAGACAGTGCAACATTGGAAGAGACATCAGAGGTAATAATTAAAGGCAGGTTGTGTGATATAACGGTGTTGATACAAATAACTCTTATGTGGCAAGACCTTATATGGTTATGCTAATAATGTTGAAAACGTGGTGTGAGGGTAACCTACACTAAAAGTAATGCCCCTTATCTTACAGTTGATTTGAAATTAGAAATTAAACTAAACTTAAATGGTGATTTGTTGAGAGAACATCACGAGTTGTCATGTTTGCAAGGGAAAAATTTCAACTTTAAAACCTAGCGAGTTTTGATGATTTCCCCTTTGCATTCCTTACCTTCGTCAGGAGACAGCCAGAGTAAGACGAAGGACTAAGGACTCTATTATAGGATAGGCCAAAAAATTAGAATTATCTTTAAACTGTAAAAAAAAGGTATAACACCTCAATGTTAATATTCAGCACCCCAAGTTCGAGAAACCCCTGTTACATCTTACTGGAAGTCAACGATGGATACCATCTTAGCTGGACTTGCCTTGAGTCCATCCGAAGAGGCAATCTGAGACAGTTACTCCTACAACGTAAGAAATGTGCTGCTACCACGCCTGTCGACTTCTTACTTGAGAATGAAATAGTCAAAATTTCACTGAGAACCAGCACTGACTGGACCAGAGATCAACTGTCACCACCTTGTCAGTTAAGTAGGCAGTATTGGCACATAATCCCCACATTAACTACCGCAAGCTGGTAGGACCGGCTTATAAATCGTATCACTTGGACCGCAAGCCGCTCACAGCATGAATCTATTTTAGTAATAAAACGAATTAAAAATGTACTAAAACACTTTCTGATCTAGTTCTAGATTTGTTGGTAAGTTGATAATTTTAAATAAATTGAAACTTTGTTTGTCTTTCAATCAATTAATACTATTAATAATATTTACCATACATCTAAACATAATTTGTTTCAGCTTGTTGTAAAAGTAAATCAATAATTTTACATTACTAATAATATCTACCATATTAAGTAAACCAGCTTTAGGCAATAGTACATTTATTTATCACCAAAATGGCATATAACTGATAAAAATCTGTTTAAAATTAAGAAAACTACAGATTACATCCTTCATACATCTACAGAATGAAAATGGGAATAAAATTTAATTCGGCAACAGTATGTTTTTCAATTAGGTAGTCAATGTGTTAATATCCTCCTATGAGGATATATAAAATTTTTTTTTTCCTTGATAAATCAATATTATTAATTTTAACTTTGATGATCAAATATTTCATAAATAAACTTCATGTTATCTTTGTAAATATAAATCCATCTTTGCAGCATCAATTATTAAGTGAATTTGATGTCGATTCACCGAATGACTCATTTTAAAAGAATACATGTAAATATACCGAGCTAATAAATTAATATTTTGCTGAAGTACCTTCAGTTGAAGGCTTGTAAGACACGAGTCAAAACATTTTTTTCTCACAGAAGTAGGTGGAGAATACCAAATTTATAACAGATTTAGGTGCCCCAGTTGTTATAATTGTCATTCTAAAAATCCTTGGAAGACTGCCTGAGATATGAGCACAATCCTCTTATTTATATCTCTGCCAAGAGTAATCTTGAGCGAAGCTAAAAACTTTGTAAAAGCCAATAACTTTTACTCCAGTTTGGCCTTTAGTGGACCACTACAGCAGCATTGCTGTTAGTAAGGTCCTCTATCGTCACCCACCTCGTCTACAAGTTGATTCAATTACTTGACAAGTGTTTAGTGTGCTACCCTTACTGGCTAATAGACGTGATAAAAAGTCGAGGAACATTGCGCAATAACTTACATTGGCCAAACGACCGATTCTGCAAAGACCTCTACGACATTTCACCTATACATGTAGCCATTCACTTCAATGACCCTGACCACAACAGTGGTACTTCCTGCTATTGTCCTCGTAGCAACATCAAACGGTCCAACTAATTGATAAAATACACTTCATTCATTAATCTTCCCCTCCATGTGCAACAAAGGCCCTTAACAAGTCAACACCGAGACTTTCCTAACATTCGTTTGTCTTTTCTTGACCTCCTTATCACTTGTAAGTGTGGAAAAGGGGCGATTGAGATGAGATGGGCACGGTACTAAATTAAACACGTGTATCAGTGCCGCCACTGATTTAAATCATCAATTTACTAATAATGTTTATTTGTCTTTATCTGTAGCAGGTTAAGAATGATTTCTGTCAGAACGTATCAATCTCTTTATTTATTTCAACGCAAATTTCTGCAGGCTCATCTTTTGTCATATAGAGTCGCGTGTCAGATAGCAATTAGCTTTCATTCCAGCATATGACAGCAAACAAGATAACTGACAAATCGACTTTTATTGAATGAAGACTGAATACGTTTATCAAAGATTACCTGCGAAATGATAAGTCATCAGGACAAAAAAGAGTTATTTGTAATTTTACTCAAAACCTAAATAAACTAACACTAAGGCTAGTAAAAACAAATTATCTCTGAATATGCCAATAATATGTATATACACTGTTCTTCTCAAATCTGGGTTATGTTGATAAAATGCTCACCAATCTCTAGGGATGTAATCTTCACCCAGTGAAGAAAGTAATTAAAATAATAAAATCATTCAATGTTGAACAAGATACGTCAGTAAACGAATATCCACACAACGTCTTTAACAATGCACATTATGTTCTTTGGCAACAAAATGTTGAAGGAAGTAATATGTCGTGTAACTACCGCTGACTCGTTTCTGCTTGTATCACCTGTATTTCCATCTGCTAAGGCCGGAGCTATATTTGGTTGACTAGTATAACTGTATTTACGTATATCAGCTGTCTATTTTATTTGCTCAGGCGTGAGCAAAACTTGGTTTGGAATTTACTGAAACTTAAATGTTTCTGACTCAAAATAAAATAAAAAATAAAAACTTGAGATCTACCGAAGCATGCGCGGCTCCCCCCCTTTGCATTATTAATTGTAACCCTGACTGCTCCTGTTCCAATTTTCATTCTAACCCTGACTGCTCCTATTCAAGTTTTAATTTTAAAACTGACTGCTCCTGTTCAAGTTTTAATTTTAACTCTGACTGCTCCTGTTCTAATTTTAATTTTAACCTTGACTGCTCCTGTTCAAATTTTGATTTTAACTCTCACTACTCCTGTTTCAGTTTTAACTCTGTGCCAGTGTTATGTTAACTCTGACTTCTCCTGTTCTAGTTTTAACTTTAACTCCGAATGCTTTTGTGCCAGTTTTAATTTTAGCTCTGACTTCTCCTGTGCCAGTGTTATTTTCGTGTATTAGTGAAAGGGCTGTGACTGAGGGGCAACAGGCGGCGTATTTTATAAGGAGTGTCAGGCACAGAATTTCAAGGGCGAGCGCGCAGTGGCTAGACTCGTCGGCTTCGCGCAGGTGACTCAGTGTGTGTCTTTAGTTGTGATGTGCGACGGAACGAACGGAATAATTTGTCTTCTCTTTGTTACTTTCACAATTGCCTCCACGGCTGGCGAGTTGTGGATTTTAAAGTTGCTGCCATAAGTGAAATGGGTTCATTTTCGATACAAGACAACAGGAGGCTGAGACGCTTGGGAGTCATGACCCAAGTGGGCCCGCCCCTCTTAGAGTGTAAAGGAGTATATCGGGCCGAAACACTTCTCGGACGGGGGGACTACTTCTTATGATAAGATTGCTTCCTGTTGTACCGCTCTGTAAAGAGTTTCCTATCATCATAAAACTGGATATGTATTTTTAGGCCTGATGTAGTACTGTGAGAAATATAAATATATAATGGGTTCAGGGTAACCACATTGTGTTATGATACCTTGGGAAATAAGGAAATAAGAGCGTATGTACTCGGGGATTTTTTTTTTTTTTTAATCCTAAGCGGCCGTGTGTATTTAAATTAGTTTCTGAAGGATACGTTGGGTGAAGGGTGTATTAGTGTCATGATAAATGGTGTATGCATGTATATATATATATATATATATATATAATTTGTGTCTACTTTTGATAAACCTTTCATATGTAGCTTTTGATAAGTGTAGGGCTAGTTACCATTAAATATATGAATATATTGGAGTATAGAGAAGCGGTGTTGTGACGCGTATCTGCATAAGTCCCGAGCTGGCCTCAGAAGAAATCAGGTCAGGGCATCTGTGTTAAGCGTAAGAGACAAGCTGTTGTCTTGTGAGGGAGAGGAGAAGGGGTGAGCTTTTAACAATGCGGTTCAGCCATCCTGTCCCAATGGACAGAAATGGGTTAGGGCATAAGTGCTTGTTGCTAGCATGTGGATTATTATGGTGTGGGAAAAGGGGGTGTAGGTAAATATTTGTGTTTGTAATGTTGTTGAATTATGGTTATAATGAATTTGTTGTATATACGTTGTTATTGTTTTTACGGCTATTCACTTTGCCTTCTACTCGGAGAGAGAAACCAGAGGCTTCATTGTAATTGATAGCTGGGTTACGCACAAAGTAATGGTCGCCCCTAGCTACTTCTGCAAGACGGCGAGGCATCAGGGATTCTCCTGACTTGGGGAAACATATACCTCAGAGTTGAATTGCCTAGAAATTTGAGCGCTCGGCTCCCACGGCCCAATACGAAACAGGCTACATTGCCTGGTATCGTTTACATAATAATAATAAATTCTTTAACACCAAAACGGCGCATAAGGCAGAAACCAGTGCTCTCCAGGTTGTATGTTGTGACGCCACTCCTCTTAGCTCTTGCACATTGTTTAATCCCAACGTTCTTCATTCTCTTATTATTGTTCTTCTGAGTGTTTCTTTTGGTCTTCCTTTTTTCCTCTTAGCCTCAGGAACCCAAGTGAGTGCCTGCAATGGTATTCTGTTGTTTTGCATTCGTAGGACATGACCGATATATGACCATCGTCTTTTCCTTATATAGTTGGAGACATATTTCTGCCTAGAGTCTTCTCTTATTTGTCGATTAGTCTTGAATTCTTTCCAACTGATGTTCATGAGTTTTCTAAGACATTTGTTCTCGAATGTATTCAGCTTGTTCTCCAATGATTTTGTTATTTTCCAACTCTCACAGCCGTATGTTAACACTGAGATAACATTTGAATTAAACAGACGAAGCTTGGTATGTATATTCAATGATCGTAATTTCCAAATGTTAGATAATCTATTGAAGGCGCTAGCTGCCAAAGCAATTCTAGTATGAATTTCTCTTGTTGTGTCACCATCCTGAGTCATTTTACTGCCTAAATAATTGAAACTTTCAACTTTCTGTAGTTTTTCCCCGTTCAGGATGATATTAAAGTTCTCGTTAGAAAAGTTCATAACTTTAGTTTTAGAGGCATTTATTTGGAGACCTATTTTAACCGAAAGATGACACAAATTATTTACTGCTTCTTGGGATTGTCTGGGTGTTGAACTTAAGAATGCTAAATCATCTGCGAAATCCAGGTCCCCCAGGAATTTTTCATATGTCCATTTTATACCTAATTGTTCATTGTGGGTATAGTTTTGCATAACCCAATCAATAGCTATTCCAAAAAAAGTAAGTGGTGACATAATACAGCCTTGTTTCACCCCTGTTTTCTACTGAAAACCATTCTGTATTCCCTTTATTTGTTCTAACACAACATCTTGCATTGTCATATAGCGCTTTGATTATATTCACATATTTTGTTGGAAAACCATAGATTGTAAGTATCTTCCACAATGATGGGCGGTGTAGTCTATCAAAGGCTTTTTGAAAATCGACGAAGGTGATAATAAGTGGCGATTGCCTTTCCACTGATTCTTCTATAATTGTTCTTAGTGTGAATATTTGATCAATACATGATCGTTTCGGCCTGAACCCCGCTTGTTCTTCTCTGATCTTTTCGTCAGCATGCAATTTAAGTCTTTCTAACATCATGCAACATAATAATTTTCCAGGTACTGATAATAGAGATATACCACGCCAGTTATTACAGTCTGATAGATCACCTTTCTTCGGTAACTTTACAATAATACTGTCTTTCCATTGTTGTGGTGGTTGTTCTTCTCTCCATACTTCATTTATAATATCTAAAATTCTCAAGAGGTTGTTGTCATTAACTGCTTTAATCATTTCGCCTGAAATTTCGTAAACTCCAGCAGCTTTAAAATTTTTAAATCTTTTAACGGCTTGTTTGATCTCGTCCACCGTGAATTCATCGCAAGTTATTGGCAAGGTGGTTGTGGGTGTTTCATTATTAAAATCGGGTGTTACTGTTGGTGGTGGTCTGTTTAGCACCTCTATGAAGTGCTCAGCCCATCTCTTCATTTGTTCTTTTTCTGTTGGTATTGGATTCCCTAATTTATCTTTAACAGGTGTTTCCATATCAGTAGGCTGGTGACATAGTTGTTTTGTAATTTGATAAAGGCACCTACTATTACCAGTTCTTGCAGCATTTTCAGCTTCAACGGCCAGTTCATTGATGAAATGTCTTTTATCTCTTCGAGTTTTTGTCTTCACTTCTTTATTTAACAAGTTATAAGTTAGTTTGCAAGATTCAACTGCATTATATGTACTTGCCGCTAGTAGTTTAAGTTTTGCTGTTTTCCTTTCTTGTATTTTATCCCAAGTATCTTCTCTCATCCATTTTTTCTTTTTATGTACTAGGTATCCGGTGGTCGCTACAGCTGCTTCTGTCATTGCTGTTCTCAGTTGTTCCCATTTAGTATCGATTGTCTTGTTGGTGACATCGTTGTCAATTTTGCCCAAAGCATCGAAATAGTTGTTCATTTTGACATTATATTCCTCTTTTACATCGTTTGATTGCAGTCTGTGTACATCTATTCTTCTATTTTTATTCCGTTGGTATAACTTCTTCAGTTTAATTCTAAGTTTAGCTATGCAGAGGTTATGATCGCTTCCGATCTCTGCACCTCTGTATGCTCTGACGTCTTGAACTGATGAGCGAAATTTTGCGCTTATGCAGAAGTGATCTATCTGGTTCTTAGTTCTGCCATCAGGTGAATTCCATGTTATCTTGTGGATATTCTTATGTGGAAAGATGGTGTCCGCCACAACGAGGTTTAATATTTCACAAAGTTCTAGAAGTCTTTCACCATTTTGATTCATACAGCCTATGCCATGAGTACCGAGATATCTTTGCACTCCATCGTTGTTGTCACCTACTTTGGCGTTAAAATCGCCCATGACTACTATTATGTCATGCTTGGGTATTGTGTTGATGGTACTTAGAAGTGCTTCATAGAAGTCATCTTTTGTGGTATCAAGAGCGTCGTTAGTTGGTGCATAGCATTGTACAGTTGAGAGCTTGAAAAATCTTGTCTGAAATCTAGCTAATATTAGCCTCTCATTAATAGGTACCCAGCTGATGAGCGATGCTGCTGCTTTCTGTGTCATTAAGATGGCTACTCCCTGTGTGTGACGATTATCATTACTACCAGAGTATATAATTTGCTTTTTTTCTTCTGAAATATATTTTATGCCCTTTCCCGTCCATCTACACTCGCTGACACCCAATATGTCCAACTTATAATTATCCATTTCTTTAATTATTTCTTCCATTTTTCCGTCCTGATACATAGTTCTTACCTTCCAGTATCCAATTTTAAAAATCTCCTTAGCCCCCAAGATATTAGAATGAGTCATGTTCACTGTCGAGCCTGGTTCTGTTTCGATAACAATCGCTTGTTTTACGATAGTGACTTGTTAATTCTCTGATCAACCCTTCTATATCGTTTACATACTCCCACAATAAAGCAGTAGAACAAAACCCGAAGCGGTTTAATCGTCGTTTGTGTAAAACGTTGAGTGCCATCACTACTGGCTAGATTTACAGCCAGATCCATATATATATATATATATATATATATATATATATATATATATATATATATATATATATATATATATATATATATATATATATATATATATATATATATATATATATATATATATAGTCACCATTCTGTTATTCTGGAGAGGAGAGAGCGAGATCATGCATCTCTCTAATACTAACTGGAGGAGGTAACAGACGAAGGGTAACGCATCTGTGCCAAAAAAGAAGACGATAGCCACAGGAAGGAATCAAACTAACGGAGAGAGGAGAGAGTGGAGTTAGTTGTTTCAGGAACTGAATAGGTAGATATATATGTGTACGGTATAGAGAACTTAGAGTTGAGCCTCTGAGGTAGACGAAGCAGAGGGCTCTATGTAGAATTTAGTTGTGTAGAATTTAGTTGTGTAGGACAGCCGTGAGCGTCTTGGTGACAGTTTAGTTAGGATCCCGTTACACGCCCATTGAGGCATATTGGGAATATGGTGTTAGGCCCATATTTTCTTGACTGTCGGCACACTAGGGGTGATGTGGTCAGCATCACGCCGGCCGCCTTAACTTTCCCAGAGTTGCTCTGTTACCCATTTAGGGCTGGGTCGACCCAGGAGCCGTTTGCGGCCTAAAAATATTCCAACTCATCTGGGGATCGAACCATAGACCACATAGCTAGGAAGCCAGTGCACTAACCACTATGCTACCGCGGCCCCCAAGTTTAGTTAGATTAGATATTAATTCTTTCTCTGTCTGGTTACACGGGAAAAAAGGAACACTGGTGGAGTGTAGTCTGTTGTTTGTGGGACTCCACGGATTTTCTTTGTTCAAATAGCAAATTGGTTTAATGGGCGATGTGTCTTACATAGAGAACCGGTTTATTGTCACGATTTCCATTGCCCATTGCGGTTGTTCCACAGCCAGCCTGATGCCTTTTCGGCAGTTTCTCTAAGCCTCTTCAGTGCCCTTGTTCTCGACTGTCCCCTCAGCCCCAACAGTTTCAATAGATCATACACTGATGCAGCCACAAGCCCTCTTGCGCCCACTTCAACAGCCATGACCCTTGCAGTGAACCCATCGTGTCTCAGATCCGCGGCCAGATCACTATACTTGGCCGCTTTGAACAAATGTTGCTCGTCTAATCTGCATTTAAATGGCACGGTCAGTTCAATCAGTATGACCTGAAGCGTTGCTAAAGAATGAAGCACTATATCCGGCCGTCTCCGTGATTTTCTGATACTCTCTGGATATGCCCCTCGTCCAGGTAGGTCTACCGCCATCTCCCAGTCATTTGCACAGTCAAGAAGAGATGGTAAACTGCTACCAGGTTTACTCGGTTTGGGGTGTGCTGACTTTCCTGCCCTCAGAAAGTATGTATTTGCGGTGCTCGACCTTGGTTTGCTATTCGCCTTCATCCTTGCCAGATCTATTGTCGCATCAAGCTCATTTAGCACTTTGTTATGGCGCCAAGTGTATCGCCCTTGCCCTAATGACACCTTACACGCTGAGAGCACGTGTTCGAGTGTCTGCCTCCCCTGGCACAGGGTCACTGCTCATCATCCGACTTTCCCCATTTCACAAGGTTGGTGGCCGACGGCAGCAGGTCATACATTGATCTAACAACGAAGCTGAGCCTAAGAGATGCCATATGCCATATATCATTCCATGTCAAGGACCTCTGCAGGGCTCCTTCCCATGTAGTTCTTCCACTCTCCACTTCGTTCCCGTTTTCAATGTGGGCTGAATGGACTTAACCACGTCATCAGCTGACTCGCGTAGCATCATTGCAAGCCTTGCCTTTCCAACTTTGTACTCTTCAACAACTGACATGAAAGGAAGCAGAAGTTTTGACTTTTTGCAGTACAGTGCTACATCTGACAGACCTGGTGGTACTCCTAGCCATTTTCTCATGAACTTGTTGACCTTCTGCTCTATAGCTTCCACTATACTTGTGCTTATTTCATATATAAGCAGTGGCCACAGCAACTTCGGTATTAACATGAACTGGAGGCACCACAGTTTGAACTTTCCCAGGAGTCTGCTTTGGTCTATGATCTGTAGTCCTCTGTCTGCCATTTCTATTGTCTGTTGCACTGCCTTCGAGTCTTTTAATGAGGCATCGTACACCCTGCCAAGACTTTTAACAGGTTCCTCAATGACAGTAGGGATTCTTTGGTTGGAAACCATGAATATGACCTCTGCTATCTTCCCTTTCCTGACTGATAGGCTTCTCGACTTGTTGGGTTTGAAGCTCATTCTGCACCAGCTGACTAGTTCATCCAGGCGTGCTAGCATCCAACAAATGCTACATTAATAACTCCCTGATAATCTTACTTACATAAACATTAATGTAGCCCAAATAAAGACCACTCAAGTATGGCTGGAAGGTGCGTGCGTTAATTCACATGTGAATATGACTAAAAGTTTGTCACCAATTAATTTTTAAAAAAAAACCAAGTAAACAAAATTTGTTGGTGACATTAAAAACAAACTAGTTTACCTTGGCTGTGAACAACAAATGTCACCAGTAGACATTCAATCCGACGTCCAGCTTTGAATGGCATAATTGTGTCAGACGTCTTGAGCAAATACATGAGAACTGTGGAGAGGTCTCTGTCATAATATTGTTCGTGGCCACTATTTTATAATACAAGGTATATCTGACATCGTTTTCATCACATCTTTTTTTCCCAAGGAATGTGCATGCTGGGAAATAATCCTTATCTGTAAGTGAAAATAGTGAACGCATCAAGGCTGTTATGTGAGGCCATATTTGTCTTATTTGTCACAGTTTGGTTGTGTGTCTGTTTCTTTTTTAATTTAGTATTTAGACACGAGTTTCTGCACGTTTAATTGTCTGTCTGTCTGTCTGTATATTTTTGTTTGACAGATAGGGAGAATGAGACAAAAATGGGTAAATAGAGATACACAGACAGATACACAGACAGATACACAGACGGATACACAGACAGATACACAGACAGATACACAGACAGATACACAGACAGATACACAGACAGATACACAGACAGACCGAAAGAAAACAGTGTATTTAGCTAAGTGTATGTATGAATGTGAGTTTTCTTTATGCATTGAGTTAATTAAAGCTTTTCGGCCGTCTGGACCGTCTTGCTGGTTTAAATTTTAAAATTTGTATTGTGTCGAAGGTTGGGGTTTCTCGTGCAAGCGGTGTGTACTCAAATCAAATCGAAAATCACCAAGCAGATTCCAACCAACCACTCAACATACACAGTACATATATAATGCACTACTATTTACTATCTGTATACATGCACAAACAAAATACATACATGCACACTTGTGTGGTAGATTATTAATAGTCAAAGAGAGGTAACTCGGTTTTATTAGAGAATCATAATAACTGAGTAGTCGAGGATTTGCATATTTAATGAGGAGGCCCCACTAGATGTCACGTGGTACAAGTTTAGGTAGGTCTATAAGTAAGGGTAGTAAAGATGCTTCCATCTCTTTCACGCCACATAACCGTTAAGACAGCAGTACAGTGGTGCTCAGCAACATTATCGACTGATAATAAATGTCAAGTTCGTGGTTTGCAAGACTATCAAGTTACAGGGAGAACAAGATGCTTGACGCCATGAGAATTGTAAGGTGATCAGCTTTAAATAGAAAGCAACGTTGGTGTGTACAACTGACCTAGATCAAATGCGTAGCCACGCAGAGAAATCCATTAAGCCTTAAACTGACGAGCCCACGTGCCGTCGGTCCGAGATATCAAACTCCATAATTCTCGCGTTTATACGTCGGTCACATCTAAGGGATGAAACTGTGGTTGAAAGACATTAATTGTATTGTTTCCCTTATATGTACTCTCCCGAAAATAGTAACACTCAATGAAGAACAGTCGTTGAATTTTGCAACACAAAGTGAGTGACAGCGATATATGAATAAAATTTTTGATTGTAGAACCCAGTTTTATTCCGGAAACGCATTTAACTCATCATTCTGTTAAAAATAACCTTAAAATATACGTTTTTGATTGTTTCTTCAAGACACAATTTTAATTTAAAGTATTGCAGACTTATTATTATGGATCACAATGATAAGATGGCTGCAAAACGAGCTGCAGATGCTAAGAGGAAAAGACGATCGCGTCAATCACAACGAGCAAGCGAGACTCTAGAAGAAGCAGCAACACAACGACAACATGAAGCAACACAAAGACAAGCACAGCGTCAGTCACAACGAACAAATCAGTCTGCAGGAGAGCATGACACTCAACGCGCTGCAGAAGCTGTTCGCATTCGTCAGAAAATGTTGTCATCAAAGAACTTTAATATATTACAGTTTTTGATTTTTTTCAGTCATTAATGACGGGTTATTGCCAGTTATTTTATAAGATCAGTTTGAAGTTTAAATTAAACGCACAGCCAATACTCATGAAAAATTAACGTAACCTAGAACTTGTCCAGTACATTCCAACATAACCTGAAATCAGTTGTATGAATCTTCTTCTTCTTCCTCGTTCGCACTGAAAAGGACGTTGGTTGCGTTGTGTCTGTTTACGCCAGAGCTGCGATATCTGCGCCTTTCGGCCGACACATCCGACTTCAGCAAATCATTTTTTGGGACCGGGTTTGCCTTCCTCTTCAATCCCTACTCTCTCAGCCAGACTGCAGTGATGCAGCCTGTGTCCAGGACCACCACGTGGAGGTGGAGTAGGGTCTTGGTCAGCTCTGGTTCGCTGACCCTGACGCAAGCAGTCAAGCTATGGGTCGCTGACTGCATTCTCTATTGCTGCGTCTTTGGGTCCCAGTTATAAGAATCAAGAATTAAAGATGTCCAGTATAATGTCTCAGAATGAAGAGATCACGTGTCGAGATAGCAGTTAGACAAATAAAGAAACTTCCATGACCAACGAGAACACAATCATGTATGAGACTATTGTTACGAGCAGGAGGGGATATGCCCCACAGAATTTATGTTGACGTTCTTTCAATTTTGAACCTATGTAAATATGTTCAATAAACGTTCAGAAACAGCGTGTGACTTGGGGTCAGTTAGTCAATATGTCTAGCTACATGGTGTGTTACATGTGTGTTACATGTGTGTTACATGAAATCATCATCATCATCAACGTCAAGGAACAAAGAACGTGCCTCTATTAATATTAAATGACGAGAAAGTAAATTTAGTGTGTTGCCAACGTTCACCAACTCTTCTCATACTTGTTATTGTTTCTTTGTTTGTCTCTATACATATATTATGTTTCTTAGTTTGTCTCTATACATATATTATGTTTCTTTTTTGTCTCTATACAAATATTATGTTTCTTTGTTTGTCTTGATACATATATTATGTGTCTTAGTTTGTCTCTATACATATATTATGTTTCTTTCTTTGTCTCTATACATATATTATGTTTCTTTGTTTGTCTCTATACATATATTATGTTTCTTTGTTTGTCTCTATACAAATATTATGTTTCTTTGTTTGTCTCTATACATATGTTACGTTTCTTTGTTTGTCTCTATACAAATATTATTTTTCTTAGTTTGTATCTATACATATATTATGTTTCTTAGTTTGTCTCTATACATATATTACGTTTCTTTGTTTGTCTCTATACATATATTGTGTTTCTTTGTTTGTCTCTATACATATATTACGTTTCTTTGTTTGTCTCTATACATATATTGTGTTTCTTTGTTTGTCTCTATACATATATTATGTTTCTTAGTTTATATCTATACATATATTATGTTTCTTTGTTTGTCTCTATACACATATTATGTTTCTTTGTTTGTCTCAATACATATATTATGTTTCTTTGTTTGTATTTATACATATATTATGTTTCTTAGTTTGTATCTATACATATATTATGTTTCTTTTTTGTCTCTATACAAATATTACGTTTCTTTGTTTGTCTCTATACATATATTATGTTTCTTTGTTTGTATTTATACATATATTATGTTTCTTAGTTTGTATCTATACATATATTATGTTTCTTTTTTTGTCTCTATACATATATTATGTTTCTTTGTTTGTCTCTATACACACATTATGATTCTTTGTTTTGAAGTGACAGTGTCGCTTTTGATTACATCTGCTTTCCTATTGACTCCCTTTACTTTATGATAGTTGTTTAGTGGCGCTATCTTTTCCCAACACTTTTCAAATCTAATTTCAGGCCATATGTATCTCTTGTCAGTAGATTTCTGTATTTTCTTTTTTGTCTACTGGTTTTTGAAACATATGATACGATTTTGATATTGTAACCGTCATTTTGAACTAATATTATAAGCAATTTCACGAAAGAACAAATAAATAGATATACATATTTTAAAACAAACACAGATGCTGATATACTTGAATATCGTGATAGATACACACAGAAAACAAGAAGCTATGTCACAAACAAAGACAGCGATGGGTCACAACTTCAAGCATAACATACACATGCTCTCACATTGAAAGACATATCATGTCAAAGTCACGGACATATTAATAGTTAGTTTGTTTTTTTCATCTGCATTTTCTTTTCCTTTACTTGCCAGTAGGGAGATATTTCCTTTTTTATCATTAATATTCTTGAAATATGAAAGTAACATAAAAAATGGCATACCTAATTTACACAGCAATGGCGCTAGGTGACGAATATAATTCTGCTTAACACTACAACATTTATGTTTTTACAGATTCATTCATTTAAACGTTTCTGATCTTCATCTCGGTAAAAGTCGGAGAATCATATTCAGAAACGGGATTCCAGCGAATACCAGTCCTGTCCTGTCCTGCCCACAGACCGTTCAAGTTTGATGTGTAACAATCGTAATACCACCATGCTCCATGATAAACCGTCGCACAACTACGACTTGGACTGTCATCGTTGTCTCGTTCATAAGTGGAGAAACGCGATCCTTTGTGGTACGTTAAGGCGTCCCCTGCTGTTCCATCATACTTCCCCAATGTGAGTCTGTAATTCGACAGCTCGTCAGAGATCATGAAGTTTGAGTAGTGAGCAAAACGTTGTGTCCCTCCGTATTCCAGGTCAATTCTGAGATCAGTATAACCCTGAAATAAAGAAATCTTGAACTGTACAAAGTATATATATATATATATATATATATATATATATATATATATATATATATATAAATATATATATATATATATATATATATATGTATAAATTAATTAGCAGCAACCCGTCAATAATAACGGAAGTAAATAAAAAAACTGTAATATATTTTTAAAATATTTTTAAAACTCAATATAAAAGCTCTTGCTGCTTCTTCTAGAGTTGTGACAATACGTCTGAACGTCTCTTTTGTGTGATCTCTCACACCATCAGCCCTCTGGCAGTATCCTTTCTTTTTCTTCATTTTTCTCACTCATCGCTTTTATTTGGCATAAATCATGCCTTTTCATTCGTTACTTTCATTCATTTTACTCTTTATGCTGGACATAGCATGGTGAAGTCTGTAACACGCCACTCCTCTATGGCACTATTTGCTACGGGAGTAATTCGTATCTTATTGTTTCACACCTCACTCCCAGACTGTTGCTATGCTCCGCCAGGTTTGGTGACCCGACCGGCGATAATATTTTATCGCTTAATCTGCTGAATAGAACCAGATTTGTTTCCTGGCGAAACCATAGGTGAGTGGCGACCATCCCTGACTCATTATGCCAGAAACACATGGGCACAATATTGTGATAGACAGAGGTGCGGCCGGAAGTCTTGCGCAACGGGGTGACATCACTGTGGGAGGCGACGCGTGTATAGTAAATTTAATAATTGTCAAATACGCGTGGGCTGAGTAATGATAAACAAATCGACCACACTAGTACTAGAGAGCGATTGGTTCGCCAGAATCTACTATGGATTTGATTGGAACTTTCGGCGAAAACACAGCTGGGATTGGAAACTAAGGATTGTGAGATATAGTGTAGAAATCAGACACAGAACAGCGCAGACCGCAACGCAGAGCAGAGATGACCCCAGAACTCCGACGGGTGTAAGGATGAGTAATAAGTGATGATTACATCACATGTGCCTAAAGTGTATAGAATCATTTTGTGAGATTTATATACCTTTTTAATTGTAATTCAGGCAAATCATTATTCAAGAACTCCAGTCGCATGTTCCTAGTTAATACCCAGAAAGATATTGGTGAATTTTCATCATATTCCTGGAGTTACACTGTGCACTCGGGAATTTCATTCTTCTGAGGGGTTAATAATGGTGGGTGGAGCGCGTGAAAATGGGCCTGTTAGTTTGCGGAGAACAAATGAACTCAGCAGAAGGCATTTGTTTCTTTCTATTTGTCTAAAGTTCGTGGTTACAAGCCATCAGACTTAATTACTGAAGCTCCTACGCCACTGGTGTGAGAAAAGAGTATCAAAACTAACCGCCTACAGTGGACGAGTTATGTTAAGAAGTGTACTCATCACCAAACAGAAGTGACGGAAACCACAGCTGCTGGACTCATCTGGAGCTAAGTTTTTTGTGTGTAACAGGCTGCAGCAAAAATCAAAGACATTTCTAACGCCCCGACAAAACATCTTGGATGAAAATTATTTAAATCTTTCACCCTATGTAATCCTTATTTTAACTTGTTGAACTAATTGACCATTAAATTTGTTTTATGTTATTTTAAACTAAACAATAATAGTTGATTCAGTTTATATGTATGAAAGCAAACGTATGAGCCAGTCTTTCTTGATAAATTCATATATATATATATATATATATATATATATATATATATATATATATATATATATATATATATATATATATATATATATATATATATATGTATCATCCAAACCTCTACACCTCACGGTAGTAGAGGAACGACTATGTAAGTAAGTAAGTACTACCTTCTGAAATGTGCATGACATAAAATAGAGTTATAATGTTATTAATAGAAAGCCTGGATTCTGTTCCATTTACACAGGTAATAAAAATATATCCAATCTCGAGCTACGAACTACGTTCTTGAACAAATTTAAAGCGTCGAGCGACCAAGTCAGAGAGAATTAATCTCCCCATATGAATAACAACATTTTGTTTCTACAAATAAATTTCGCTTGTCCGTTTTGTTCAAAATGCAAAAATCTATTTCTAATTTCTACTGTTTTCAGTCAAGTGCGTTAGCGTTATATTATTTCTTCACGCTTTCAATTAAAATGAATTAATTATTTGTCAAAGTCTTATAACATGTACAAACTATCGGCACATAACATAAATTATTATTCCACCTTGATTGTTAAATATTAGAAATGAAACAGGTGCTTTAATTGTACTCTCAGCCCTGATTTTTATATAAGCATCCTTCATCCTATTCATTTGGATAATACCATCGTTAATCAAGGTCATTTTATTACTGGTTAATTATTATGGTGGCCTTGGCGTCGCGTGTGTTAATATCTTTACCTGTTATCTTGTCTCGTTGTGAGTTTGTTCATGTCACAGACAATATGTGGCAGGCTGCAGAACCATAACACAGGAGAAGTACATAATACCGTATCGGGGCATGCCAGATAGTTTGTCTGTGTCTGTATGTGAGTCCTAGAATATGTAGAATGACAAGCTGTTTGTATGGGTTGATATTCGCAAACACCAGCTGACGCACACGACGCCAAGATAATAAAGTTGTTGAAATGTAAATTTGTTTAAAAAACAAACACCTATTAACCCATCAACAGCAGGATTCAGACAACACAGATCCACTGAAGATCCAATTACATATATAGCTCAGGAAATCGAAGATGCTTTCCACGAAAAAAACACACGCTCTTGGTTTGGGTAGATTTAGAAAAAGCTTTCGATAGAGTATGGAAAGAGGGATTGAAAGTCAAACTGCAGAGAAGTGGTGTATGTTGGCGAATGTATAAATGGATTGGTCACTACCTTGAAAATAGAACCGCCAGAGTACAGCTGCAAGGACAGAGAAGTAAAAAGTTTATATTAGAGCAGGGGGTCCCACAAGGGAGAGTCCTGTCACCTACACTGTTCCTTGCATACATAAATGACATCATCATGTAGCATGTCCTTTGCAGAACGTCGCTCTCATCACAGCTCGCCTGAAAGACTCTCGATCTCTAGCCAGCCCTCCTGCCTCCTCCATTGTCATGTTCAAGGTGTCTTCAATGTCCTGTGTCCACTGTCTTCTTGGTCGGCCCCTGCCTCGCCTTCCAGGTACCATACCCTCCATCACTGCTCTCTCTAAGCCACTATGGCGTTTAATGTGGCCAAAATATTTCAGTTTCCGGGACATGATATTGTTTATGAGCCAGTTTTCCTCGATGTTCAGGTCGTGAAGGATGTCTATATGTTTCTTCTTCTTTGTGAACGAAATTCTGAGAATTTTTCTGTAACACTTTGTTTCGAAAGATTCGATTTTTTTCTTTAATGTTTGAGTAATGGTCCATGATTCACACTCATATGTTGCTACCGGAAAGATGCACGTTCTCAGAAGTTTTACTTTTATTAATTTGCTGGTGTTATGCCATAGGTTCTTCATTTTATTTAACCTCTGCATTGCTATGGCCAGTCTCCTTCTGACCTCTTTTGAGCAGTCTCCATTGTTGTTAATTATGGAGCCAAGATATTCACAATTTGTGACATTTTCAATTTCCTCATCATTGATGGTAATTTTTGGTTGGCATCTTGTTTTGTAGGTGGACATTATCTTTGTTTTCTTTGTGGTCAGAAAAATGTTCTGATCCTCTCTGTGTCTTTTGACAGACAGGATTAACTGTTCTAGTCCCTTGGCACTGTTTGAAAGAATAACTGTGTCATCTGCGTACCTGAGTTCTGGTATCGCATTTCCACCAATTGTGAACGGATCGCAATGTTCACATTCTTGGTCACTCCGAACATTTCTCATTATATTTTCTGCATAGATGTTAAACAAGTATGGAGAGAAGATGGAACCCTGTCTTATTCCCATTTTCACCTCAAACCATCCTGATGTTTCTCCCGCTACTCTGACAGCTGCTTGTTGTTCATGGTATAATGTTTCAATTAGATAGATCAAATGTGCTGGAAACCCCATGTCTCTCATGATGTTCCACAATTTCTGATGTTGTACGCAGTCGAAGGCCTTGGTGTAATCTACAAAGCAGGCATGAAGATCTACATTGTATTCTCTGTATTTCTCGAGGATGTTTCTCACATTAAAGATGTGATCTCTCATACCTCTGCCTTGTCTAAAACCCGCCTGTACTTCGAGTATTTCATGTTCTAACTTTCTTTCTATCCTCTTCATGATAATCCGCAAGAGGATTTTGCTGGCATGACTTATTAAAGCAATAGTACGATAGTTGGTACACAATTTTAAATTGCCTTTCTTTGGGAGAGGGATATACACAGATCTTTTCCATGCTTTGGGCCAGCTTGTGTGGCCGTGTACATAGTTGTTCCTTTGGAAACAGACTATATTCTTACAGGACAGAGGAAGCACACCCCATAATTTTATATTTTATGAGAAACAGAAAATAATAAATAGTGTCACATATTTAGGACAAAGAGTCGCTTCCACACGCCATTTCTAATAATTGGGTGATTTCCCCTGACCAATCGGATAGCTCAGATTTACCTCGGGGAAAGTGGAACAGGACGCCATTTTGGCAGTAGAATGAAAGAGCGCAACTCAAGAGGTCGTATCTAGCCCTGCTCTACATATTTCTTAGTTTGAGAAAATCAAACTTTAACATTTATTATAAAATGTGTGATTCAGGACATTGAGTGTTATATATTTCTCACTGGCGTAAGTAGTGACAATAGTTAAACATGTATTCTGAATAGAGCTCCCAACCCTAGTCGCAGCAGAACTAGGTTCGAGGATTTTGAGTCAATTTGCAACAAAACAATGTCTTACACCTCAAATCAGGTAGAGTAGACTATTCTTGTGTTGGAAAGCATTTAACTCCAGGAATGCTTATGACAATATAGAAATCAAGGACAAATCTGAGGAGATGGGTAAAGGTAATATGGTGCCCGTGACCACTTCTCTTTGATAAAGCGAATAACTAGAGATCACAGACCATGGACGATTTACTACATAATTTTCAACAGCATAATCAACCCTAGGGCATAAGGACAAGGAATAAATAAGACTGGAAAATGTATCGACAACAAGAGTATAGGCAGGCCAGCCCATACAGCTATCGTTTTACCCATGAAAATACCTGGACAATGCATGACAAACACGTTCCACGCCACCCGCACAATTTCAACAAGAGAAATGAATATTGTCTGCTAGGAAGTTATCCTAAAGTAGACGCACATCCCACTGCCCCAGATAAAAATGTCTATGGCTCGCATACTGGAAGCTATTATGCTGTAGATCTACAGAAACCAAATGCAGGTTCTACTGAAAAGGAAGAAATGTTATACAACTCTACAACGGGAGGTTGCTATACCTCTAAACACGTACACAGACGAAGCGAAAACCCTTCACATGAAGGAAACAGAAAATCCTACACCCCGGATGAAGATGATGACAGTTGTTCAACCCATCGTAAAGTAACATACGCGGATAGGCGAAGTTACAGTGTTTACAGTAGAAACAACATATATCAACGTAAAAGTCGTCCTCAGCTTGACAGAGATAGACGATTTATTGATTACCGGACATACGAAAAACCACATAGCACATGGCAGAAACGGAAGTATCCGATCCACGCTGTTCCCCGTTCGAATCCCCAGTACACAAAATGCCATGCCCCCATGAGACAAACACCTCCATATTATCGCCACAGAGAAACAGAAAGCAGACCACGTATACTATCATCGATCAGGTATAATGACAACAAGACAAGGCACACAACGGCAGCTAACAAACACTGGAACACATTGAATAAACGAGCTCAAAGAATGACAGTAAGAAATTTCATTACTGCGGTTCAAAACAGAAAGTTATGGGAATTCAAAAACGTAACGTCAGAGAATGGACAAGTTTGCCTCATATCAACAGAAGATGGATGGAGGGCACACATCGGTCCAAAATAACAAGGTCAGGGCTTCAAACAGCTAAGATCACAGCCGCCGACAAACACACAAACTAAATTCAGTCCTAAAAGTAAGGCAAGACACAGTTAAAAGAACAAGAGTGCTCGTTCCAAAACAATAGATCCTGAAGAAACCCCAACAGATTGTTGAACCATAACCAGTTCTTTATGGAGACGAAACAGAACAAGACAGCATAGCTTTGTCAGACCCCAACGAACATAATGAACTAGTCAAAAACAACAGTGTGCAAATTACTGTGCCCATTGTAACCAGTGCTAACGTTCAGCACAACCAGGTCAGAAGAAAAATCAAGGCGAAACATATACCTGCCTCAAAACCAACAGATGTTCCAGCCATACAAACCCCTACCACAGTGAAACCATCACCGCAATCAAAAGATGTTAAGCCATCACCGCATTCGTCAATGTCCTCAGTGTCCCAACAATCAGCAAATGCAGTGTCGTCGCCTATCACACCCGTCACCACTGCTACTCAGTATGATGCTCGCCTAAGCAGTCGGGACATTGCAAGGTTAGAGATGGCAGAGAAACTGAAGGAACTACTAAAACTTTGCTGAGACACGCCCCTCAAGTCTTCAATGTACATGCCATCCCATGTACCGTCACCGCGAATGTGCACTTAATTTTTAACAATGTACTAACTCTCCCCATGTACTCTATTTTCAGTCTTGGACAGTTCAAATGACTTGCTTACAGACTAAGATGTCAAAGCCTCACTGAGAAAGTTATTTTTTCCAGCCTTAGAATACGGATGAACAGAAAGAAATCAAGACCAGCACACGGAGGATTTTCTTTAGATAGCATAATTGTGAAAATAAAAATGTTAAAACGATTGATAACACACGGTGTTACGAGTTTACAGACACCCTTATTTAGTTACATACATTTTCTTAATATTTAGAATGCTACACAACTTTACCTATAACACATGTGTCACACTATTCTGTTGTAACATTCATCTCCACTTTTGTAACTGATCATATTCCACGCTCCATTCACCAGCATGATCTCTGATACTCCAACAATTTTTGTTGATACTGCCTATCACAAATACCCCAAGGACATTTGCGCATGCTGAATTTCTGCAAATGAAGAATCCCTTGAGAGCATTAGTATATGCTAACCCCAGATTGAACACATTACACCTATTTGTTGATGATGCCTTTGCCCATGTTAAAGAAATAGCATTTGCACATGCTGACCTAGCAAATGAAATACCCCATTACCGCATGATAACCACTAATGACACATGAGATGAAGAAGCAACTGGTAATGTATGATGAAAATGCCATTTTATATTAAGGTGAAACTTTATGTTGTCACAACTGAGATTTTGTTGAAATGTTTATGCACAAAATCCCCCACATTAACATTGGAGGGATAATCTTAGTCTTTCGTGGTTACGAGATAAGACAAGGAGATAATAGAATATTTGATGAATACCATGGACATGGAACAAATCAGAGCAGATGATTGTTGCACATATGAGGACCATATTTGAAGTCATTATTGAAGGATTATCAGTAGACAAGGACCAAATGAATCATGAAAATCCCATGGAACCACAAGTACTAAGGACACAAAATGGAGATTAAATAATGGAGAAAAAAAAATAATAATGACTGAATAATTGATACGCCCAGAGGTAAAGGAAATAGAGATACATCCGCATTTTTGGAGAAGATATCTTTTTTTGATTTTTGCTCATTGCCTTTGTAAAATGAACATTGTTGTATAACAAATGACTATTCCTTATCACGAATTACAGAATGTTGTAAGATAGTTGGAATAAATTGACAATTTACTATACTCATAATATACCCAGAATTACAGGAGAGAAATAAATAAATGATTGATGAAAGTGGACACACTGAGATTTGCTCACCCCGAGGATATTGGATAAAAAAAAAAAAAAAAAAAAAAATGTTATCCCAAGGACAGACATGTCACAGATATATCATGGAGATTGGAAATGCAGCAAACTTGGTCAAGGACACCATGAAATAGACCCCCGCCCCACACTTAAGATAACTGACGGATGAGATTTTTGAATTATAAGTACCATAAGTCACCCATCTGGCTGTAGTCAGCGGACGTTACAGGCACCACATAACTCTGACTAACCCTCGACCAGCGAAGGCAGAGTTGGTGTCGAAATTTTGCACATATGTAAAAACACATGTTGTTATTCATGTTTTGGTAAAGTCTAGACATTTACGTTAATAGTTCTATAAATGATTAGTTGAAATATTGATGATAAATATTCGCAAATATAGTACATGGACAATTAATAAGGATATATTTCCAGTACAGAATAAGAGGAATAGGAAGGATCCACATTTTAAATATTGGAGCACCATGAGCGAGGAATTGGACTTATAAAGAAAATGGAAATGGTACACTGTATGCAAGGATAACCAGAAATAATATGGATAAATAGTAGTCAGAGTGCCAGGAACTTTGTCTTACGAGAATATTGTAGATTCCTCACGATCAATTGATTATTTTCTTCCTTTCTATGTCACATTTTTTTTGAGTGATGACCCCAAAATTTTTTTTCATCTCATATTGTCAAAAGTTCTTACATCTCAGTTGATAGTTCCATAAAAAAATTGTTTGATGTGTTTTGCATAAAGGTATTGCTAGATAAGGTACATAGGGAGTTACTAAGGATGAATTCTCAAGATAACAGGAGGACTAGAATAGATACAATGATATTGGAACACCATAAATGATACATTGGTGTTATGAAAAAAAAAAAAAAGGAGACAAATATAAATTGTATACAAGGATGCCTCGAGAGTGACAACATGGATACATATTGTCAAAAGTATAAGCAGTTGTCTTAAAAGAGAAAATAAAGTAATACGGAACCCAATGTAGAAAATTCATGATGATTTGGAAACTATATTTTTCTTTTCCCTTATATTTCATAAAATGATAGTAACACATTCGTCTGTTGGTTGCTGAATAATTTGATGTTTGAAAATTGATGTATGGCAAGTCAAAGAAGATCTTTGGAAAAAAAAAAAAATATATATATATATATAAAATAATATTTCTAGGACAGAGTTCACAGAAAAAAAAAAAAAAAAAAAAAAAATACTGTATTGACAGAAAAGAAGGAATGATTTGAAATAACTGACTAATGGACAGGATCACCACCAGACGCACGGATATTGGAGACAAACATCACATATTTTGAAGAAGAAAAAAAAATGTAATATAGAACATTTTCTACAGTGACGGACTTAGAACGAATTTATACATTTACCATTTAGAAAATGTCTATAACAAGGAAACATTCAAATAAATAAATAAGGATAAGCCATGAGGTTTTAATGCTTTTATTGTGAAAAATGATTACTTATAAAAATGATGCTGGTTGTATTATCGTCTGATAAATATGCATATTATGTTTAGAGATGTTTTCTACATGTAATAATGAGCAAGTGGCTCATTCACAAAAAAAAAAAAAAAAAAAAAAAAAGAAGAAGATGATGATGAGTACCCATGAAAACATTGGCTATTCTATGAAAGTGGTTTGCCATTACCATAGGAATTAGAGATTTTGGACATTTCTTGGAATATTGCAGAGTACTTGGGAAATAGAATAAATAAGTACGCCAGAAAAAAAAAAAAAGATTTTTTTTAGTACTTGCAGGCTTTTAATATGGAGCAAATAACAGTACAGAAAAGAGATAACACCCCTACCACATCCAAGAGAATGAAATCAACTATATTTTTGAATGAAATGTAATAGATTATGATAATCCAGCCAAGTTCTGCAAATAAGATAGTTTATTGTTCATTCCCCAGTGTTGCCACTCGTCACATTTTTTTTTAGTGATGACCTTATGAGTGTTTTGCAGATTTTGTTGGGCAGTGTTGCCAATTTGTAAATTTGGTGAAAAATATTATGATGTGATGAATAAGTTACACTTTTTGAAGTTGATGTCCACTACTAGTTTTTTTTACATAGCAGACGACCTCATATAGACATAGGACCCCAGTATAGGAATTAGATTAAATTTTTTGGAAATATTTTTGGACTTAGAAAAATTTTTGAAGTTTAAATTTTTCTGAAAAATTTTTTTGAACTTAGAAATTTTTGGGGATGGATTTTTGTTATTGATAGTACTCAAATGTCTCCCTACGGGATACATTTGCGGAGCCCCGGGATCTATATGTGGCCGTGTACATAGTTGTTCCTTTGGAAACAGACTATATTCTTACAGGACAGAGGAAGCACACCCCATAATTTTATATTTTATGAGAAACAGAAAATAATAAATAGTGTCACATATTTAGGACAAAGAGTCGCTTCCACACGCCATTTCTAATAATTGGGTGATTTCCCCTGACCAATCGGATAGCTCAGATTTACCCCAGGGAAAGTGGAACAGGACGCCATTTTGGCAGTAGAATGAAAGAGCGCAACTCAAGAGGTCGTATCTAGCCCTGCTCTACATATTTCTTAGTTTGAGAAAATCAAACTTTAACATTTATTATAAAATGTGTAATTCAGGACATTGAGTGTTATATATTTCTCACTGGCGTAAGTAGTGACAATAGTTAAACATGTATTCTGAATAGAGCTCCCAACCCTAGTCGCAGCAGAACTAGGTTCGAGGATTTTGAGTCAATTTGCAACAAAACAATGTCTTACACCTCAAATCAGGTAGAGTAGACTATTCTTGTGTTGGAAAGCATTTAACTCCAGGAATGCTTATGACAATATAGAAATCAAGGACAAATCTGAGGAGATGGGTAAATGTAGTCGAACCTAAAATAAGACTGTAACTTAAAGGAAGGAACACGGAGGAATGAGAAGGTTCGCCATATTTGACAATTGAGTAGGTCTACGAGACAAAGATGCAAAAAGGGATTTTTGCAAAGATGAAAGCGTCTGATGAGATGATAAAACTTTATTATGCTTATTATTGTAAACATGTTCTGAGTTCCAGACTTTGTTGAAATTTTAAGTTTCATGCTGAAAGATATTAAAAGTTTTGCATGAAGTCGAACGCTGTTGAGAAGGTGAATTACTACAGTTTTGAGATCTAGATAAGAAATCTGTCTATTTCAATTAAATTCGCTACATCAACACCTAAGAGAAGAAAATCGAACCTGGTAACACAAATTTAAGAGAGAAATCTAAATCTCTGGTGATTAGGCCAGTTAAACATCTGCTCTCTGTAAAGTAAATTGAAAATACTGCATATACCGGCACTGCCACATGAAGGTAATATGGTGCCGTTCCAGTCCTAAGGAACACATGCCCCGGTTACACTTGCACTGTTCCAGATCTTCACACATAGTGCATGGTAAACGAGGACACTGGCCTCTCCTCCTGCTTGGATTAGTTCAGCTGGTATATCATCGCATCCTGGTGATTTCCCTTTCTTCAGGAATTTGATTGCTGCACGTACTTCATCTAGTATAGGTTCTGGCTCTCTCTCTCTTCATTTTCAATCGTCATGTCTGGGGTCTTTGTACTATCTTCATACATTTCTCTACAGTACTCCCTCCATCTCTCCAATATATCCTTACTTTCTGTTAATATGTTACCGTTTTTATCATTGATTACATATAATGATGGTCTAAAATCCTCTGTTAGCGTTCTGATTTCCTTGAACATATCCCTATCCTTTCCCTGAAATTGCAGCTCTTCTATTCTATTGCAGGTATTTGTAATGTACTGTTTCTTGTCTTTCCTAATCTCTCTCCTGATGTTTCTTGTCTTTCCTAATCTCTCTCCTGATGTTTCTTGTCTTTCCTAATCTCTCTCCTGATGTTTCTTGTGCAGTTTTCGTATTTTTCACTGTTCCGTTCTACCCCTGTTTGCTTCAATTTTCTTCTTTCCTCTATGAGCCTCAATGTTTCCTCCGTGATGTATATCTGCTTCTTATGCACTTTTCCAGAGATCATGTTTTCTGCTGATGTGATGAGAATATCTCTCGCGTGTGTGGCTAGCTCATCCGGTGTCATATCCTCTTGTACAGCTATAAGTGCTTCGAATTTGTTTTGTACTTCTATGTTATATTCAGGTGGTATGGCGCTTACATCGAGACGGAGAGGTCGAGTACCTTTCGTCACTTTTTTCAATGTTAACTTAAAATCTGCAATTAGTAGCTCATGATCTGAATCACAATCTGCTCCTGTGAGTGTCTTTGTAGATGATATACCTGATTTCCATCTTTGTTGTATCAATATGTAATCTTTTTGATTCCTGCTGTTGCCATCTGGTGAGGTCTATGTATAAAGCTTTCTGGGATGTTGTCTAAATAGGGTATTTGTAATGGAGAGGTTGTTTTCTAAGCAGAATTTGATTAGTTTTTCTCCTCTTTCGTTTCTATGTCCTATACCGAATGGACCTCGCACCTTTTTCTCTTCCTCTGTTCTTTCGATGCCAACTTTCGCGTTAAAGTCGCTTATGATTATCATGATATCCCTTTTTTCCACTTTCCCTAAAGACTCTTGTAAACTGTTGTAAAATTCCTCAATTTCATCATCATCTGCTGCAGATGTGGGTGCATAAACTTGTAAAATTGTGATGTTCCTTTTCTTTCTCTTGAGTCTAATCATGAGAAGTCGATCACTAATCGGATACATGACATAACTGACAATATTCAACAAATAACACACAATGCATCCTTTACAGATGACTTAGCCTTGTGGATCTCTGAAGAACGTATCACTACTGAAAACATTCTGATGCAGCAAGCACTAACATCACTGGAAGACTGCGCCAAAACATGGCTCATGAAGATTAATGAAAAGAAAACAACGTATACTGCATTTTCCCTCTCCACTAGACTTCAGAACTTTCAACTAGTACTAAACGGAGAGAATCTTCATTTAAATGAAAATCCAAACTACCTAGGCATTATTTTTCATCGCCGTCTGACTTCGAAAAAACAGGTTGACAGAAATCGAATGAGAGCAAGACAAAGAATGGCAATTATGAAAACAACTTGCTAGAACAACTTGGGGTGCAGATGAGAAAGTGCTTAAGACGTTGTACACAGGGCGAGTGAGGCCAGTCCTTGAATATGGTATGGCAGCATGGGCAACAACAGCTAAGACAAACGTCGATAACATTGGCAGACTCCAAAATCAAGCAATGAGAATTATAACGGGAGGCATGAAGTCAACACCTATAAAAGAACTCGAAAAGATGACATGCTTCCAGCCAATGACGGATAGAAGAGCTTGCAGGGCTCAGCAACAGGCAGAAAAGTTCAAAAGACTAACAGACCACCCAATGTGCCATAGAATGAATGCTCTTAAAAGGCAAAGACTCAAACGAAGCAATTTTGTAGAATCAACAAAACCACAAATACGAACAGTTTCTATAGATGAAGTATCCACTGTTAAACCCATCTACACTGCACACAAGCTTCCAGTTTGGAAACAAAATCGTTTCCCTAAAATGATAGAAAACATTCCTGGAATTGAAAGACAAGAGAGCAAAATTGCAACAGATAGAAAATCCATAGCGACAAAATACATAGAGAAACATTACCCACGCAACACCTGGACCCATGTATACACAGATGGATCAGCAACCAATGCAACAGAAAATGGAGGGGGGGGGGTGTCTTTCTGACCTTAAGCACTGGTGCAAAAAAGGCTGTCAGTGGCGACAGGACGATTCTCCAGCAGCTTCAGAGCAGAGGCAGAGGCCTTGAAGACTGCAGCAGAAGTTATATTGACAGAAGAAAGCACAGAGAGTCAAGTTGCTTTCTCTACTGATGCACAGTCAGTAATTGCAACGTTGAAAAGACAATAATACAGACCTGGATGATCTCAGAATAGTGCTCCACAAACTTTGTCAACGATTTAAAAGTGTTGTGATCCAATGGATCCCATCTCATTGTAACATCACCGGCAATGAAGAGGCTGAAAGAATGGCAAAAGAAGGTTCACATCTACCTCAGCCTGATGCAAAGCATAACTTTTGAGGAGGCAAAGAGTTTTATCAGAATCAGATACAGAAACAAATGGAATGTAGAACATCCAGGGCACACACAGAATGATGCTTACTACCAGCTCAACAGAAGAGAACAAGTGGTAATCTTCAGACTCCGCACTGGCCACAACAGATTGAGATACCATCTATTCAACAAGCTAAAGATAGGAACTACCGATCAGTGGTGCGAATTCGATATAGTGCGAAATCCTAAATGATACCAGGATCGCAGTTAGTGCGATGCAACATTTAATTACTACGTTTTTTTTTTTTTGTTTTAATAAAAAAAAACATGCCGCAAATACAAGCGAGTCAGTCTGCACTTGCCTATCGTCACGTGTGGATTTGCTGCTGCCTGTTGTACCAAAGTACCATATACAGTGCTATTTTGTTTTTAAAGTTCACTTAACAAAATGGACAAAAGGAAAAATACTTCAGATAGAAATACTGACAACGCGAAAAAGAAGAGGCTTGTTATTACATAAGAATAAAAATGTGACGTTACTGAACGTGGTCATAGTAATACTAAGTTAGGACTAGAAGTCGGAATGTCTGAATCTGTGGTACATAATATTTCTTATATAACAAGCAGTTAAATTACGTTAAATTCGATGCCTGTGAATGTATGAAGATTTAAAGACAGAGAAGAAAGTTGAGTCTACGCTGATAGAATATTTTAAAAGATAACAGTGACGTCTTCGTCATATCGTCAGGTACAATATTCAGTAAATATATTTTTTTTAAATGTTGCTTTCTATAACTACTCTATTACTTTGTTTGTGATCTACCTTGAATGAAAAATATTTTTGTTTTAAATCCTTTGCTGTTATATTACCTCAATAAACAACAATAGCAATAATAATTACAATAAAGAGATAACAAAGTATGTTTAAACATTATCATTGCATTTTTCCATCGGCCTGAAACAATTAACATATTTTACATATAACTAGAACTTCGAGTTGTGCACATTCGAGTTATGCGACCACTTCACGCGACTTATTATTCGCGCTAATTGAGACCTAGTTGAACTTACTTGTGACGTCAGATTGTGAATAATGTCATTTCCAATCCAGAAATCTGTATCTGGGGTTCCAAACCCGTTCTTGTAATCATTCCAGCCTTTATAAAAGTCCACGTCACCATTTGTACGTCTCTGCAATATGAAGAGATAAACTGGTAGCAGGTAGTTCAATAGATCGATCGATAGGACGATAGAAATCAGACAGGCATACCGGCAGATGGACAGACAGGTAAGGAAACGGACAAATAGATTAGTAGAAATTGATAGAAGAATTGACAAATGGATGGACGGGCGGACAGACCGACATACAGATTGATAGATAAATAGCTAGATAGCTAAATAGCTAAATAGATATATATATATATATATATATATATATATATATATATATATATATATATATATATATATATATATATATATATATATATATATGTATATATATATATATATATATATATATATATATATATATATATATATATATTATTCTTCTTCCATCCTTAGCCATCAACCGGCAAAGCAGTATGTGGCCAGTACGCCTAGTGGCGTCTTAGGGCAACAACAAATTGATCAATCTATCGCTGTTTCCACCACGCCTAGTGGCGTCTTTGTGGAACAAAAACAGACCAAACAATCTATCATTGTTTCCGTAATCAGATTGGTCGGCAAGCAGGTGATCAGCCCACTGTGCGAAGTTTTTACGGGATGGGGTAAACAGCCCCATGCCCATACCCTCCTTAGTCGCCTTTTACGACATGCGTGGTAGGGTGCAGTGTTACTATTCTTTGCTCCCCTTTCGGGCCCCGGTAACACACGGGTATATATATATATATATAGATAGATTGCGAGAGACAGACAGACGGATAGACAGATAGATAGATAGATAGATAGATAGATAGATAGATAGATAGATAGATAGATAGATAGATAGATAGATAGATAGATAGATAGATAGATAGATAGATAGATAGATAGATAGATAGATAGATAGATAGATAGATAGATAGATAGATAGATAGATAGATAGATAGATAGATGGATGGATGGATGGATAGATAGATAGATAGATAGATAGATAGATAGATAGATAGATAGATAGATAGATAGATAGATAGATAGATAGATAGATAGATAGATAGGTAGATAGATAGATAGATAGATAGATAGATAGATAGATACATAGATACATAGATAAATAGATAGACGGACGGACATACGAACTGACAGACAGGCAGGCAGGCATTTAGATAGATAGATAGATAGATAGATAGATAGATAGATAGATAGATAGATAGATAGATAGATAGATAGATAGATAGATAGATAGATAGATAGATAGATAGATAGATAGATAGATAGATAGATAGATAGATAGATAGATAGATAGACAGCTAAAAAAATACAAAATATTACCTGTATAATTATCCAGCCCCCACCATCAGTTTCTCTATCACACAAAGCCAGAATATTGCTCGACAACAAAAATGTCTGCCTGGGTTGTGTCTTTGACATTCCTCTCTCACATGTCTTCTGTGTGTTCGTAATTTTTAAAAGAGGTTTGGAGAAAATAAACATAATTGTGTACATAAATAAATATATATAAATAGGCGTCAATACATTTCACGAACTGATTTATAATCATTATATAATATCAATGTTTTATATGTGTATATACTGAGACGTTGTGCAAAGTTACATAAGAATGTTTTGATTGACATATGCACACAAATATTTCATAGTTTAAAAAAAATGTAATCTGCAGAAATTTAAGGTCCTAAACTTTACAATCACAATTATATACTTTACAATAAAGGTAAGTAACGTTACCGTTAGCTGTTGTTGCAGTCATATCAGTTGAGTCAACCAGTAATGGAAGAATAAATACAGCAAAGAAACGTTTAACAAATATGACCAACTTGGAAATGAGCAGAGTTATACGGTTTGTAAAAAATTGTATTAGAATATAACATAAATATAACAAGGAGGTAGAGTTAGAACATAAGATTTATAGAACAAGGAGGTAGAGTTAGAACATAAGATTTATAGAAGAAGGATGATGTGTAAGACCATAACGAATAGATTTAATCATCTAAATTTGTCATTTGTAATATTGTAAGAAAATCATTGTTCTATACAGTGACAACACATGTTTGTCATTGGGGATCATTGAGAATTGGTGTATACGTAGCATATTTCCTCAAGTAACTTTGTGCGGAAGGAGGTTAGTACACTGGCTTCCGATCTCGGTGGTCTATGGTTCTATCCCCAGTTGATGTGGGATTTTTTAGACTGCAAACGGCTTTGGGATCGACCCAGCTTCATGAAATGGGTACCAGAGCAACTCTGGGAAGGTTAAGGTGGCGGACGTGACGCTGACCACATTGCCTCTAGTGTGCCGTTGGTCAAAAAAATATAGGCCTAACACCATATTCCCAATATGCCTCCATGGGCGTGTAGAAGAATCCTTGACCTTTACCCTTACTTTGTGTGGACACTTTATTGTATATGCAGTGTTTGTTATTTTCAACAGATTACTTCATTGTTGTTAAGGGCTCAATGGTAACGTCATAGTTCGTCAGTTATTCAACGATGTACAAGTTAATTTTTTTTATACTGCTTTTGTTTCAGCCGTTTATAGATTATGAGAAATATGTCACATTCATAATCGTTGCTGTAAATATTACGTTATAGATTATGAGAATTGTGTCAGATTCATAATCGTTGCTGTAAATATTACGTTATATGTGATGAGAAATGTGTCACATTCATGATCGTTGCTGTAACTGTTACGTAATGGATGATGCCAAATGTGTTACATTCATGACTGTTGCTGTAAATATTACATTACAAATGATGAGATATGTGTCACATACATCATATTTTTTTTTCCTTAAATGTTACGTTATAGATGATGAGAAATGTGTCACATTCATGTTCGTTGCTGTAAATATTACGTTATAGATTATGCGAAATGTGTCACACTCATAATCGTTGCTGTAAATATTACGTTATACATGACGCGAAATGTATCACATTCATGGTTGGTACTGTAAATATTTCACTATAGAGGATGAGAAATGTGTCACATTCATGATCTTTGCTGTAAATATTACGTTACAGATGATGAGAAATGCGTCACAGTCATGAACTCTGTAAATATTGCATTATAACTGATGAGAAATGTGTAACATTCATGGTCGATGCTGTAAATATTACATTATAGATGATGCGAAATGTTTCAGTACATGACCGTTGCTGTGAATGTAACGTCACAGACGATGAGAAATGTGTGACGTTCATAACCGTTGCCGTAAATATTACGTTATAGATGATGAGAAATGTGTCACAGTCACGACCGTTAGTGTAAATATTACGTTAAAGACGATGAGAAATGTGTCACATTCATGGCCGTGCTGTATAAATTACGTTATAGATGATGAGAAATGTGTAACATTCATGATCGTTGTTGTGAATATTACATAATAAATGATGAGAAATGTGTCACATTCATGATGATCGCTGTAAATATTACATTATAGATGATGAGAAATGTGTAACATTTATGATGGTCGCTGTAAATATTACATTATAGATGATGAGAAATGTGTTACATTAAAAATGGTCGCTGTAAATATTACCGTACATTATAGATGATGATAAATGTGTCACATTAATGATGGTCGCTGTAAATATTACATTATAGATGATGATAAATGTGTCACATTCATGATGGTCGCAGTAAATATTACATTATAGACGATGAGACATGTGTCACATTAATGATGGTCGCTGTAAATATTACATTATAGACGATGAGACATGTGTCACATTAATGATGGTCGCTGTAAATATTACATTATAGATGATGAGAAATGTGTCACATTAATGATGGTCGCTGTAAATATTACATTATAGACGATGAGAAATGTGTCACATTAATGATGGTCGCAGTAAATATTACATTATAGATGATGAGAGATGTGTCACATTAATGAAGGTCGCTGTAAATATTACATTATAGATGATGATAAATGTGTCATATTTATGATGGTCGCAGTAAATATTACATTATAGACGATGAGACATGTGTCACATTAATGATGGTCGCTGTAAATATTACATTATAGATGACGAGAAATGTGTCACATTAATGATGGTCGCAGTAAATATTACATTATAGACGATGAGACATGTGTCACATTAATGATGGTCGCTGTAAATATTACATTATAGACGATGAGAAATATGTCACATTAATGATGATCGCAGTAAATATTACATTATAGATGATGAGACATGTGTCACATTAATGATGGTCGCAGTAAATATTACATTATAGATGATGAGAAATGTGTCACATTAATGATGGTCGCAGTAAATATTACATTATAGATGATGAGAAATGTGTCACATTAATGATGGTCGCTGTAAATATTACATTGTAGATGATGATAAATGTGTCACATTCATGATGGCGCGGTAAATATTACATTATAGACGATGAGACATGTGTCACATTAATGATGGTCGCTGTAAATATTACATTATAGATGATGAGAAATGTGTCACATTAATGATGGTCGCTGTAAATATTACATTATAGACGATGATAAATGTGTCACATTCATGATGGTCGCAGTAAATTTTACATTATAGATGATGAGAAATGTGTCACATTAATGATGGTCGCTGTAAATATTACATTATAGATGATGATAATTGTGTCACATTCATGATGGTCGCAGTAAATATTACATTATAGACGATGAGACATGTGTCACATTAATGATGGTCGCCGTAAATATTACATTATAAACGATGAGAAATGTGTCACATTAATGATGGTCGCAGTAAATATTACATTATAGACGATGAGATATGTGTCACATTAATGATGGTCGCAGTAAATATTACACTATAGACGATGAGACATGTGTCACATTAATGATGGTTGCAGTAAATATTACATTATAGACGATGAGACATGTGTATTGGTTTGGTTTTTTTTATTTAAGGACAATATGCATCGCACACGGACAACTCTATCAGTGCTCAAATCTCCTCCCTTAGATCACACGGACAACTCTATCTGTGCTCCGATGTCCTCCCTTAGATCATACAGATAACTCTATCAGTGCTGCCATCTCCTAGCATAGATCACACGGGCTGTGACAGACGAACTTAGCTGACCCTGATTGACCCTGAAGCGTTGGATGATATAGTACGACCCTTTGTAACGACCTCTTCGTATAGCATCAGTGCCCCCGGATATATTGTAACTTTTCGTCAAACGGGATTTTTTTTCACCTGGACTCATTAGCTATGCAACCTTTCCACGCAGATGATCAACACGTTTGCTGATTAATATGTGGACAGTTTATCTACCGTTCATTCTGGTCATCGCATTGATTTAAGGAGAGATTAAATCACGATCATGGATATCTCTTGAGCAATCATATGCAGGTATTTTCATTAACTTGGCCAGTGGAGGGCGTTGCCAGCATCAAACGATAGTAGTGACCACGATCAAAGACACTGGGGGAGATCTCAGGAAGGACTGGCGGCATGCTATCAAAGGCAGTAGTGGTCCCTGAAACGAGCGACGCAAGTTTCCTGCCGGTATTTCGCATCTCGGTGTTAAACACGAAACCGATCGCAGTAGGAGCGAACGGGAAAGCCGGCGCAAGCAGCGAGCGAAGATACGAGAGACCAGGGGCGGCTTCTCTCTTTAGTCTGGCGGTCAGATCCCCAAAAGTCTTCTGAGATAAAAAAAAGGTGTCAAAGTTCACATGTCCCCCTCCCCATCTGGCATTCCAGTTGTAGATATACAGACCATGAAGAAATGCATGTTATCACTCGCTGGCCAGAACTTGACAGAAGCACTAGCGATATTGAAATCTTGTTATAGATTTTCCCCTGGATTTTCATATATATTTGCAGTGAATTCTATTCTGTGCAAAACGGTAAAATATAACTGTGTCTAGTGATCAGTGGATCTAGTTCATTCATTCTATTGCACTGGATATTTTGTTAATTTAAATTTATTAAATTAAACCATCTCAATAGTTCCCAGTTGTAAATGTAATGTTATACCTGTTATATTATTTCCAAAAATAATAGAGGCTTAAATGCTAAAGTAACTTTTATAGTCGCAAAGGAATTTATAATTAATAAATTTAGTTAAGTCCTATATATATAGATGTGGGTTTTAACCATTAGAACTCGCGCAGTGTTTATTAACTCTTTCAGTTCCAAGCAAAAAAGTGGATTTGGCCCAAGCAAAAATGGCCACCCCAGTGCGTTTTCATTGTTGTTGATTGGAAATAATTTTTTTAAATGTTCATATGCATAAATAACTTTGTTGTTGTATATGAAACTGAAGGTAATTGGATGTACTTTACTCTTGTGCTACAAGTATAAAAGCTTTCATTGAAAAATGATTAGTTATTCAAGGTAAAATGGAGGATATGCGCTTAAAAAAATGATTAGTTATTCAAGGTAAAATGGAGGAAATGCGCTTAAAAAAATCGCTTTAAAAATCTAAAATAAATATCTCAAAACAGAAACACGTTCACTCTTAAACACGTGCGGTATTTAAAAGAATGTACTTGCAGTCGGAAATGACTTTGTGGGTAGTTATAATTAGAAACAGTCTCAAACAGAGGCACATATACTAAAGCCTTTTTAAAGTCGATTGGGCCAAGCGCGTCTAACCCCTGAGCCTTTATAAAGTCGATTGGGACTTAAAGAGTTAAATACATAATTAAATAAGCAAGGGTATATATAGTCTTAACTGGAAATTCATCGCGCTTTAGAATGTTATTAGATTTTTCGGTATATTACATGTCTTTTTCTTCCTACAGAGTGATCGTAACCTTTGCAATCCCAGCATAAAGAAAGAAATAGAGAAATCATACAGAGTCCTTTTCAGACTCGGTTCTTAACTTCCAGATATTGATGGAACATTTTTAAATATAATTCTTGTGGCGGTCCGATGCGACCTAGCTATCAATTACATAAAAGAAAGCACCCCCAAGAACTTTTTTTTAATAAATCATCAAATTTAATTACAATCTGTAATATAAACTGGAAGATGAACAGTGCCAGTAGCGATAATTTATTTACGGCTCTACTGTGAGAGAATACATATTTACCTGACTGTGACTGAGCCTAATTTTTCCTCACTGGATTTAAACCATACCGGTCAGTTGCTATCATCACGCCTTGAAGGAATTTTACCTCCAGCAGCGAAATTAAAGAGACCTCATTTTCACCCCTGTATTGAATTGTGTCAGTGCCATCCCATAGACTTCTTTTCATATAATAAAACATAAGAACTCTGAGTCTTCAAGTCCGGCGATTAGTGGGAATATTCGCTATCAGCAAACCTCGCTACATCTGAGGCGGGACATCGAAGTACTAGACATTTTCACGTGTATGAGCCGCGCTAGCGTAGTGGTTACAACACCGCTCTGGCGACCGGGTGATACAGGATCAAACCCGGGCGACGGCATTTGGGGATTTTTCGTCGACCGGGATTTGGACTGGATTAACTCGAGACCTGGCGAGTACATTTGAAGAAGTGTCGTCGACCAGGGACTGGCGGCTCCTGAGCCGACCCAGCTGCAATGGGTACCTCCGAAATCGGCGAGTATTTGCCTGAATGGCGAGGGACACCTGTCTCTGTACAAGAAATAAAGGGATACTCACGTAAAATCAATGTCAGGTTAGACATAAAATAATAACCTGAGTTTCGCCTTGAGTATTAGCGGGCGAACGAAAAAAAAAAAATAAATAAATAAATTTTCACGTGTAAAGAGTAATTGTTGTTTATATAATTCTATGGATTGTCTGATGCTGCAATCGGTAAGTGTGTGTGTGTGGATATGAGTGTGGATCCTCACGCGCGTGCATGAATGACAGAAAATCTAATTGTTTTTGCAAACCATCTGTTAACTTGCCTACCGGGCAATACATTTTCTGTATGCCCCGCATTGTTCCTTTAAAGTGGGATATTTTGTTAACTCTGTTTAACCCCCTGCCTTTCAATTGCTTAGTAAAGGGGAGAACAATTTGGGATAACAGGTTTTTTTTACCACCCATACCTAGTATTGTAACCCCTCTTTCAGAGTAATTAACTTCACTGTTAGGCTACATTACCTATGTTCCTGATAACTATCTATCTTTGGACTGGGTTCATCTTTGTCTAATAAGCGGGAAGGGCGTAGTCGATACCAATCTTCTTCACCCCCTCCCCACCTTGTTATTTGCATTTTCTGTACTTATGATAACTTTATGTAACACTTGATATTTGTTTGTGATTGGTTTTTTTTTTAGGTTAATAAACATCATAAACCTAGTTAGCACTGTGTTGGAAATACCAAAAGCCCAACATTTCTCCTATTTGTTTAATATAGTTGTATCCATGTGCGTCTGTGTGTTTGAAGCACCAAATCGGTGTGAGCGCAGGTGTGTGTCTGGAAACTGGCAAATAATTGTTTGACCAGGAGGGATGAAGAGAAGATTGAGAAAAACGATTTGTCGTAAATAAGTCTGTCTTTTCTCTCCCCAGCACACTGTGAAGCAGCTAGTTACTCTGTAACCTTTCTATCACTGAGATGTCATCATCATTCTCCACTCTAAACCGGACCACTATTTCTAAGACTCTTTCTCTCTAAATAAATTTACGACACGGGCAACTCTATCAGTGCTCAAATCTCCTCCCTTAGATCACACAAGAATGACATGACTAGGACCCTCTGGTTGGGAAATAACAAAAACTCTATAAACGATTTCCCTTGTACCCCGGGCCTTTAAAAATTAGAAGCGGACGCCATATCTCTTAGCCACTCCGACCCCAGAAATGTGTAACCATGACAACTGTAGTACTGATTACAGTGAATGTGTAACCATGAAAACTGTAGTACTGATTAAAGTAAATGTGTAACCATGCCAACTGTAGTACTAATTAAAGTAAATGTGTAACCATGACAACTGTAGTACTGATTAAAGTAATTGTGTATCCTTCATGACAGCAGTGCTATTATTTAAAGTAATTGTGTATCCTTCATGACAGCAGAGGTATTAATTAAACTAATTGTGTATCCTTCATGACAGAAGCGGTACGAATTAAAGTAAATGTGTATGCTTCATGACAGCTGTAGTATGATTAAACTAAGTGTGTATCCTTCATGACAGCTGTAGTACTGATTAAAGTAAATGTGTATCCTTTATGACAGCAGTTGTACTAATTAAAGTAAATGAGTATCCTTCATGACAGCACTGGTACTGATTAAAGTAAATGTGCATCCTTCATGACAGCTGTGGTGTTGATTAAAGAAAATGTGTATTCTTCGTGACATCAGTGGTAGTGATTAAATTAAATGTGTATCCTTCATGACAGCTGTAGTACTGATTAAAGTAAATGTTTATCCTTCATGACAGCTGTAGTGCTGATTAAAGTAAATGTGTGTCCTTCATGACAATTGTAGTACTTATTAAAGTAAATGTATATCCTTTATGTCAGCTGTAGTACTGATTAAAGCAAATGTATATCCTTTATGACAGCTGTAGTACTGATTTAAAAAAAAGGGGAACCATCAACACAGCAGTAGTACTGATTAAATTAAATTTGTATCCTTCATGACAGCTGTAGTACCGAGAAAAGTTAATATGTATACTTCGTGACAGGTGATGTACTTATTAAAGTAAATGTTTATCCTTCATGACGGCAGTATTACTAATTAAAGTAAAAGTTTATCATTCATGACAGCTGTAGTAATGATTAAAGTAAATGTTTATCCTCCATGACAGCTATAGTACTGATTAAAGTAAATGTGTATCCTTCATAACAGTTTGGTACTCATAAATGTAAATGTGTACCCTTCATGACAGCAGTGGTACTGATTAAAGTAAATGTGTATCCTTCATGACAGCGGTGGTACTGATTAAAGTAAAAATGTATCCTTCATGACTGCTGTTGTACTGATTAAAGTAAATGTGTATACTTCATGATAGCAGTGGTACTGATTAAAGTAAATGTGTATCCTTCATGACAGCTGTGGTATTGATTAAATTAAATGTATATCCTTCATGACAATTGTGGTACTGATTAAAGTAAATGTGTATCCTTCATGACAGCTGTAGTACTGATTAAAGTAAATGTGTATCCTTCATAGCAGCTGTGGTGCTGATTAAAGTAAATGTGTATCCTTCATGACAGCAGTGGTACTGATTAAAGTAAATGTGTATCCTTCATGACAGCTGTTGCACTGATTAAAGTAAATGTGTATACTTCATGACAGCAGTGGTACTGATTAAAGTAAATGTGTATGCTTCATGACAGCTGTGGTACTGATTAAAGCAAATGTGTATCCTTCATGACAGCTGTTGTACTGATTGAAGTAAATGTGTATCCTTCATGACAGATGTAGTACTGATTAAAGTAAATGTGTATCCTTCATGACAGTTGTAGTACTGACTAAAGTAAATGTGTATCCTTCATGACAGCTGTAGTACTGACTAAAGTAAATGTGTATAGTTCATGACAGTTATAGTACTGATTAAAGTAAATGAGTATCCTTGATGACACCTGTAGTGCTGATTAAAGTAAATGTGTATCCTTCATGACAGTTGTAGTTCTGATTAAAGTAAATGTGTATCCTTCATGACAGCTGCAGTGCTGATAAAAGTAAACGTGTATCCTTCATGACAGCTGTAGTACTCATTAAAATAAAAGTGTATCCTTCATGACAGCGGTAGTGCTGATTAAATGAAATGTGTATCCTTTATGACAGCTGTAGTGCTGATTAAAGTAAATAAGTATCCTTTATGACAGCTGTAGTGCTTACTAAAGTAAATGTGTATCCTTCATGACGGCTGTAGTATTGATTAAATTAAATGTGTATCCTTCATGACAGCTGTAGTACTGATTAAAGTAAATGTGTATCCTTCATGACAGCTGTAGTACTGATTAAAGTCAATGTGTATTCTTCATGACAGCTGTAGTATTGATTAAACTATTTGTGTATCCTTCAAGACAGTTGTAGTACTTATTAAAGTAAATGTGTATCCTTCATGACAGCTGTAATACTGATTAAAGTCAATGTGTAACCTTCATGACAGCTGTAGTACTGATTAAAGTAAATTTGTATCCGTCATGACAGCTGTAGTACTGATTAAAATAAATATGTATTGTACACAAATAAGAAGTATCAACATTAATATTGAAGTCGTAACTTGGTGGTGAATTGGATGAGAAATTAAGTTAACGGTGGGTTAAACACACATCAACTAAAACAACAGAGTGTACCAGAAATAAGAGAACTCAAATCATCATCATCAACTATAACAACAGAGTATACCAGAAATAAGAGAACTCAAATCACCATCATCAACTGAAACATCAGAGTGTATCAGAAATAAAAGAACTCAAATTACCATCATCAACTAAAACATCGGAGTGTACCAGAATATCACAGATGAAAATAGTGCCGCAGTAATCATCCACTTTTGCCCCTTCCCAGCTAGTTTATATTTTTTGCTACATGAACGAAGTATTCACCAGTTTAATTAACACTTGGGCCATCTGGCAATTAAGCCCTATGTGAAACCGAGAGCGACGTGCGGAGCATGGTGTAATTGATTCTTTGATCAGGGGAACACACGATGTTCAGTCTGACGGACGTTGGATTGTAAAACTTTCAGGTGAAGTAATTACGTAGCTAATATTCGGCAAGGCGGAGATGGTACTAATTAACGTAGAGAAACATAGATGGGTGAATAATAGAAACAAGAGTTTCATCCGTTTTAGGGCACACTTTGCTTTATACTTTATCGGGAATTCACGTGATTTGGCTGAGCTGTTTACGAGCGAGAAGAAATTGATTCTGAGTTGTTCGAAAAACGTTATCTTTGCAACTCAGAAAATAAGATGAAATACGTTCGTACTCATATAGGACAGAGTGTGCTTCGTCTGTAGAGAGTTAGTACTTGGGTTTTGGTAAGATTAGCAAAGTTGGTTTCTCGTCTTCGATACGCAGATTTATTTATTATTACCACCCGTAATGTTCAAATGTCAAGCAAGAGAGGCAGAAGCGGAAGAGGTGGTAAAATTACCTTTGATTCAAGAACAGAACTGCAAATTAGCTCGGGTCTGGCAGTAGGTGTGACTTTCGCATTAAAGAACGATAGAACGAAATTTTATCATTATATACCATGTCTCTCCGATAGCCATGATCAGTTTCCAGAAATGTATCTGAATCCACTAGCTCGTTATCTTAAGATTTCTCGTACAGAGTGAAAATTATTAGATTTTCATAGAGTGTTTCAGTTTTCTTCTTGCGGTAATTTATATACAAGTTCTAGCTTTAAAATGATTTAGTGTGTTTAAAGTTTTATAATATTTCACTGAGATTTTCTGTGCTAATTAAATAAAGTATAGCTAATTTTCCAGCCGTAAAGTAACATTAATTACTCGCCTATTTCCCAGTAGAAGATGTTTTAAATTGACTAGTACATACATTAAATAACTGTCTACCGTTCGCATATATTATTTACTTCTATCCATTTTTTGTAGTTTTATAAATGACTAGTGTTCATATCACGCGTTAAAAATAACGATAGGATAAGATAGACACGTGTGTTTTAAATCTAATTTATAACGGGGTGGTGTAGAGGTCCTATTTTTAACACGTGTTAGATATGATATTGATAATTTGGTTAAATGTTTATATTTTCTTTTCCTAAAATACAGGCTGATCGAACCTGAGTAATAGCGGCTTTTCTTATGGCCATATGAACTTAAGATCATACGAACATATAACATTATAAGCATCCAAGAATATTTAATATTGATGAGCTTCTTGCAGTGACCTGTGCGGTCCAATTTTCCTCATTTCCATGAGAGAAACCAGAAAAGAAACAATAAATTATAATATTAACTGGACCAGAACTATAACCAGATTCACTTATATCAATCGCATCAGCCAGCTGTGGCGAAATATATTGTCAGCAACATTTGTGTAACTTAACCTAGCGTTTCAGCCACCTGAGGCTAAACAACCTAGGAACTGTATATGTTCTATTTATCATACATCGGCGATCACCACGCATGAACCTTACTCCAACCAACTGAAGACATAGATAACTTATTGTAACCAGGAAAATTATAACACCGACTCTAGCGACTCCCATGTAATTTGCAGGCAGCAACTACGGAGAGTCTGGGGCTGGATTTGGCAAAACTTAAATTTGACACTTAATAGATATTACTTATTAGTGCATTTCCTTGGAATGCCTGCGACAACTACTGGGGTAAGCAAATTTGAAAGTGGCCTTTGCGTGTATGTGAATTAAATGAACAGAGAAAAAAACATGTCTTTTGTTAACATCATATACTTATATGGTTTCTTCTTTTTTTATCTTTATAATCTGATTAGTCACGGGATAGTTTACATTAGGAACCTATTCTTTTCCCATACTGACTATTTCATAACTTGTTGTTAACCTTTGATTTTTTGGGTTAATTAACCCCTGTTGTGATAGTCCTTTCTTTTACTTTACCAGAGGGGAGAACGTATTTGATTAATCTTCATTATTTGTCTGTAAACCATGATCTCTTGATGTATATGATTTATGTTGTGATTTTCTATTTATAATAAAATTTATTAAACCTTTAGTTATTGTGTCGGTCAACCCCTATCCATTATATGTTATCCATAGTTTGTTTTTCACGTTCGTGTGTATTTGTCACACAATTGTGTGCGTGTGAGAGCAGTGTAACTTGTATTTTTGTACAAGGAGAGAAAGTGGTCTGATTTAAATATCGTAGTCCAGATAGGCTGGATTAGATAAATTAATCTATCCAGAAACTGTCCTTTCTCTTACACGATCACCCTCGTGATAAAAACTATATCTTGCCCCTTACTTTCACAGTGTCATCACTATCACCTCTGCTCAGACAAGACTATAAACATCTATTACCTATCTTATAATTCATCCACGACACATAAATAAGAGAACTCAAATCATCAACTAAAACAACAGAATGTACCATAAATAAGAGCACTCAAATCACCATCATCAACTAAAACATAAGAGTGTACCAGAAATAAAAGATCACCATCATCAACTAAAACATCAGGGTTTACCAGAAATAAAAAAGTTAGTTGCTTATCCTTTACAGAACGTGGCAATCAAACCCAGCTCTTATTGGCTGTTTGTGATTTTTCTAGGCAATTTTTTTCATTCAGTAGTTTGCCACTGCTTTTTGAACGGTACGGCGCTTATACCAATGTTAAAAATCCACACAAAGCGATCTGCTACCAAACCGCCTGCAGCAGGTTTCGAACCTGGTATATCTGGATTATGAAACTTCGTTCATATCCATTAGGCCACAGACGCCAGAAATAAGAGAACTTAAATCACCATCATCAACAAAAACATCAGAGTGTACCAGAAATAAGAGAACTCAAATCACTGTCATCAAATAAAACGAGTGTACCAGAAATAAGAGAACTGAAATCTTCATCATCAACTAAAACATCAGAGTGTACCAGAAATAATAGAACTCAAATCATCATCATCAACTAAAACAACAGAGTGTACCAGAAATAAGAGAACTCCAATCACCATCATCAACTAAAACATCAGAGTGTACCAGAAATAAGAGAACTCAAATCACCATCATCCACTAAAACATCAAAGTGTACTAGAAATAAGAGAACTCAAATCACCATCATCAACTAAAACATCAGAGTGTACCAGAAATAAGAGAACTCAAATCACCACCATCAACTAAAACAACAGAGTGTACCAGAAATAAGAGAACTCAAATAACCATTATCAACTAAAACAACAGAGTGTAGGAGAAATAAGAGAACTCAAATCACCATCATCAACTAAAATATCAGAATGTACCAGAAATAAAAGATCACCATCATCAACTAATACATCAGAGTATACCAGAAATAAGGGATCAGATCACCATCATCAACTAAAACAACAGAGTGTACCAGAAATAAGAAAACTCAAATCACCATCATCAACTAAAACAACAGCGTGTACCAGAAATAAGAGAACTCAAATAACCATCATCAACTAAAACAACAGAGTGTAGGAGAAATAAGAGAACTCAAATCATCATCATCAACTAAAACAACAGAGTGTACGAGAAATAAGAGAACTCAAATCATCATCATCAACTAAAACAACAGAGTGTACCAGAAATAAGAGAACTCAAATCAGCATCATCAACTAAAACATCAGAGTGTATCAGAAATAAAAGATCACCATCATCAACCTTTCACTAATTTCTCCTTATGTAGCATTGATCCACCTTACACTTGATCTTCTCGCCGCAGGAAGCCAGCATGTATGTGTTCTTGAACCAATGGTTTATGTAACAATGTGTTTATCAAGATGATTTAACTGCCTCATACAAACCTTATAGATGGTGTCTCCTTATGCTGGAGGAAGCGGGAGTCGCTATTTATGTGTCTCATTACAGAGCGACGGAAGCAACACGGGGAACCCCTAACGCTTGTTAGTAAAAAAGTCAGTGCCGAATTAAAGAAACAATAAACTAGAGCTCACTGTCTCGGACATGATCTCTTCGACATGCCTTGTTGCAAACCTTTACTGTACAGAGATTTAAATCACAAGACAAGATCTCTTCGACATGTCTTGGTGCATACCTGTACTGTACAGAGATTTAAATCACAAGACAAGATCTCTTCGACATGTCTTGGTGCAGACCTGCACTTTAAAGAGATTTAAATCACAAGACAAGATCTCTTCGACATGTCTTGTTGCAGACCTGTACTGTACAGAGATTTAAATCACAAGACAAGATCTCTTCGACATGTCTTGTTGCAGACATTTACTCTACAGAAATTTAAATCACAAGACAAGATGGTGGACACAATTGAATTTTCCAGTAGACCTAGACCAAATACTGTCCATTCTGAAGTTTAATGTCACAGGGAAATCACTCTAAGTGAATATTTTGTTCTAGAACGATTTACAACGTTTTCTTTTTTAGATTACCCACAATATTTTCCTATCTACATATTTACCATCATACAAGATTGATAAAAAAAATATGAGATCTTACGGCAGTTTCCGTTGCTCTCAGGAATTACGACCTCTCTGATGACATTTGCCTGACCGCTCACATTCATAAAGTCCAGCTCACACATAAATGATCCATACAGACAGTCGACTTCAGCCATAAAACGTAACGCTAGATCTGCGTGGTATCTGGACACGCTACCAGTAGCGTTTATAGCCTGGACTTTGCTTTCTTCTACGTACAGGTCTGGATCAATTACTGACACGGATGCCAGTTTGGAACGGACATTGACCTGTGTGACGTCAAAAATGGTCAGCCCAAGAATTGAAAATATGTAACTGTCAGTTTGGTCGATGGTGGTAAAACATTTAAGGGTTCCACAATAGATACCATCTGGTGTCCTTGTCATGGAAATGTTCAGACCTGCAAGAGACATGAATAATATGAGCACAATAGTATATTATTTTCAAAATTGGAAGCTTTATCTTTTAACGTATCCAGTTTAAACTTAGTGACACATTTTTAAATACGTACAAAGTAGGTGTGCATTCTTAACCTTATTCTCTCACTTTCGTACAATCAGTTTTCTCTTCTTGATAGAGCATTAATTGTCATTAGTCTTTGCTAAAATTACAATTCTTAAACCTTAGTTCTTGAAGATGATAGATATTTTACATTTCTGCGTGTACATAATGATTTAAGTTACTTCATGACGTAATATTCATCTCCGACATTACAACATTATTACATGCCATGATGATTATCGTCTGTCGTACTGCATGTACATAAGGATTTAAGTTATCTCATGACGTAATATTCATCTCCGACATTATAACATTATTACATGCCTGTCACGGAGAGTTATGTTCATTGAATTTTCTATATCCTCTGCTTTTTCCTTCACCCATATTGTCTAACTTTATTATCGCAGTTTACCTTTTTCCTGTATTTTTTTTTTTTGCATCCATTCGTTTGCGAATAATATTTTCATCCTCATTCCTAACGTTTACCTGTTTCGTTTCTAATACTAGTAACGCAATTATTGCATAAGACGAGAGGTCCCTGGGCGGACTGACATTAGTGTTCGAACACGTCCCAGCAGACAGCTGTCTACAGTTTCCCCCTGGGACGGTGTTTCTTCGGCTTAGTTTCGGGGCCTGTAGCGTGAAAATTCACTCCGCCAGACATGGCCGGCAGACGGATTGTCTACATTTTGCATTAGTTATGAGAGCTTTCGTCAGAATAGCTCCGGCGGAGTGTGGAAATCGCCCATGCACTGCAGACGGTTGTCTGAGATTTGCAACTGACACGCGCACTCTCGGTCACTGATGGCAGTTACGGCATGCTGATCAGCATGAGGCGTGAAGTAGTAGAAGTGTCAGTTCATGGGTGTCTTCTAGTTGACGTAAGGTGTTTTACACGTAAAAGGGGAGATTATTTCACTTGAGAAATAAGTTGGGGCTTTTGTCTAATTTTAAGATATAGGCCCGAGTTTGAAACTAACTTCACTCATTCTTTATTTTACAGTAGACGTGGTCACTTCGTTCTAGAACACTTAAACTTATAAGTGATGTCTCTTAGTTTCGTTGTGATACGTAGTTCTGTTTGAGGTAAAATATTACATCTAGTATATCTAGTATTTTGCGAAATGTTTAAATTGGTAAATCGTTTATTTATTTCCCTAGTTAGATTTGGTGCAGAGCGATTAATTTATAAGTCTGTAATATTTTTCTAGTGACGCATACAGTGGAAAGCAGAATAAATTATATTTCTAGCTTACCAAACGTGTAGCCATAATGAATTTAATTTAACTGCTAACTACTCAGTCGAGTATATTTTTCTAAACAAACTTATAAATGCTAGATGCATCATGAGTGGTGACGGAAATACGCAGATATTCCTAATTCATGATGATTGATTTTTTTTATATAACTTATTTCACGGGAAGCTTTAAATATAAGTCAAGCTGTAGACTTGCCGTTTAAAATGTAAGTTATAACGAGTACATATTCTGTATATTATATTATATGTTCTTTTTCTACATTCAGTGAATACTGGGGTGAACCCAACTTGCCGGCGTTTAGTAAAGAGACATACTTGTGAGAAGCATAGACATTTCCTATCTCTAACCACGTGGGGTTTTTTTTTTTCAAGTAACACTGGTCTGACAGTGCATGTGCCATCAGAGATAAACAGTAATACCAATCCCACTAACGGTTGCTAAAGACTAATGTTTATACTGGGCTTCTGAGCCAGTTCATATTTCTTCTCAAATTGAAATATACATGTTGCCTGGCGGCGAGAATAATTACAAGAAATAACATTAACATTTCCGACACTATTGAAAGAGTGGATAGTGAACCAAGACTATCTGTTGAGAGCAGTTGTCCACTGGTCATCTTTTCCAAATTAAGGGAATCCTCGTGTTTCTGAACTCTGTGTGCCCGTTTAAACTTGCTTATCAAACCTGATTCAAGTGACATTAACAGTAAATCTAAAATTTAACTGGTGAAGTGAACGCTCCCCGAAGACAGTGGAAGAAACCTGTATTTGCAGAGCTGGGATTCGATTTATCCAAAGAATCCAGATTCACTGTAGAGAATTGTCCTAAGGTTGCGCCAGACGGTGATCAACATCAAGTTGTTTTAGGTAAGCATGAAATCCAGGGTACTCGGATGAAAGAACCGAGTGAAAGTGACGGAAGGATGTTCGTTGTTTAATGCACTCACTTTGTAATTTTTTCCTTATGAAAGACTTGCTGCTTAATTTAATTGTTCCTTTAGAATAGATACTACTGTCATAAGTCAGTTCTTACCTTCAAGAAAGGGGACAATATTAGACCCTAACCTATGCATCTATAACTCTTTGGGCCATCATCTGTCATCCTAACGGGGCTGTGGGCTAAACCTAGAGTTAAGATCATAACGGGGCTATCATCCTTGTAGCATTTTCTTGAATTTTATGACTACTTGTATATGTTTTCCTTGATGTATTTTTTTTAGGTGTTGTGAGAAGATTTTTTTGATGATAAAAAAAATCTCTCTTGAACTAAATCAGTGCTTTGGTCAGCTCGTTCTAGTATATATATATATATATATATATATATATATATATATATATATATATATATATATATATATATATATATATATATATATATATATTCATTGTTATAGATTTCCCACGTCTGTGTGTTTAACTGTCGTCACGTGTATGTGCGTGCCCGTGAGTAGATAGAAATATATGTCATATATATATATCTGTGTTTAGACTGTCTGACGCCTTAATTTCTGTCGTAGAAGATAGGTGAAAGAGAGAAGATTTCCTCGATTTTTCAGAGACAGCCTCTATATCACAGTCTATCATCTCACTTGTGGAAATTCTATTTCTTTTTTTTTTCTAACTCTCACTGTGTCTATCACCTATGCTAACCTATTCAGAACGGACCAACCCAAGTCTTAATTCTCCTATCGAAAATCTACGACAAATGGTTGCTCGTTTCCGGGAATTGAACTGAAAAATCCTGAGCAAGGACGACAAATGTGGTCTCGTCCGAAGGATTTTTGAACTTAGAATAGGAAGACGAGTACGACAAATGTGGTCTCGTCCGAAGGATTTTTGAACTTAGAATAGGAAGACGAGTACGACAAATGTGGACTCGTCTATCTGGATTTTGTACTTAAGATTCTTTATTCTGAAATAGAGTAAGAATTTGATGTCTTGTGAGTTGTTATATCTTTAAATAATTTATCCCCTAGACTAACGATCTGTTTACGGGCGTGCTGACCACACAAACTGATAAGTTTTTTCCACAGCATTTTGAATAATATACATTTGAGTTACAGGTGGATTTTTTCGGAATATATGTTAATTGTTGATTTGTAATACTAAACGCTGGTAAAGTGGTGAATGTATTACATTCACTGGGTACTGAGGCAGAACGGTGTTTGAACTAAGTTAAGGAGTGCGTTTCGGACTCTTTCGTTCAGATTAATTGCCTCCCTTACCCGATCTGACTTCAGGGGCAAACTTATAGTGGATTTTAAAATTAAGGGATTATTTTTCTCTTTAATTTTTGCAAAAATTATTTTGTTTCCACTGTAGCAACTTATTTTTCAGAAGTAATCTTAACTACCATTTAGTTGGCGTAGTCGTGTTTGCATTAGATGCTTTATTGCCGATTAATAGCAGCGATAGTTAGATTTTATTTTGGAGGAGGTATCCCAGGGTTAAGCATATCATATTTTATTTGGTAATTTCTCGTAAGTGGTAGGAACCAGTGTATCCTTTTTCCTATTTTCTTTCTCCACTAGTCTCAGTCACTGACATAATATGGCCGAGAGGGCAAAGCTTAGACAACTCCTCAGGGACGAAGCGAGAGAGGAGAGACTGGAAGGAGAGGAAGCGAAAGCATTTGTCAGAGACGAACTCGAGAGATATGACGCGGAGAGAAAAGCAGCTGAAGCTAAAGAGGAAAAAGAAGAACTAAGGAGGAAAGAAGAAGCAGCCGAGGCTAGAGAGCAGAGGAAGATGGATGAGGAATCGGAAATTCGCAGGATGCAACAGAAGGAAAGAGAGAAGGAGAGACAGCAAGAGGAAAGAGAAAATGAGCAACGACGACATGATGAGTTGGCTCTTAAAACTCTTGAACTCCAAAGTCGTGGGGCTGCCTCTACCTCCAGCAATGGAGAGTCTTCTCCTCATTCTTCCTTAACTGATCCTGCTAGTACTCAATCTACTCATCTCACTGCTATGTCTTTTCCGCTAGAGTCTTTCCCTTGTCCAGACGAAAAGATTCCCACGTATCTAGAAAAATTTGAGAAAATTGCAACTCTGTACGGTTTAGAGAGGTCGCGTTGGAACATGAAGCTTTCCTAGGCTTTGAAAAGTTCTGCGTATGATGTTTACGCCAAACTGGAAAGCAGCCAACAAGACAACTATGATCTATTGAAGAAAGCGTTACTGGAGCGCTTTGAAATGAACGCTCGGAAATTTTGCAACTGTTTCGCAACAGCAGGAAAGAGAATTCCGAAACTTTTCAGCAGTTCTCGTCTCGTTTGAAGGGTTATCTGACAAAGTGCCTAGAGCTCTCGCAGCTCCCCTCTACCTACGAAGGTCTTGAGGAATTTGTTTTAACAGAACAAATAAAGAACACATTTTCTGCAGATACTCGGAGATTTCTAGCTGAGCAGGGAAAAGAAAAACTTGAAGACATCTTAGAGAAGTCTGAGCGTTATCAAAATGCGCTGGCTGAACTACCGGCCACAAAACGAAAACCGACAGAGGAGCATTTTCGAAAAAAAATAATCTAGAGCAATCTTCTCATGCTTCTAATCAGAATAATCAGAGAGAAACTGGACCTCAAAACCCCCCTCCTAAAAAATCCAAGTTCTACAAGAACAAGTACCACAACCACCCCAAACAGTCTGATCAACCCGACCGCCCTTCATGGCAGCGTAGCCAGAAATATCAAGGTGGCAAAGGGAGAACCCCTGAGCACGGGACATATGATCAGAGTGAGCACACCGAGCCTAAACGCCTCGGATGCTTGCTAACAGTCTCGCAAGGCGGAATTATAGACAGTGATTCCCAACCTGTTGGGGATAGACCCTCAACGCGAGGTACTGTTACATTGAACGGTTCTCAAACTTCTTGTTTATTTGACACGGGGCTTTCTTATGATTGCATTGTTGCCAGAAACCTGGTCAAACCGGTCAAGAGACAGCAGAGACCGTCCAATTTTGTGAAGTTCGTAAGAGTGATGCACCTTCAGCGCTTCCCATCGCATTGGTGGAGATCCACTCTGATTTTGTCAGAGGCGTGATCAAAGCGGCTGTCATTGATGACCCCATCTTTCCAGTCATACTCGGCGGTAGATACGTGTCTATTGGGAAACCGGAAGAGCCGATTGTGGCAGCAGTAATTACAAGAGGGCAAACCAAGAAGGAACGGGAGCCTGCGCCTAATTTGTTACCTATGGAACTTAAAGAAGCGCAATACAAGGACCCTACTTTGCCACCCTGCTTTAGGAAACTGCCCATGGCTAAGGAACCCAGACAGCACGGGGACATTTTTTCTAAGGATGGCGTACTTTATCGCAGAACGGGTAAGCCTGACCAAGGTTACAACCAGCTCCTAGTACCGAAACAATACAGAAGCCAAATTCTAGAAATGGGGCACTCTCTTCCCTTCAGCGGACATATGGGACAGAACGCCACAAACCAACGGATAACCACTCATTATTGGTGGCCAGGAGTAAATACTGATATTATCAGATATGTCAAATCCTGTGCCCAGTGCCAACGTGTGCCACCCAAGCAACGGGCACCCCCAGTCTCTTTGGGTGAAATGCCAATAGTGGGTACACCATTCGAACGGGTTGTGATCGACATTTTAGGGCCTTTCGAAAGGACTAAAAGAAGGAACAGGTTTATCCTGACCTTAGTCGATACATGCACTTTATGGGCAGAAGCTATACCGCTAACATGCGCAGATGCCAAGCATGTCGCAGAAGCCCTCGTGCAGATTTTCACTCGGTTGGGATTCCCTCAGCAAATCCTGACGGATAACGGATCTCCATACCGAAACCTGTTGATGGATGAGATCGTCAAGATCTTGAGGACCAAACACATCTACACAAAGCCTTATACTCCGGCCGGAAATGTGCTCGTGGAACGTGTCAATGGAAACCTCAACATGATGTTAAGTAGACTGGCACAAGTGAAACCTGAAGATTGGGATTGTTACATTATGGCAGCTTTATTTGGCTACAGAGAATCTCCTCATACTTCCACAGGATTTCCGCCAGCTACGCTCTTATTCGGCAGACCGATTAAGGGCCCTCTTGAAGTCTTACTTTGGTCGCTGACAGACCAGAAGGCTGATGAGACAGTTGTCTCAGCAAGTAATCACGCATCGGATTTAAAGGATAGGTTGAAACTAGGATGGGACCTAGCAACGACTAACTTTAAGAGAGCACGCACAGAGCACGCTAACCGATACAGGAAAGTCGCGAAAGAAAGAGAACTGGAAGCAGGAGAGAAAGTTTTGGTGTTACTCCCTACCGAGAACAACCAACTGAGGATCGGATGGCAAGGGCCGTTTACCGTCCTGAAAAAGATTTCTAAGGCTAACTACCAGATCTCTATTCAAGGAAATGAGAAGGTTTTCCATTTAAATCTCTTAAAGAGATACTTGGAAAAACCAGTGCCGACCTCCGACCATTTCCTGACGATCGCCAAAATTGACGAAGATGACGATAGTGGCAGGGAAACTCCACTGCAATCACAGGAAATCTTTGAAAAATGTCAGAAGAGGCGACGCTCTTTCAAGCGCGGATGGGAGACATTCCAGAGGAAGGAAACTTTGGGATTAGACTTGAGTAGGAATTGGACAGAGATGGAGGGGAGAGATGAGATGGAAGAAGACAGACGGATATAGGAAATTAACTCCATAACGTAGACATGGAGTGCTTCCATATCTTAAAGGGGGGACGTTTTTCACGGAGAGTTATGTTCATTGAATTTTCTATATCCTCTGCTTTTTCCTTCATCCATATTCTCTAACTTTATTATCGCAGTTTACCTTTTTCCTGTATTTTTTTTTTTTTGCATCCATTCGTTTGCGAATGATATTTTCATCCTCATTCCTAACGTTTACCTGTTTCGTTTCTAATACTAGTAACGCAATTATTGCATAAGACGTGAAGTCCCTGGGCGGACTGACATTAGTGTTAGAACATGACCCAGCAGACAGCTGTCTACAGTATCCCCCTGGGACGGTGTTTCTTCGGCTTAGTTTCGGGGCCTGTAGCGTGAAAATTCACTCCGCCAGACATGGCCGGCAGACGGATTGTCTAAATTTTGCCGCAGTTATGAGAGCTTTCGTCAGAATAGCTCCGGCGGAGTGTGGAAATCGCCCATGCACTGCAGACGGTTGTCTGAGATTTGCAACTGACACGCGCACTCTCGGTCACTGATGGCAGTTACGGCATGCTGATCAGCGTGAGGCGTGAAGTAGTAGAAGTGTCAGTTCATGGGTGTCTTCTAGTTGACGTAAGGTGTTTTACATGTAAAAGGGGAGATTATTTCGTTTGCGAAATAAGTTGGGGCTTTTGTCTAATTTTAAGATATTGGCCCGAGTTTGAAACTAACTTCACTCATTCTCTATTTTACAGTAGACGTGGTCACTTCGTTCTAGAACACTTAAACTTATAAGTGATGTCTCTTAGTTTCGTTGTGATACGTAGTTCTGTTTGAGGTAAAATATTATATCTAGTATATCTAGTATTTTGCGAAATGTTTAAAGTGGTTAATCGTTTATTTATTTCCCTAGTTAGATTTGGTGCAGAGCGATTAATTTATAAGTCATTATTATTTTCTAGTGACGCATACAGTGGAAAGCAGAATAAATTATATTTCTAGCTTAACAAACGTGTAGCCATAATGAATTTAATTTAACTGCTAACTACTCAGTCGAGTATATTTTTCTAAACAAACTTATAAATGCTAGATGCATCATGAGTGGTGACGGAAATACGCAGATATTCCTAATTCGTGATGAGGGATTTTTTTTTTATATAACTTATTTCACGGGAAGCTTTAAATATAAGTCAAGCTGTAGGCTTGCCGTTTAAAATGTAAGTTATAACGAGTACATATTCTTTATATTATATTATATGTTGTTTTTCTACATTCAGTGAATACTGGGGTGAACCCAACTTGCCGGCGTTTAGTAAAGAGACATACTTGTGAGAAGCATAGACATTTCCTATCTTTAACCACGTGGGGTTTTTTTTTTCAAGTAACACTGGTCTGACAGTGCATGTGCCATCAGAGATAAACAGTAATACCAATCCCACTAACGGTTGCTAAAGACTAATGTTTATACTGGGCTTCTGAGCCAGTTCATATTTCTTCTCAAATTGAAATATACATGCTGCCTGGCGGCGAGAATAATTACAAGAAATAACATTAACATTTCCGACACTATTGAAAGAGTGGATAGTGAACCAAGACTATCTGTTGAGAGCAGTTGTCCACTGGTCATCTTTTCCAAATTAAGGGAATCCTCGTGTTTCTGAACTCTGTGTGCCCGTTTAAACTTGCTTATCAAACCTGATTCAAGTGACATTAACAGTAAATCTAAAATTTAACTGGTGAAGTGAACGCTCCCCGAAGACAGTGGAAGAAACCTGTATTTGCAGAGCTGGGATTCGCTTTATCCAAAGAATCCAGATTCACTGTAGAGAAGTGTCCTAAGGTTGCGCCAGACGGTGATCAACATCAAGTTTTTTTAGGTAAGCCTGAAAGCCAGGGTACCCGGATGAAAGAACCGAGTGAAAGTGACGGAAGGATGTTCGTTGTTTAATGCACTCACTTTGTAATTTTTTCCTTATGAAAGACTTGCTGCTTAATTTAATTGTTCCTTTAGAATAGATACTGCTGTCATAAGTCAGTTCTTACCTTCAAGAAAGGGGACAATATTAGACCCTAACCATATGCATCTATAACTCTTTGGGCCATCATCTGTCATCCTAACGGGGCTGTGGGCTAAACCTAGAGTTAAGATCATAACGGGGCTATCATCCTTGTAGCATTTTCTTTAATTTTATGACTATTTGTATATGTTTTCCTTGATGTATTTTTTTAGGTGTTGTGAGAAGATTTTTTTTGATGATAATAAAAATCTCTCTTGAACTAAATCAGTGCGTTGGTCAGCTCGTTCTAGTATATATATATATATATATATATATATATATATATATATATATATATATATATATATATATATATATATATATATATATATATATTCATTGTTATAGATTTCGCACGTCTATGTGGTTAACTGTCGTCACGTGTATGTGCGTGCCCGTGAGTAGATAGAAATATATGTCATATATATATCTGTGTTTAGACTGTCTGACGCCTTAATTTCTGTCGTAGAAGATAGGTGAAAGAGAGAAGATTTCCTCGATTTTTTTCAGAGACAGCCTCTATATCACAGTCTATCATCTCTCACTTGTGGAAATTCTATTTTTCTTTTTTACTAACTCTCACGGTGTCTATCACCTATGCTAACCTATTCAGAAGAGACCAACCCAAGTCTTAATTCTCCTATCGAAAATCTACGACAATGCCATGATGTTTATCGTATGTCGTACTACATGTACATAATGATTTAAGTTGCCTCATGGCGTAATATTAATTTCCGACATTACAACATTATTACATGCCATGATGATTATCGTCGGCCGTACTACATGTCGTGTTGTTTATTTCTAATTTACCTTACGCTTGTCTTATTTTTCTTCTTTGGTCCTTAGCCGCCGACTTTCAAAGCAGGCAGTGGTCATCACGCCAGGTGGTGTCTTGTAGGACAGCAACAAACTGATACCACTGTCCTCGGTTGGCGGCCAACCTTTGTGCAGTGCGCCAGCTCTGGTTCTTTTTTTGCATCTAGAATCCACAGTTCTCCGCCAGGTTCTTGTTGGTCGGTATCTCTTTCGCTCTCCTTCTAGAGTCCATAGCATAGCTGTTCTTGTGATGGCACCGGGGACTCTTCTAAAGGCTTGGCTAACCCAACTCCAGCGTCTGCCAGCTGTGACGGTTTGCATGTTCTCTTGGTTGCTCTGAGTAAGCAGGTCTTGATTCGTGATGGTATTCGGTCAAAATATTTGGAGATTTTTTCCTTAGCCAGATTGTGTGAAAAGAAGACAATATCAACTGTCGTGAACTTGTTATAGAATGGATGTCAGTACTTATACTCCGGCGGGAGCTAGATGTATTGTAAGTTGTGAGTTGAAGTGAGTTCATGTTAAAGCTTGATTGTTGTTCACGAATAGTATTAGTAGCAGTCAAGTACTGTTGTTAAGTTCAAGGGTATGACTGAGCTGTTATGAGCGACATAGTAAAAAGACTGGTCAGAGGTAAACAGTTGTTTTGTGTTTTTTTTTGTGTGTTTTTTTTTAAATAAAGTTTTGTCTCGTTTTGGCGAGGCGCGTCCCGTTCAACATAATCGGTTATATTAGGGCACATGTCCAAACATAAAAGACCCTTAGGTCTTGAAAATAATAATTTAGGTCACCATTGTCATGTGTGGTAGCAGATTGGTGTGATAGAGGTTCGAGCGAGTAAAGGTTACGTCGAACGAGGAGACGAATTGTATTATGGAATAGAGTTAGTGAAGGTTAAAATATGAGCATAATACAGTGACATTGCTCCATGCTAATATTTTTCGACGATGTAGATGATGCCTTGTATTATTCTTTTGATTCACGGCCAAAGTGGCAGTCTCCTGATGCTTTTTCTGTTGTGCTGAGGATTTGTTATATACAAGCATCGGATATCGTACGTACGTGTTCGAGTTTATTGAGTAACAATTAGATGTGAATAACGAGTCATGTTTTTTGCTCTAAGTGTATTATCACAATATATTGTCATTGTGCTAACATGGGCTTTACATTTGACATCGACATTTCCTTCTCTGTTACTCTCCAGTATTCCGCACTAAAGTACAGAAAGTGCACAGCTCTCATATAATCTTAATTTGGTGTTAGTGTGGTACTGAAAAGACTTCCAGTTGTTGTTTAGCCTAGCAAAGGCTGTTCTCGCTTTATTCATTCTGTTGTTGACGTCTTTATTTCTTCCACAGTCTGGTGTTACAATGCGCCATAGGTATGTAAATGTATCTATCTGTTCCACTTTCTGGTTCCCTACTGTTATGGGCTCAGGATTCCACACTTTGAGTATCATGACCTATGACTTCTTCAGATTGATGTTTAGACCCACCTGCTGGCTACAATTATTTGGTCTATGTGTTTTTTCCTGGATGTGTTGATGTGAATGCGCGAGTTGTGCAATGCAATCTGCATATTCTAGATCTTCCAGTGTAGAAAACGTTGTCCATCTTATTCCTCTTTGAATGCCCTCTGTTGTCCGGCACATCACTCAGTCTATGTCTGTCAAAAATAGAGTGGTTGATAAGGTCCATCCCTGTCGTACTCCTGTCTTCACATCAAAAGATAGATTGCTCAGCGCAACACTACATGTAAGTTAGCTTAAAGGCTTTTTATAATAGAAACAATGCAGCTGGGAATTCCAGAAGCTCTCAGTATTTTCTTCAGGCTGTACCCGCGTATGCTATCAAAAGCCTTTTCAAAATCAACAAAGTTAATGTGCAGCTGTTTCTGCCATTCTGAGTACTGCTCTGTAATGTTCCTGAGGATGTATATATGATGTGTACATCTTCGGTTCTCTCTGAATCCTGCTTGTTCTTTCCTCAGTTTATGGTCTACTGCTTTTTAAATTCTCTGGATGATTATCTTGTCTAGTATGTTACTGGGAACAGAGAGGAGAGTAATTCATCTCCAGTTGTTGCAGTTTGCAAGGCCGCCATTCTTAGGTAAATTGACAATTCTTACTTTAGTCCACTCCAGTGATGTTGTCTCAGTTATTCCGACTTGTGCAAATAGTGGTTGTAATAGTTCTGCTGCTAGTTCAGGGTATTTCTTTAATAACTCAGCATTTAAATTGTCGTGACCAGGAGCTTTAACATTCAATCCCACTTCCCGGCTGTGATGATTTCTTCCATTCGTTGAATGTCTGTATTTGCATTTAGACCATTTCCAGCCTCAGGAACATTCAGCTACGTCTCTGGTGGTTCCTTATTCAATATTTCTCTAAAGTGTGCAGCCCATAGTGTTTCCTGTCCATATGCTGTGGTGAAGAGATTTCCTTGCTTGTCTCTTACTAATGTAATACTGTTTGCACATCGTTTTCTGCTGATCGTTGTAGTTATTTAATATACTGTCCTATTTTTCATTTCTCATTGTTTTATTTTTTGCCTGTCTTGCAAGATCGTCTAGGATTTTCATTTTCTCGGCTCGAGTTAGACGTGTACATCCTTGACAAGCTGACTGTACTCGCTATATATTTCCTTTAAAATGAGAGATTTTGCTTCTATTTTCTTTCTTTTCTCATCGCTATGGTGTTTAATGTTTCTGGTGTTATCCAATCCTGTCTCTTCCTTTCTATGAATCTCAAGCATGATTTGCTGCTGTCATTATGTATTGTTGAAATGTTGTTGAATTTCTGGTCAACATCGTCAGTCGCTGTCTTTTCCTCGCCATTGGCAATTTGGTATAGTCTTTTTATATCAACCACAAACACTTTTCTGGTAAGGGGGTCCTTCACTTTGATGATGTCATACATTTTCAGGTTAATCAAACTAGTCCAGCAGTTGTGAGTATCACCGTCAGTCTTGCTACTACTAAGTGGTAATCGCTTCCCACATCTGCATCTCTTCTTACTTTCACATGTTGTAATGTAATCCTCCATCTTCCATTGGTTATGATGTGGTATTTTTGTATTCTGTCCCGGCGGTTTGGTGATTACTATGTTAATTTGTGAATTTCTTTGTGTGGAAAAAAGCGTTTCCCAGTTACCAAGTTGTTGATGCTGCAGAAGCTTATTAGTTTACCGCCATTCACGTTTATTGTCCAGCCATCGCATTTCCGCATTTCTATTTGCTTATGCAACTGTCGCATTGAGGTCTACCATTACTATAAGATCGTATCTAGGTGAAGCTTTCATTTCCTCTTGTAGTTCTAGATAGAATTAGCCATGCCCTCTTCATCGCTGTCATTTGTTGGTACATAGCGTTGTGTTATTGTGGTGTTGGTGAATCTCCCTCTCAGTCTTTTTGTTATCAGTCTGTTGTTGATGGGTTTCCATTCCAGTAATGACTTTTCTATTCCTTTCTTCAGGATAATGGCAACGCCTTCGTTGTACCGTCCATCCTCTCTTCCAGCGTAAAATACTGTTTCTCCTGTTGTTGCCTCATTCATAGATCTGACGTTCCTAAATCTATTTCCGGTTTCGGATTTTGCGATCAGGGCTTACGTTTTCATGGCATGGCTTCCTTACGGCTTTCACCACTGTCAGTTATACGAGTCTCAGACACCAGATGTCCGCCCCTCATCAAAGATTTTTCATTTATTTCTGTGTCCGTAACTAATTCGTTTCTTTTTTACACAGACATTGTGCTCAAACCCCCAACCTAGAGGACTAGGGTACCAGCTTTAGTCTGACTCCTACCCACACCGACCTGTCCGGTAAACCTCCCGCTGGCATGGCACTGGGTGTTGTGATGATACTCGAGCCACCTTACTGCTACAAGTTATAGTCACCGGTGAAGGCAGAAATAATGCTCGTCCAGAATTCATAATTATTGTCCACTGTTAGTAATTCTTATCCATTTTTGCTATTTTCAGAACAGTATTCGTCGACAGCACATCATTAGAGGAAATCGTTATGAGCCAATTCACATCATATCTGTCAGTCACTTTCTCCGACAACCTCTTTATAATTATCAATCAGGAACATCCCTCTTTGTTTACGAATGAACACATGTCTCAAGTGGAAATTCTAGAAAGATAACTGTACACTCCACTCATTACAATTTAAATTATCTATCATATATCCGACACCATCATTTACTCAAACCAGTTCGCACAATCACATGACCTATTTGTAAATTAATGCACGTGGTTATAATCCTGCTGTACACTACTACATGGATGTAATATCTACCTTCTACATTACTAAATGTCCGTAATATCTACCTATGACATTACTAAATGTCCTTATATCTACCTTCGACATTACTAAATGTCCGTAATATCTACCTTCGATATTACTAAGTGTCCGCAATATCTACCTCGACATTACTTCTTCTTTCTTCTATGATCCTTAGAGACCGACCGTCAAAGCAGTCAGTGGCCATTACGCCTGGTGGCGTCTTGTAGGGCAACAAAAAATTGATTCCAATTTGCTCGGTCGGCGGCCATCCTTCGTACAGTGCCCCAACTGTCGTGGAATATTCTAATCCACATATATAAATTATTAGGTAAATATGAAGCCTAACAAATAAAATTAATAAAGAAAAGAGCAATGGTAAAATAATAGTGCTGTCACAAAGAATGTACTCGAAATCCCCCTTGTTTTCTGCTTCGTCTGCAAATTGTAACGCTTTCACGTTGATAGTAAAAGCTTACTGTATTATACCCGCTTTCTTCAATGAAACGTGTGCTGTATTTCTTGGAAAAACATTGAGAGGCAGACTGCGTAATGACCTAAATTAATCCTAACATTAATTATACTGCGTTACCAAAACGAACGAACAGATGGACTCAAATAGAAAGAGAGAGGGGCGAATAAAATCAGGAACGCATGCAAAATTAAACACGCGTCTCGCTATTAATGCCACCCCCAACAAGCGTAACGCGATACACAATTACTACTATCACGCGTGTTAGGCTACATGCACTAACTTTTTCGGACGAACAGTGATAAAATACACTACCCTTCCCAGAGTTAGGTTTTAAAATAAAAAAAAACGCTTATTAGGAAAGATAACAATAGATGGGTTTACGTTTGAAAACATTACAGTACCCAGACAGCACATCTTCGAAACAGGAGGTAGAAGAAATTGCATATTTTGAACGCAGCCACGTAGCTCTTTTAAATTTGGATATTTGGGTTCCTTAGGGCTTGCTGACAAAGAATATGTAAAACGTTACGCAAATAGTCCAGGAATTAATAAATTATAACCAAAATAAAATAGTGGGGATGCCTGACAACATGAAATCATTTCTGCTCATAAAATTTTTTTATAACGTGTTTGAAAAAACCTTACGTTACAGAAATAGCCTACCATGTAAACTCCAAATTGATTGGAGCGCAACAAATGAAAGACTAACCACGATTGGTCGGGCTATAAATACTATCTTGGTTGTTAGGGAGACGTAGGAAGGTAACATTTTTTCAAACACTTGTCGAAACGTGGCTCCATTGGCCCGACTCGCTGATATAATCACTTAGGAGCGTTAGTTCGAGACCACTTGTTTAAATAAGCTTGATAAAGCAACAGTGCGTTGAAGCCAGCTCATATTTTGCTAAATAAAAGCCTGGAACATAAGCAGATGGGAATTTGTGCCAGTAAATGTGCCAGAATTCATTGCTAATCAACGTATCTGTGTTTATTCTATGAATTGTGGTAAGCTTGAACCATTCAGTATCTTTTAATGAAAATTGAATGTGAATTGTTAATTTATGCCTGTATATATATGTGTAGTTCAGTGGCAAACAGGAGATAAAGCCTATAATGCTCCAGCCTGAACAGAGGGTGTCGGAGGAAAGTAAAACGGCATGGAATGGCCAAATAGTACACTGACACCTGGATGATTGACTAGAAAGAAATAATGCTGGAATGGCAGAGGCGTGGTAACCATTAAGGAGGTTAATACTGGTATAAAGTATTTCAGATGAAGCTGACAGTTGGCCTAACGCTCTGAACTCAATGTTTGTGATGTATTGTGATCAGTGTAAAAAGAGAGTATAAGTTAGTTATGAAGTAGAAGGTACATCCTTCTTGATTTCAGGGACCGTGGTCTTGATGGTACTGAGCAGCACCTGGTCAGAGCTTTGCTGAATCCAGAGTCGGACAGCATACTCCTTGGTCTTTTTAGCTATCAGTGAGGTGTCTCCAGAGCCCAGGGGAGAATTCGAGCAGAGGAGTCCTTTCCTGCCGCCATCACGCAAGATAAGCTGATTTGGCCAGCTGAGCTCAACATTATGTCCCCTCATCTTGAAATGACTTTGTAAAAATAACATTCAGAGGGGAATTTAATTGTCTTCATATCAGGAACTGAGAACATCTCCAATACTAGTCCCTAAAGACAAACTATTGAAGTCATGATGACAAATACCAACAGAGCTTGAACAAAACAAAACCAGTATTACCTCATATTACTACTACACAACTGACACACATAGGATATTTTTAATAATATATGTCACTACAATATTCATATTGATAAAGTCTGTACATATACTTGTAATTAAAATTGATTGTGATTCCTGGTTCCTTTGTATTTGAATCAGGACACATATACCTTTATGACAACAATGAATACATATTGTTATTTGAAAAGTTATCAGTGACTCCTTAAGATATTCTCATAGAGTGTTATATGTATGTGAGTGTCACAGTGTTGTCAAGAGTAGTGGATTAAATTAAATTGTTTATCTGTCTGTTGTTGTGACTTACACTTCATCATACACATACCCTAGACACATAACGTAGTCATCACACTATTCCAGAATAATTCTGACTGAGATATATAGATATGTGGTAGCAAGTAAGGTTATCTATAATACACTACTCTTAATAGATATAGATACCTTCACAGCTGATCTCAGTCAGTACACTAAGTCCCCTATAAATATTTATAACATCCCACTTCACCACATATATTGGGGTCTCGCTCTTGGGATTTTGAATCTTTCCCTATTAAAAATATTGGGGGTAATTCACTTCAGGGAATATAAGAATTAAAAGGTATCCTTGGGTGGAATTAAATAAGGTTGAGCTCACGGTGCCTGTGTTGTCCATTAGATATATTTAGAGATTAAATTGTTGGTTAGACATTGTAGAAATTTACCTGATAGACAATGGCGGACCTGGCCAAGTTTCGATCTGCTGCTGTTCAGACTGCAAAAGAGTTAGGATTAGATGGGCAAGTTATGGTTGCCTATGTCACTACGGAATGTGACAAATTTATTGAACGCGAAGAAAGAAGATTAGAAAAAGAGGCCGAAAGAAAGTTAGAGGCTGAGACTAAGAAGTTACAAGCTGAGGCTGAGACTAAGAGGTTGCAGATTGAGGCTGAGGCTAAGAAATTGGAAGCAGAAGAAAGAAGATTGACTGCCGAAAGGGAAGACAAGAGATTAGCTGCAGAAAGGGAAGAGAAGAAATTAGCTGCAGAAAGGGAAGAGAAGAAATTAGCTGCAGAAAGGGAAGCAGAAGATAAGAGATTACAAAGGGAACATGAGTTACGACTCAGGGAATTTGAGTTTCAAGGCCATGCTCCTGAAAATGGTGCCAGTCCCTTTGCCTCTGATGCCACTGCTAGCCAAGGAGCCTCAACCTCAGCTATGAATTTTCATTTAGATCATTTTGTTGAGAAAGACGATGATATAGAGAGCTACCTAAATAGGTATGAACTATTAGCTACCACGTATGGGTTAGAGAGAGAAAGGTGGAGCTTAAAGTTATCTCAGGGACTTCGTGGGGCAGCTTATGAAGTTTTTGCAAAAATGAGCAGAGGTGATCAGGAAAATTATGACATGCTAAAGCAGGCTCTTTTGTTAAGGTATGAAAAGAATGCAGAATTTTATAGGAAAAAATTTAGGAATGCTAAACTACTGTCAGGTGAAACCTATCACCAGTTCTCTGCACGAATAGAGACATACTTGGAGAAATGGACTTCTCTGGGGAAAACCCAAGATCTTAAGGAAATGGTCCTTATAGAGCAATTAAGAGAGTCCATGGCTCCAGACCTGAGAAAGTTTCTCATGGAACAAGGTGCAGAGAGGCTGGGTGAGTTGCTAAATGTTGCTGAAAGGTATCAAGCAGCTCAAGCAGAGGTAACAGGTAATAAAAAGAAACAAGTGGATAACTTTAGGGCACCACAGAACTTTAATAAATTTGATCCTAGGGATCAAAATAAAGGTAAGCACCAATTTGATAGGCCACGGTATGAAAATAAAAATAAATTCCCACAATTCGATGAAAGGAAATATGATGAAAGAAAATCTTTCAACCAAGGAAAAAGGTGGTGTAAAAATTGTCAGATGGACAATCATGACACTGACCGTTGCAGAAGGAAACCTGTGTATATGGCAACCCTTCAGGTCAGGTCGACCTCAAGACAGGAGGAGGATATTATGTTAGATACCACTCCAGAAGAGATGAGGAAGGCACAGGCTGGGGATAAAACACTCAAGCCTTGTTTCAGAAAATTGTCAACTTGTCATACAACTCCAGGCAAGGGAGATTTTTACATGAAAAACAAGTTGATGTATAGGAAGACTGGAGCTAGATCCAATGGTCACGGACAGCTGGTTCTTCCTAAAAGATATAGGGCAGACTTAATAAGGAGCCTACATGTGAAACCAGATGGGGACCATGAGAAGATAGGTACCATCATTCAAAAGGTGGCTCACAATTATTATTGGCCCAAAGCAAGATGGGACATTGAGAATTTTGTAGAAAGGTGTAGCATAGCACATGAGGGAACACCCACAAGTGGGAACATGGATCAGGACCTGGACACGCCACGGGGCAAAATTAGGCCTGATAATAAAAAGAAAAATAGATTTGATAAAGTGGACCAAATGGAATGGGAAGCCCCTTTTCACGGACAAGCTTCACTTAACTGTTTTACAATGGCCACTATGCGGAGAGTGCAAAAAGATGTCTTACCCCAGGATAAGCCGAAAATCCCTCAATCGGACTTAAACAAACTGGAGGAAGAGGATGTAGAGAGGAAATCTCTCATCAAGAATTTTAAGTGGGGAGAAAGCCCCAAAAGAAAAATTGGTAGCGGTCGTTTTGTGAATGATAATTCTGGGAGGAAAAATCATCACTATAAAGCTTCGAGTGGAAGAGACCATACCGGTGCATGGACAAATAGGTCCACACAATTAAAGGTCCATATGTAGCTTTGTTAAGAACGTGGACTGATGAAAAGGCAGAGGAAAACATTACATCTTCATACCAATATGTGAATGAGCTGACCACTCGGTTAAAAACTGGCTGGAAACTTGCCAATGAAAATTTGAAACAAGCCAGGAAGAAACATGCTGCCTATTATAACAGGAAGGCGAAAGACAGAAATTTGGCTGTGGGAGAGAAAGTACTGCTTCTTTTGCCTGGGAGTCAGAATAAGTTACAAATTGGATGGCAGGGTCCATATACAGTTTTAGAGAAGGTGTCTAGAACAAATTATAAGATAGATAAGAAGGGGAAAGAAAAAATCTATCATGTGAATCTCCTGAAGAAATATTTGGAAAGAGAACATCAGGAAGAGACACACTTGTTGACCTTGTCCATCGCCATGGAGATGAAAAAGGAACCACTTTCATCATTTGAATATCCATTACACCCCTGTGAGACAGCAGCACAGGTGAAAATCAGTACACATTTAACGAAAACTCAGAAAGAGAGAGTGCAACAGGTTCTAAATAATCATGCAGAGGTGTTAACAGACCGACCAGGGCATACAAACCTATTGGAATATGATATGAAACTAATAGACTCCACACCTGTCTGTATGAAACCATATTCGATTCCGTTTGCTAAGGAAAAAGCTTTGAAGGAAGAGATAGACTATCTATTGAAGGAAGGAATTATTTCGCACAGTGAGTCTTCGTATAGTTCCGGTGTTGTACTCTTAAGGAAGCCCTCTGGAGAACATAGACTCTGTATAGATTACAGGAGACTGAATGCTATTACAGAAGGACAGGTGGATCCATTGCCGGATACAAATCAGCTGTTTGCCAGACTAAATAAAGCTAAATATTTCTCAAAAGTGGATCTGAGTAAAGGATACTATCAGATTCCAGTAAAGCCTGAGGTTAGACCATACCTAGCTTTTAGTACCTCAGAAGGACACTATGAGTTTAATAGATTGCCATTTGGATTGAAGAATGCGCCTAGTGTCTTCTCTAGAATGATGAGAAAATTATTGGATCCTCTGAATAATCCCTGTATAACAAATTTTATGGATGATATCCTTATAGCAACAGAAACATTTGAGGAACACATTGACTCTCTGAACATGCTGTTTGATCGACTTAGGGAGGCAAATTTAACAGCCCGACCAACCAAATGTTGCGTTGGATGTAAAGAATTGGAATTTTTGGGACACACAGTTTATCAGGGAAACATGACCCCTGACCCAAAGAATTTAGAGAAACTACAGAAAGCCCCGAGACCACAAACCAAGAAGGACGTGAGATCCTTTGTCTCATTATGTGGTTTCTACCAGAAGTATATCAAAAACTTTAATTCCATATGTGCACCGTTAACTGAATTGACACGTAAAGGACATCCAGATCGCATTACATGGACACCACAATGTGAAATGACTTACCAAGAATTGAAGGAAAAGCTCACAAGTAAACCCATTTTGAAATTACCTGACTTAAGTCAAGAATTCATAGTAAGGACGGATGCAAGTAATATTGGGTTAGGTGCAACTCTACTACAGAAATCAGATGCATTGGATGGGGAATTAAGCCCAGTGGCATATGCTAGCAGAAAGTTGAATAAAGCTGAAATCAACTACTCAACTAGCGAAAAAGAATGTCTTGCAGTAATATGGGCAATAAAGAAATTCAATATTTATCTATATGGGAAGGCATTTAAGTTGCAAACAGACCACAAACCTTTATCGTTTCTAGCACAGGCTAAGCATGAGAACTCCAGGTTACTCCGATGGTCTTTACTTTTGGCTCCATATAATTTTAGCATTGAGTATATATCTGGAAAAACCAATTTGGGAGCGGATTTTTTAAGCCGCCATCCGTGTGATGAGAATCACCGTAAACCCCAGAAATAATAATAAATTTCTCTATGTGTATATAGAATAAAGGACTGACATATAATGTCTGTTTTAAGAGGGGAGGTGTCGTGGAATATTCTAATCCACATATATAAATTATTAGGTAAATATGAAGCCTAACAAATAAAATTAATAAAGAAAAGAGCAATGGTAAAATAACAGTGCTGTCACAAAGAATGTACTCGAAATCCCCCTTGTTTTCTGCTTCGTCTGCAAATTGTAACGCTTTCACGTTGATAGTAAAAGCTTACTGTATTATACCCGCTTTCTTCAATGAAACGTGTGCTGTATTTCTTGGAAAAACATTGAGAGGCAGACTGCGTAATGACCTAAATTAATCCTAACATTAATTATACTGCGTTACCAAAACGAACGAACAGATGGACTCAAATAGAAAGAGAGAGGGGCGAATAAAATCAGGAACGCATGCAAAATTAAACACGCGTCTCGAGATACACAAATGCTGCCATCACGCGTGTAAGTCTACATGCACTAATTGTTTTTCAGACGGACAGTGATAAAATACACTACCCTTTCCCAGAGTTAGGTTTTAAAATCATAAAAAAACGCTTATTAGGAAAGATAACAATAGATGGGTTTACGTTTGAAAACATTACAGTACCCAGACAGCACATCTTCGAAACAGGAGGTAGAAGAAATTGCATATTTTGAACGCAGCCACGTAGCTCTTTTAAATTTGGATATTTGGGTTCCTTAGGGCTTGCTGACAAAGAATATGTAAAACGTTACGCAAATAGTCCAGGAATTAATAAATTATAACCAAAATAAAATAGTGGGGATGCCTGACAACATGAAATCATTTCTGCTCATAAAATTTTTTTATAACGTGTTTGAAAAAACCTTACGTTACAGAAATAGCCTACCATGTAAACTCCAAATTGATTGGAGCGCAACAAATGAAAGACTAACCACGATTGGTCGGGCTATAAATACTATCTTGGTTGTTAGGGAGACGTAGGAAGGTAACATTTTTTCAAACACTTGTCGAAACGTGGCTCGATTGGCCAGACTCGCTGATATAATCACTTAGGAGCGTTAGTTCGAAACCACTTGTTTAAATAAGCTTGATAAAGCAACAGTGCGTTGAAGCCAGCTCATATTTTGCTAAATAAAAGCCTGGAACATAAGCAGATGGGAATTTGTGCCAGTAAATGTGCCAGAATTCATTGCTAATCAACGTATCTGTGTTTATTCTATGAATTGTGGTAAGCTTGAACCATTCAGTATCTTTTAATGAAAATTGAATGTGAATTGTTAATTTATGCCTGTATATATATGTGTAGTTCAGTGGCAAACAGGAGATAAAGCCTATAATGCTCCAGCCTGAACAGAGGGTGTCGGAGGAAAGTAAAACGGCATGGAATGGCCAAATAGTACACTGACACCTGGATGATTGACTAGAAAGAAATAATGCTGGAATGCAGAGGCGTAGTAACCATTAAGGAGGTAAATACTGGTATAAAGTATTTCAGATGAAGCTGACAGTTGGCCTAACGCTCTGAACTCAATGTTTGTGATGTATTGTGATCAGTGTAAAAAGAGAGTATAAGTTAGTTATGAAGTAGAAGGTACATCCTTCTTGATTTCAGGGACCGTGGTCTTGATGGTACTGAGCAGCACCTGGTCAGAGCTTTGCTGAATCCAGAGTCGGACAGCATACTCCTTGGTCTTTTTAGCTATCAGTGAGGTGTCTCCAGAGCCCAGGGGAGAATTCGAGCAGAGGAGTCCTTTCCTGCCGCCATCACGCAAGATAAGCTGATTTGGCCAGCTGAGCTCAACATTATGTCCCCTCATCTTGAAATGACTTTGTAAAAATAACATTCAGAGGGGAATTTAATTGTCTTAATATCAGGAACTGAGAACATCTCCAATACTAGTCCCAAAAGACAAACTATTGAAGTCATGATGACAAATACCAACAGAGCTTGAACAAAACAAAACCAGTATTACCTCATATTACTACTACACAACTGACACACATAGGATATTTTTAATAATATATGTCACTACAATATTCATATTGATAAAGTCTGTACATATACTTGTAATTAAAATTGATTGTGATTCCTGGTTCCTTTGTATTTGAATCAGGACACATATACCTTTATGACAACAATGAATACATATTGTTATTTGAAAAGTTATCAGTGACTCCTTAAGATATTCTCATAGAGTGTTATATGTATGTGAGTGTCACAGTGTTGTCAAGAGTAGTGGATTAAATTAATTGTTTATCTGTCTGTTGTTGTGACTTACACTTCATCATACACATACCCTAGACACATAACGTAGTCATCACACTATTCCAGAATAATTCTGACTGAGATATATAGATATGTGGTAGCAAGTAAGGTTATCTATAATACACTACTCTTAATAGATATAGATACCTTCACAGCTGATCTCAGTCAGTACACTAAGTCCCCTATAAATATTTATAACATCCCACTTCACCACACCAACTCTGGTTCATTCTTTGCATCTCAGCCTCCACAGTCCTCCGGCAGGTTGTATTTGGTCGGCCTCTCTTTCGTTTTCCTTCAGTGGTCCATAGCATAGCTGTTCTTGTGATGGCATCGGGGTCTCTTCTGAGGACATGGCCTACCCAGCTCCAGCGTCTGCCAGCTATGATGGTGTGCATGTCCTCTTGCTTGCTCCGAGTAAGCAGATCTTGGTTTGTGATGGTATTCGGCCAAAAGATTCGGAGAATTTTTCTTAGGCATTTTGTGTAAAAAGAGGACAATTTCGACATTTCCTTCTCTGTAACTCTCCAGCTCTCTGCGCCACAGAGAAGCACAGAAAGCACACAGCTCTGATATAATCCTAATTTTGTGCTTGTGCTGTACTGAGAGGACTTCAAGATGTTGTTTAGACTAAAAAAGGCTGTTCTTGCTTTGTTCATTATGTTGTTGATGTCTTTGCTTGCTCCGCCGTCTGGTGTTACTATGCATCCTAGGTATGTGAAGGCATCTGTCTGTTCCAGTTGCTGATTCCTTACTGATATGGGCTGAGGGTAGCTCACATTGAGCGTCATGACTGTAAAGGTTTGTGTCTTCACTGTAAAATATGATTTCTTCTCCTTACGCAAACCAGTGGTGAATATGATGGGTGCTGCAGGTAGAACAAAGGTCAACTCGACCGACGCAGGGTTGTGCAGTTATGGAGTGAGAGTGTACAGTGTTATTTACGCGAATGATGGAAATGTTCGTATGTTGACCAATCTAAGGCACTCATTCACTCATAGCGATAAGTCACCAATGCAGACTGCTGTAGTCGTTTCATACCGTTTAATAGACGCACACTTGGACAGAACGGATACAGTCATAGGTACATGTTGACACAGTAAATCATGGTATTCAAATAGTAGATCATATTTTCATGCAGCATTCAAATATGATGGGCGATATAAGGTAATCTTTCAAAGTTCTGGCAGACTATTGCCATATCCCCTAACTGACTGAACGCATCAGTGGGTGTGGGTGTGTAAACATATAAAGAATTCACTGGACGAACCTTTTCCTTGGCTAAGTTCTCCAGCTGCATATATCAAATATTTAAGTAACAAAGTTAAACCACGATAGGGGTTTTCATCTTAATGAGATCTCCATATCACTGTCCGATAATAAGTTTGATATACTGTTCTCTTGACAGTGATCCATAACGATGACAAGAATACAAGATGGCTACCTTCCTGAGTTTTGCTCACTCACCCAGAAGAAGGATAATGATAAGCCAAAGTTAATTCACAATTTGAATATCAATAATTTCATAGAGTTTCCCTACAGTTCCACATTAATAAGGTTGCCTCATGTAGACATAAGCTCTGTTGGGAAACCTGTCATCTTTAACTGTAGATATAAATGACCGACGATGCTCGAAATACGATGTCCATCTAAGTCTAACCAAATCGAGATCATCAAAAGAAGGGTCTGGTATTACCTGGAGTCCGAATTACCACAATAAAGTACATGAGGAGAATCTCTGACAATAGAATCTCGCAGAGACACAATCTCCTTCTGAAAGATCATTCACAGATCATTTTTCACCCTTTAAAAGGACCAGCCCAAAAAACACACACGCCATAGCAGGCGGCTTCGTCAAGACTCAACTACGCCTCCGTAGGAAAACGAATACCTGCCCCCAGAGTTCGGCACTAAGAATATAGTCTGACCTAAGCATACGTAGATATACAATATAAGATTGAATCTTCTTGCACTAGACAAGTAATACATATGAATTCAGGCCATAAACATTCTAAGCAAAATTAAACTATTTTCTGGCCCTAACAAATGAGAAATGACATAAATTCATATTCATACGCTAAATCAATATTCAAGGGAGATCATCCACATAATCAAAAGTATAAACCAATCATGGATTATCTAGCTTTACAAAGGAAAGCATTTTCGTACACTCAATAAATACAAATATATATTTTTCATATTAAATAGACATACAGGATGAATTGTATGCCTCACTGAAGTAATCCGAGCGTCACACAATTCCATACAAAAGAATATGTGCGCAACAATGACCTCTGTCTTCTTTAGGTTGATGTTCAAGCCCACCTGCTGGCTATACTTATTAAGCCTATCCGTTTTTTCCTGGATGTGTTGATGTGAATGTGCTAGCAGTGCAATGTCATCTGCATATTCCAGATCTTCCAATGTAGAAAATATAGTCCATTTTATTCCTCTTGGATTGCCCTCTGTTGTCTGGCGCATCACCCAGTCTATGACTGTTAAAAATAGAGTGGTTGATAAGTTGCATCCTTGTCGTACTCCTGTCTTCACTTCACAGGTTATGTTGCTCTGCCCAATGCTACACGTAAAGTTGGCATAAAGGCTTTTTATGATTGACACTATGCAGCTTGGAATTCCATAAGCCCTCAGTATTTTCCATAAACTGTCCCTATGTATACTGTCAAAAGCCTTTTCAAAACCAACGAAATTAATGTACAGCAGTCTTTGCCATTCTGAGCACTGCTCTATAATGTTCCTGAGGGTAAATATATGATCTATACATGTTCAGTTCTTTCTAAATCCTGCTTGTTCTTTCCTCAGTTTGTGGTCTACTTCTTTTGAGATTCTCTGTATAATTATCCTGCCTAGTATTTTGCTGGGAACTGAGAGAAGAGTTATTCCTCTCCAATTATGGCAGTTGTGGTGAAGTGGGATGTTATAAATATTTATAGGGGACTTAGTGTACTGACTGAGATCAGCTGTGAAGGTATATATATCTAATAAGAGTAGTGTATTATATATATAACCTTACTTGCTGCCACATATGTATACCTCAGTCAGAATTATTCTGGAATAGTGTGATGACTACGTTATATGTCTAGGGTATGTGTATGATGAAGTGTAAGTCATAACAACAACAGACATATAAACAATTTAATTTATTCCACTACACTTGACAACACTGTGACACTCGCATACATAAAACACTCTACAAGGATATCTTAAAGGAGTCACTGATAACTTTTCAAATAACAATATGTATTCATTGCTGTCATGAATGAATATGTGTCCTGATTCAAATACAAAGGGAACCAGGAATCACAATCAATTTTAATTACAAGTTATATGTACAGAATTTCTCAATATGAATATTGTAGTGACATATATTATTAAAAGTATCCTATGTGTGTCAGTTGTGTAGTAGTAATATGAGGTAATACTGGTTTTGTTTTGTTCAAGCTCTGTTGGTATTTGTCATCATGACTTCAATAGGTTGTCTTTATTGGAACTAGTATTGGAGATGTTCTCAGTTCCTGATATTAAAACAATTTACTTCCCCTCTTAAGTTTATGTTACAATGTTATTTTAAGATGGGGGTACATAATTTTGAGCTCAGCTGGCCACATCAGCTTATCTTGCGTGATGGCGGCAGGAAAAGACTCCTCTGCTCGATTTCTCCCCTGGGCTCTGGAGACACCTCACTGATAGCTAAATGGACCAAGGAGTATGCTGTCCGACTCTGGATTCAGCAAAGCTCTGACCAGGTGCTGCTCAATACCATCAAGACCACGGTCCCTGAAAACAAGAAGGATGTACCTTCTACTTCATAACTAATTGATACTCTAGTTCTACACTGAGCACAATACATCACAAACATTGAGTTCAGAGCGTTAGGCCAACTGTCAGCTTCATCTGAAATACTTTATACCAGTATTAACCTCCTTAATGGTTACTACGCCTCTGCACTTCCAGCATTATTTCTTTCTAGTCAATCATCTAGGTGTCAGTGTACTGTGTGGCCATTCCATGCCGTTTTACTTTCCTCCGACACCTTCTGTTCAGGCTGGAGCATTATAGGCTTTACATCATGTTTGCTACTGAACTACACATATATACAGGCATAAATTAACAATTCACATTCAATTTTCATTAAAAGATACTGAATGTTTCACGCTTACCACAATTCATAGAATAAACACAGATACGTTGACTAGCAATGAATTCTGGCACAAATACTGGCACAAATTCCCATCTGCTTATGTTCCAGGCTTTTATTTAGCAAAAATATGAGCTGGCTTCAACGCACTGTTGCTTTATCAAGCTTATTTGAACTAGTGGTCTCGAACTAACGCTCCTAAGTGATTATATCAGCGAGTCTGGCCAATGGAGCCACGTTTCGACAAGTGTTTGAAAAAATTTTACCTTCCTACGTCTCCCCTAACAACCAAAGATAGTATTTATAGTCCGACCAATCGTGTTTAGTCTTATATTTGTTGCGCTCCAATCAATTTGGAGTTTACATGGTAGGCTATTTCCGTAAGCAAGGTTTTTTCAAACACGTTATAAAAAAATTTTATGAGCAGAAATGATTTCATGCTGTCAGGCATCCCCACTATTTTATTTTGGTTATAACTTGTTAATTCCTAGACTATTTGCGTAACGTTTTACATATTCTTTGTCAGCAAGCCCTAAGGAACCCAAATATACAAATTTAAAAGAGCTAAGTGGCTGCGTTCAAAATATGCAATTTCTTCTACCTCCTGTTTCGAAGATGTGCTGTCTGGGTACTGTAATGTTTTCAAACGTAAACCCATCTATTGTCATCTTTTCTAATTAGAGTTTTTCAGGATTTAAAAACCTAACTCTGGGAAGGGTAGTGAATTTTGTCACTGTCGATTTGAAATAAAGTTAGTGCATGTGGCCTTACACGCGTGATAGTAGTAATTGTGTATCGCGTTACGCTTGTTGGGGTGGCATTAATAGCGAGACGCGTGTTTAATTTTGCATGCGTTCGGCTTTCTGCCTCTCCCTTCTCTCTATCCTGCTTTATCTGTCTTTAGTTACGCCGTGTATAAAATGGAATGAATGAAATATTAAAATTAGGTCATTGTTCAGCTTGCGTATCTCAAATGTTTTTCCAAGAAATACAGCACACGTTTCATTGAAGAAAGCGGGTAATAATACAGTAGGCTTTTACTATCAACGTGAAAGCGTTACAATTTGCAGACGAAGCAGAAAACAAGGGGGATTTCGAGTACAGTCATTGTGACAGCACTGTTCTTTACCATTCTTCTTCCTTTCTTTATTATATGTATTTATTAGGCTTTATATTTACCTGATAATTTATATATGTGGATTAGAATATTTCACGACAGCAGTCTGCAAGATCTCCCTTCTTGGGCAATTTGGCAATTATTCCTTCTCTCCACTCTGATGGTGTTGTCCCTGTTTTCCAGACTTGTGCACATAGTGGTTCTAATAGTTCTGCTGCTAGCTCTGAGTCTGTCTTAAATAGCTCTGCATTTAAGTTATCATGACCAGGAGCTTTTCCATTCTTTAACCCTTTGATTGCTGTGATGATTTCTTTTTTTCGTGGGATGTCTGTATTAACATCTAGATCATTTTCAGCCTCAGGAACATTCAATTGTGTCTCTGGTGGTTCCTTATTCAGAGTTTCTCTAAAATGCTCTGCCCATCTTGTTTCCTCCCCCTCTACTGTCGTGATGAGATTTCCGTGCTTATCTCTTACTAATGTAATATTGTTTGCACCTCGTTTTCCACTGATGACTTTAGTTATTTTGTATACTGTGCTTTGTTCATTTCTCAGTGCTGCCTCTTCTGCATGTCGTGCGAGGTCATCCAGAAATGTCCTTTTGTTAGCACGGGTTTGAAAAAGAAATGGAAACTACACCCAGTTACGATCTCATTATAGTAATGGGAGACCTAAATGCGAAAGTGGGAGCACACAATAATTATAACGAAAGAGTAATGGGGAAATGCGGCAGTGGAACAGCAAATGATAATGGGGACAAATTAATAAGCTTCTGCAGTATTAACAACCTGGTCATTGGAGGAATACTTTTTCCACACAAGGAAGTGCACAAGTTAACATGGGAATCACCAAACGGACGAGACAGAAACCAGATAGATCACATAATGATCAATGGCAGACGTGAAAGTAAGAAGAGGCGCAGATGTGGGAAGTGATCATCACCTAGTAGTAGCAAGACTGAAAGTGAAACTCATAGCTGCTGGACCAGTTGCAGTCAAACAGAAAAGAAACAACATCACGAAACTGAAGGATCCCCTCACCAGAAAAGCTTTCGGGGTCGACGTAAAGAGAAGATATGAGATTATCAAAAGCCAGGAAAGAACAGAGACTGATGATGTTGACCAGAGATTCAACACCATCTCAACAATGTACAAGGAAAGCAGCAAGTCATGCTTGGGATTCCAGGAAAGAAAGAGCCAAGACTGGATAACACCAGATACGCTAAACACCATAGCGAAGAGAAAGGAAATGAAAAGAAAGAAAACAGAAGCTAAGTCTCCCAGATTAAAGGCAATATATAGTGAACAGTACAGTCAGCTGGACAAGGAAGTTAAACCTCGACATTACTAAATGTCCGTAATATCTACCTTCGGCATTACTAAATGTCCGTAATAACTACCTTCTACATTACTAAATGTTCGTAATGTCTACCAACAACATTACTAAATGTCCGTAATGTCTACCTTCTACATTACTAAATGTCCGTAATGTCTACCTTCTACATTACTAACTGTCCGCAATGTCTACCTTCTAAATTACTAAATGTCCGTAATGTGTACCTTCGACATTACTAAATGTCTGTAATATCTACCTTTTACATTACTAAATGTCTATCTTCAAAATTACTAAATGTCTGTAATTTCTACATTCTACATTATCCAATGTCCGAAATGTCTAATTTCGACATTACTAAATGTCCCTAATGTCTACCTTGTACATTACTAAATGTCTGTAATGCCTACCTTCTACATTACTAAATGTTCGTAATGTCTTCCTTCTACATTACTAAAGGTCCTTAATTTCTACCTTCTACATTACTAAATGTCCGTAATGTCTAACTTCTACATTACTAAATGTCCGTAACGTCGACGTTATTCGTTACTAAATGTCCGTAATGTCTACTTTCGACAATATAAATGTCCGTAATGTCTACTTTCTACATTACTACATGTCCTTAATGTCTGCCTTTGGCATTACTAAATGTCCATAATACCTACCTTCGACATTACTAAATGTCCTTATATTTACCTTCGACATTACTAACAACTACCTTCTTACTTACTTAGTCGTTCCCCTTCTTACGTGAGGTGTAGAGAGTTGGAAGCGAGAGCGCCAGACTATCCTATCAGCTGTCTTCCTCCTAGCCTGGTTCCATTCTAGTCCTCGGTCCTTCAAAGATTGTCTAATGTTGTCCTCCCAGCGGACTCTGGGTCGTCCTAGGGGTCTGGATCCCTGGCTCTTTGTTTCCCATGCTTGTCGTGGTAGCCGATCTTCTCCCATTCTGCAGACATGGCCAAACCATCTTAGTTGGGACTGTTCTACATGGGTCTGCAGGAGGTGGCATTTTAGGCCTTGACATATTGTCTGGTTGCGGACCTTGTCTCTTCTTGTTACTTCAACTGCCTTCCTCAGATACCTCATTTCTGAGGTTTGGATCTGGCTTTTATGGGTTGTAGTCATTGCAAATGACTCGCATCCATATGTCAAGACTGGGCCATAGGTGGAGCGGTATACAGCCATCTTCGTTTTCTTACCTACCTCTCTCTTGCTGAGGAATCCTCGATTTATGGCCTGAAAAAGTCTCCGCTTTTCGAGTGGCCAACTCTTCTTTGATGCCTCTCTTTCGGTCTATAATAGCTCCGAGATATTTAAAGTGATCGAACTGCTCCAGGACCTGTTCTCCCAGCTTAATCTGATGTCTTCTTTCTTCTCGTGATATCACCATGGATTTTGTTTTAGAGCTGCTTATGACCATTCTTCTCTTCTCCAGCTCTTCCTTCCAGACTTGCCGGTTGGATTGGAGATGTGCCTCTGATTTAGCAATCAGGGTAACATCATCAGCAAATGCCAGCTCTGAAATACATACCTGTCTCATCTTCCAGTACCCCACTGAATACTTTCTTGTTCTCTCCTTACATGCCTTGATGACATCGTCCATGAGGAGTATGAAAAGATAAGGTGACAGGATATCACCTTGTCTTACACCAGTGGTGGTCCTGACTTATGGTTTGCTGTCCTCACATAATTTCTGCAAGACTTGTAGAAGCTCTGTATAGCATGAATCAGAGGTGCTGGAACGTTCTTCCTTGCCAAACAGTCCCAACGTTTGCTCCAGGGGACCCTGTCAAATGCCTTTTTCAGATCTATGAAACAAAGATGGATCTCACTCTTATACTCAAGGGCCTTTTCACTCAGCTGTCTGAGTGTGAAGATTAGGTCTTGAGTACTTCGGTTTGCTCGAAATTCGCATTGGACCTCATCCAATTGTGGCTTAGCTAGGCGTTCGAGTCTCTGCTCTAGGATTCTAGAGTAGATTTTACCAGGGATACTGAGAAGGGATATGCCTCTATGGTTTTCACATTGTCGATTGTCACCATTTTTGAAAATTGGTGTTATGATGGCACTCTCCCAATCCTTTGGTATGGTCTTGTTTCACCACGCTGCCAGTAGGACCCTTAAGAGTAATAGGTCGCCTGATGCTCCCATGTACTTAACCATTTCTGGTGTTATACCATCATGCCCTGCTGCTTTGCCCATCTTGATTTTCTCCAGTGCTGCCTTCAGTTCTTCCATCTTTATGTCATCTTCATCACCATCTGTTTCCTCTTCTGTGCAAGTGGTTAAATAACTACCTTATAAATTACTAAATGTTCGTAGTGTCTACCAAAGACATTACTAAATCTCCGTAATATCTACCTTCGACATTACTAAATGTCCGTAATGTCTACCTTCTACATTACTAACTGTCCGTAATGTCTACCTTCTATATTACTAAATGTCCGTAACGCCTACCTTCGACATTACTAAATGTCCGTAATATCTACCTTTGACATTATTAAATGTCCGAAATGTATATCGTCGACATTACTAAATGTCTGTAATGTCTACCTTCTACATTACTAAATGTCAGAAATGTCTACCTTCGACATTACTAAATGAACGTAATGTTGTCATGAAATATTCTAATCCACATATATAAATTATCAAGTAAATATAAAGCCTAATAAATACATAAAATTAATAAAGAGAAGAGCAATGGAAAAATAACAGTGCTGTCACAAGGAATGTACTCGAAATCCCCCTTGTTTTCTGCTTCGTCTGCAAATTGTAACGCTTTCACGTTGATAGTAAAGCTTACTGTATTATTACCCGCCTTCTTCAATGAAACGTGTGCTGTATTTCTTGGAAAAAACATTGAGAGGCCCTGCGTAATGACCTAAATTAATCCTAACATTAATTATACTGCGTTACCAAAACGAACGAACAGATGGACTAAAGGATAAAAAGAGAAGGGAGAGGCAGAAAGCCGAACACTAAACACGCGTCGCGCGATATACAAATGCTGCCATCACGCGTGTAAGGCCATGCACTAACTTTTTTTCAGACGGACAGTGATAAAATACACTACCCTTTCCCAGAGTTAGGTTTATAAATCATAAAAAACGCTTATTAGGAAAGATAACAATAGATGGGTTTACGGTTGAAAACATAACAGTACCCAGACAGCACATCTTCGAAACAGGAGGTAGAAGAAATTGCATATTTTGAATGCAGCCACGTAGCTCCTTTAAATTTGTATTTTTGGGTTCCTTAGGGTTTGCTGACAAAGAATATGTAAAACGTTACGCAAATAGTCCAGGAATTAATAAATTATAACCAAAATAAAATATTGGGGATGCCTGACAGCATAAAATCATTTCTGCTCATAAGATTTTTTTTATAACGTGTTTGGAAAAAAATTTACGCTACAGAAATAGCCTACCATGTAAACTTCAAATTGATTGGAGCGCAACAAATGAAAGCCTAACCACGATTGGTCGGGCTATAAATACTATCTTGGTTGTTAGGGGAGACGGGGAAAGGTAACATTTTTTCAAACACTTGTCGAAACGGGGCTCATTGGTCAGACTCGCTGATATACACACTTGGGAGCGTTAGTTCGAAACCACTTGTTTAAATAAGCTTGATAAAGCATCAGTGCGTTGAAGCCAGCTTATATTTTGCTAAATAAAAGCCTGGAACATAAGCAGATGGGAATTTGTGCCAGTTTGGGCCAGAATTCATTGCTAATCAACGTATCTGTGTTTATTTCCATGAAATTGTGGTAAGCTTGAACCATTCAGTATCTTTTAATGAAAATTGAATGTGAATTGTTGATTTATGCCTGTATATATATATGTGTAGTTCAGTGGCAAACGTGAGGTAAAGCCTGTAATGCTCCAGCCTGAACAGAGGGTGTCGGAGAGAAGTAAAATGGCATGGAATGGCCAAACAGTACACTGACACCTGGATGATTGAATAGAAAGAAATAATGCTGGAATTGCAGAGGCGTAGTAACCATTAAGAAGGGTAATACTGGAATAAAGTATTTCAAATGAAGCTGACAGTTGGCCTAAGGCTCTGAACTCAATGTTTGTGCTGTGTTGTGATCAGTGTAACAAGAGAGTTTAAGTTAGTTATGAAGTAGAAGGTACATCCTTCTTGATTTCAGGGACCGTGGTCTTGATGGTAGTGAGCAGCACCTGGTCAGAGCTTTGCTGAATCCAGAGTCGGACAGCATACTCCTTGGTCTTTTAGCTATCAGTGAGGTGTCTCCTGAGCCCAGAGGAGAATTCGAGCAGAGGAGTCCTTTCCTGCCGCCATCACGCCAGATAAGCGAATTGGCCAGCTGAGCTCAACATTATGTCCCCTCATCTTGAAATAACTGTGTAAAATATAACATTCAGAGGGGAATTTAATTGTCTTAATATCTGGAACTGAGAACATCTCCAATACTAGTCCCAAAAGACAAACTATTGAAGTCATGATGACAAATACCAACAGAGCTTGAACAAAACAAAACCAGTATTACCTCATACTACTATTACACAACTGACACACATAGGATATTTTTAATAATATATGTCACTACCAGATTCATATTAATTCATTCTGTACATAACTTGTAATTAACATTGATTGTGATTCCTGGTTCCTTTGTCTTTGAATCAGGACACACATATGCCTTTATGATAGAAATGAATACATATTGTTATTTGAAAAGTTACGAGTGTCTCCTGTAAGATATTCTCATAGAGTGTTATATGTATGTGAGTGTCACAGTGTTGTCAAGAGTAGTGGATTAAATTAAATTGTTTATCTGTCTGTTGTTGTGACTTACACTTCACCATACTCATACCCTAGACACATAACGTAGCATCACACTATTCCAGAATAATTCTGACTGAGATATATAGATATGTGGTAGCAAGTAAGGTTATCTATAATACACTACTCTTAATAGATATAGATACCTTCACAGCTGATCTCAGTCAGTACACTAACTTCCCTATAAGTATTTATAACATCCCACTTCACCACAAATGTCTACCTTGTACATTATTAAATGACTGTAATGCTTACCTTCTACATTACTAAATGTACGTAATGTCTTAGTTCTACATTACTAATGTCCGTAATTTCTACCTTCTACATTACTAAATGTCCGTTACGTCTACCTTCTACATTACTAAATGTCCGTAACGTCTTCATTCTTCATTACTAAATGTCCGTAATGTCTACTTTCGACACTACTAAATGTCCGTAATGTCTGCCTTCTACATTACTACATCAATTTGTTGTTGCCCTACAAGACGCCACCAGGCGTAATGGCCACTGACTGCTTTGACGGTCGGCGGCTAAAGATCAATGAAGAAGAAAAGACATTACTACATGGCAGTAATTACAATGTACTACATTACTTTATGGCCGTAATTATCACCTCTTACATTACAACATGACCGTAAGTATTAACTTCTACATTACCATAATTATTATCTTTAACATTACTACATGACTTAAGTATTATCTTCTACATTACTACACGACCGTTAATTATTACCTTCTACTTTACTACATGACCGTTAATTATTATATTCCACATATCACATGACCGTTAATTAGTATATTCTACATTACTACATGACCGTTAATTAATATTCTTTACAATACCATGACCGTTAATTATTATATTCTACATTACCACTTGATCGTTAATTATTATATTCTACATTAATACATGACCGTTCATTATTATATTCTACATTACTACATGACCGTTATATATTACCGTCTACATTACTACATGACCGTTATATATTGCAGTCTACATTACTACATGACCGGCATATATTACCGTCTATATTACTACAGGGTAGTTATATATTACCGTCTACATTACTACATGACCGTTATATTTTACCGTCTGCATTACTAAACAGCCGTTATTTGTTACCGTCTACATTACTATATGACCTGTAATTATTATATTCTACATTACTACATGACCGTTAATTACTATATTCTACATTACTACTTGACCGCTAATTATTATATTCTACATTACAACATGACCTTTAATTATTACATTCTACATTACCACTTGATCGTTAATTATTATATTCTACATTACTACAAGACCGTTAATTATTATATTCTACATTACTATATGACCGTTAATTATTATATTCTACAATTCTACATACAGTGATGTAACTAAAATTTAAGAGAGCCACAGAACAAACTAAGCGAGAACCTCCTATTAAAATGTGTTCATCCACCATTTTCAATATACATTGATAATAATAATAATAATAATAATAATAATATATATATATATATACACATCATGAATCTGTATTAAGTCTTTTAAGGGGCTGCACTACAATGAAAACTAACTTTTGTTCTAATAACATTTTCAAACTTTTTATGTGCTCAATAGACACAGTGTATGTCCATGAACCAAATTCTACAGTTTATTTTGTTAAAAAGCATGTGGTTACCATGGTAACCAAAAAAAAACATCCGCCATTTTGGATTTTCACACATTTTCGAGAGCTAAAAACTTATGTTTCCCATTGATCAAACTTTACCAAATTGCACACACATGTTGTGACTGACAATTAAAACAATTTGTCAGGGAATTTTTTTGATAAGTTCAAAATTCTATTTTTTATTGATTTTTAAAAAAAAAACACTATATTTGTATAAAAAACAATAAAAAAAAATATTTAAAAAATTATATCAAAGCAAATTACCAAAATATCACAAAAAGCCTCTGTCAATTTAAAGGTATATATGCATCCTACATGCATGCCAAATTTTAGACTGATGTATTAGATTGTTTGTAAAAAATAACATTTTTTGTTAATAAAATGTTAGTTTTGAGAAAAATGCATTTTAGTCACCGAATGACTTGTCTTTCCAATATACTCCATTCTGGGGGGCTGAATGTGTTTAAAATTGTCCAGCACTATATGCTGCACCTCCTTCAGCTTCCTGCAGCTGCTCCTCTTGCCTTTATCTTGCCTAATTTTTCTTCTTTCCTTCTACATGGTATAAAAAAAAAACAACCGCCATATTGGGTTTTTCACCAATTTTCAAGACCAAAAATCTTATGTTTACCATTGACAAAACTTTATCAAATTGCACACACATGCTGTGACTGACAATTAAAACAATTTGTCATAAGATTTTTTAGATAAGTTTAAAATTCTATTTTTAATGATTTTTTTTTTAAATATACTATATTTGTATGAAAAACAATGAAAAAAAAAATTTTTTAAAATATATCAAAGCAAATTACCAAAATATCAAAAAAAGCCCTCGTCAATTTAAAGGTATATATGTGTCCTACATGCATGCCAAATTTCAGATTGTTCTATTAGATAGTTTGTAAAAAATAACATTTTTTGTTAATAAAATGTTAGTTTTGAGAAAAATACATTTTAGTCACCGAGTGACTTGTCTTATCCAATATACTCCATTCTGGGGGGCTGAATGTGTTTAAAATTGTCCAGCACTATATGCTGCACCTCCTTCAGCTTCCTGCAGCTCCTCCTCTCGCCTTTGTCTTGCCTAATTTTTCTTCTGTCCTTCTACCATGGTAACCAAAAAAAACAACCGCTATATTGGGGTTTTCGCCAATTTTCAAGAGCAAAAATCTTGTTTCCCATTGACCAAACTTTATCAAATTGCACCCACATGTTGTAACTGACAATTAAAACAATTTTACTCATGATTATTTTGATAAGTTTAAAATTCTATTATTAATGATTTTAAAAATAAAACTATATTTGTATGAAAAAATATTTTTAAAAATATTTTTAAAAAATTTATAAAAGAAAATTACCAAAATATCAAAAATGCAGATGTGTTACTTTAAAGATATAGATGTGTACTACATGCATGCCAAATTTGAGACTCCTCTGTTAGATAGTTTTAGAGAGAAATCGTGCATTTTCGGCACAAATTTGAAAATCATAGCATGGGGGTAGTGCAGACAATATGCTTTTTGATACATCAAATGCATTTTTTATGTTATAAATGCTCAATCGATTCCTCGATGATTATTTAATAAAATAAGCTCAAAAGTAAAAAATCGATATTTTGTACGTAAAAGGCTGTATTATGTCACCACTACTTTTTGGAATAGCTATTGATTGGGTTATGAGAAACTATACCCACAATGAACAATTGGGTATAAAATGGACAAATGGAAAATTCCTGGGGGAACTTGGATTTCGCAGATGATGTAGCATTCTTAAGTTCAACACCAAGACAATCCCAAGAAGCAATAAATAATTTGTGTCATCTCTCGATTAAAATAGGTCTCCAAATAAATGCCTCTAAAACTAAAGCTATGAACTTTTCTAACGAGACCTTTGATATCATCTTGAACGGGGAAAAACTACAGAAAGTTGAAAGTTTCAATTATTTAGGCAGTAAAATGACTCAGGATGGTGACACAACAAGAGAAATCCATACTAGAATTGCTTTGGCAGCTAGCGCCTTCAATAGATTATCTAACATTTGGAAATTACGATCATTGAATATACATACCAAGCTTCGTCTGTTTAATTCAAATGTTATCTCAGTGTTAACATACGGCTGTGAGAGTTGGAAAATAACAAAATCATTGGAGAACAAGCTGAATACATTCGAGAACAAATGTCTTAGAAAACTCATGAACATCAGTTGGAAAGAATTCAAGACTAATCGACAAATAAGAGAAGACTCTAGGCAGAAATATGTCTCCGACTATATAAGGAAAAGACGATGGTCTTATATCGGTCATGTCCTACGAATGCAAAACAACAGAATACCACTACAGGCGCTCACTTGGGTTCCTGAGGGTAAGAGGAAAAAAGGAAGACCAAAAGAAACACTCAGAAGAACAATAATAAGAGAAGGAAGAACGTTGGGCCTAAATAATGTGCAAGAGCTAAGAGGAGTGGCGTCACAACGAACAACCTGGAGAGCACTGGTTTCTGCCTTATGCGCCGTGTTTGGAGCTTAAAGAATTTATTATTATTATTATTATTATTTTCATTGACTAAGTTTATTCTCACAAAATTTAGTTCTAAATTTGAAAACAAAGGAATTCATTGACACGTTCATTTAATTATAATGTAATATTAATATCTAAAGTATAATAATTAATAATTCAGATAAATGTCTAAATTGTATATATTTATCACACTATTATTAGATATTACGGACGATTCTAATCTGAGCTGTGTTTTTTGTGTGTGTGATAGCCTTGATCTGTTTCTGATGTACAAATGTTTCCCAAGACAGTGACATCTTGAATTTTGTATTTTAATTTTGATATCAGTTTTGTTCCCCCTACGGTGTCTATGGTGTGCGAAGATATAAGGACGATTCTACGTCTTGAAGGGGTGTGATTTCTAGTGTAAATAGGGCGATGTTTTGTCTCATGCATTCTAACAATCTGTACGACACTTTGCAGTTTTACACTCTATACAATATAACATGATGATGATTATGATAATGTTGATTGTGTGTATGTGTGATAATTGGGGAAGAATGTAGAGGTCTCTTGTGTAAACAGTACATTGTTTTGTTGGCTTGTGTGCGGGGCTAATGTGAATTATTTCTGATCAGCCAACCTTAACTCAAGGGACATAAATAGATGGTGATTTTGTCTCGTAGTTGTAAAGGTTGTCAGCTACATTCAGGTGAGAATGGAGTTTCAGTGTTTAGTGATTTTTGGATTACAAATATGAACTGAAGATAGCTCAGAGCTGAATGTTGTGTGAGCTGTATCGTTTTTTATTCTGAAGTGAAGTTATGGAATAGGATTATCAATTATGACGTAATGAGAAGTACGCTTTTCTATCTATATTCTTTGGATAATATCAAAGTTCAGATCATGGTTCGTTATAATTTGTGTTTAGGACTGAAACTTTTGTTGTTATTTCGTTCAGGAATTAGTGAATGATCTTCAAGTACCTTTCCATATTCTTAGACAATCACACGTGACATAACACAAGACGTGCTTTTTCCCCGAACATACAACATGTAACATAACAAAATAATATAATAATAGCCCATTAAGTCATAACTGACAATGGGATTGAGCCCATGAGGTGACAACCCTCGGCTGCTTATCTTCCTGATGATCCCTTCGACGTTTTCTCCTCTCTTCTGCTTGTTGTGTGAGCTTCTTTTCGCCCAATCCTGAGTGGCGCCGTAGATAGCATCGCCACTTGGTGCTATCGGCAGCTTCATCCTCTCAGGCTGCTGGATTTATGTCCAGTGCCCTCATGTCTCTCTTGCACACATATTTGAATCTTAGCTGCGGTCGCCCAACTGTTCTTTTACCATCTGCCAGTTGTCCGTAGATGAAATCTTTCGCGATGCGACCATTTTCTTTGCGGCGGACATGGCCAAACCAGCGAAGTCTGCGCTCTCACAGCAGTGTATACATGCTTTGAAGGACAGCACGTGAAACCTCGACACTTGTCACTTTATCTTTCCATGAAATGTCGAGGATGTGGCGTAGACACCGTAGATGGAAGGCATTGAGCCTTCTTTCTTGCTTTGCGTAGGTGTCTATGTCTCGCTGCCATATAGGAGTGTGCTGATGGCACAGACGTTATATACCGCAGCTTTGGTCTTCGTTGTGAGTCTCGCAGTTTGTTTCCACAAACAAGCGTTGTAAGGCGGGCAAAGGTAGCTGCAGCTTTGCCAAAACGTCTGTCCATTTCTGTTTCCAGTGAAAGTTTGTCGTTGATGGAAGACCCCAGGTATGTGAAGTGGTGCACCACTGCCAATTCATAGTTATCAATAGTGATAACTGGTGCAGCACCCACGTCCGACTCAGCACATTTGGTTTGTTTAGACTTATTGTGAGGCCAAAGTCCTTGCACGATTGGATTAAGCTATTTATCTAGCACTGAAGCTCCTGTTGACTTTGAGTGACGACTACAGCGTCATCAGCAAACAACAAGTCTCTTGATGTGACCCTTCTAATTTTGTTTTTTGCCTTCAGCACTGCGAGATTAAAACAGACGACCATCTGACCTAGTTCCGTTGTTTCTCTGAGGGCATGTCTCAAGATGTAACAGATCAACACACCAGTACTACACAGTGTCACAATGGTAGGGATAGCTTATGCCAGCCACAAATACGCTTCATCAGACAACAGGAAAACGTGTTTGATATTTTACTGAGTTGTCTGTACCACTTGTGTCCCAAAGATATATATATATACTTACTTACTTACTTAGTCGTTCCCCTTCTACCATGAGGTGTAGAGAGAGAGAGAGAGAGAGAGAGAGAGAGCGCCTATCCTATCGGCTGTCTTACTCCTGGCCTGGTTCCATTCTAGTCCTCGGTCCTTTCCTTTAAAGATTGTCTAATGTAGTCCTCCCAGCGGACTTTTGGGTTGTCCTGGGTGTCTGGATCCCTGGCTCTTTGTTTTCCATGCTTGTCGTGGTGGCCGATCTTCTCCCATTCTGCAGACATAGCCAAACCATCTTAGTTGGGACTGTTCTACTTGGGTCTGCAGGGGGTGGCATTTTAGGCCTTGACATATCGTCTGGTTGCGGACCATGTCTCTTCTTGTTACTTCAACCACCTTCCTCAGAAACCTCATTTCTGAAGTTTGGATCTGTGTTGGGGGTCTCTGTTTTTCGTGCTTATTTGTGCTTTTAGCTTTTGCTCGATTGTTTATCAGTATCCAATACTGATATGAATGTAATGTCCAGGGTTCTCTCTTTACATGCCTGGCAAATAAACATTAATTTACTTGTGTGCACACATCTCTTTCTCCAACGAAAGTAATAACAGCTGAGGGACGGTTTATAACTTTAGTACACATGACTCACTTCACAATAGACTCATTGATGTGGTCAAGCAATTAGAAATAAATCAAGATTAATAATAATACTAGTAGTCACTCATTTGCATTAACAATCCTGACATCGTGAAATATGACAAACAGTTGTATACTTCCATCTACAGTATATTATGCACATGAATAAATATTAGGGCTATACACACATAGCCATATGCACATCTCGACCGCCTGACAGCTGGTCACCGAATCCCCTTCGCTGATAACTCTCTCTCGTTTTCACCCAACTCGTTAGCAATTCTTTCCCAGCCGGTCTCATCACGTCACATAGAGTGGCTGTTGGCTAAAGTAGCGAAGTGCCAAACTGAGCATTATATAAATGTATTTTCTACTCCCAACATTACCCACCTGTTCCCGAGAAGAAACCAAGGGTTTTCGCTTGAGAACAGTGGGTAGTTAGCCCAAGAACTATTAATCTATTAGGAAAAAAAAATCATACTGCTAGTATAATATATATGAAATAGTAATTGTAGTACCAAATGACATGAAAACAGATATATCTAAACAGTTTAGACAAAATGTAATCCAATCTTTAATAAAAGCAATTAAAGTCGTAAAATGAATGTTTCAATAGTATATCACCTGAAAAACAAAACAAGATCAGACAATGTCAACATCTGGCACAAACAATTTCACTTTCCAGTTACATTCCTTGACAATAGGTCTGCCAGAAAGTTTTCTGATCCCTTGATTGGAATAATTGTATATCTATATTCTTGGATAAGCAAGAATCCTCTGTGTAATCTACTGTTTGTCGTATATTTTTGATTTAGGGATGTTAGTGGACGGTGATCCGTCTGGAGGTAGAAGTGTGCGCCAAGTAAATAGCGTGATAACGTGCCCATACACCAAATGATGGACAAGAGTTCTCTTTCACTGGCGGAATACCGAGTTTCTGCTTGTAGCAACTTCCTGCTTACATACAAGCATGGATGTGGAGTATCATTGAACCATTGCAACAGGCAACCACCAATGCCAGTCTGGGAAACATCAGTCCTCAGAAGAAATGGCATAGTGATATTAGGTAACACCAAAATAGGTGCCTTGGAAAATACAGTTTTAATTTTGTTCAAAGCTTCACTGCAAGTATCGGACCAAACAATTTTATTAGGAGCTCCCTTTGTAGTCAAAGATGACAGGACAGAATAAATAGAGCAAAAGTTTGGAATGAACTTGAGATAAAAAATAATGAGTCCTAAGGGAGCCGTGCTAGCGTAGTGGTTACAACACCGCTCTGGCGACCGGGTGATACAGGATCAAACCCGGGCGACGGCATTTGAGGATTTTTCGTCGACCTGGATTTGGACTGAATTAACTCGAGACCTGGCGAGGACATTTGAAGGAGTGTCGACGACCAGGGACTAGCGGCTCCTTAGCCGACCCAGCTGCAATGGGTACCTCCGAAATCGGCGAGTATTTGCCTGAATGGCGAGGGACACCTGTCTCTGTACAAGAAATAAAGGGATACTCACGTAAAATCAATGTCAGGTTAGACATAAAATAATAACCTGAGATTTCGCCTCGAGTATTAGCTGGCGTACGCAACAAAAAAAAAAAAAAGTCCTAACATGCTCCTAACCTGTTTCTTTGTCCGAGGGATATCTATTTCTAATATGCGTTTGACAATCTGCTCATCAGGATATAACATGTGGTAACCAACACGGTGACCAAGAAATGAAATTCTCGACAACCAATCTGAACCTTTGAAGGTCTAACTGTCAAACCATGCTTTCTGAGTAGCATTAATAAATATTTTAATCCAGTAATATGTTCTTGCCAAGAACTATGGAATAAACAGATGTCGTCTATGTATGTGATGACATCAGACCTACCTCCTAAGAGTCTCCGCATCATGCGCACAAAAGGCGAGGGAGCATTGACAAGGCCAAAACACATATAATTCCATTGGAATAAACCATATGGAGTCATAAATGCGGTTAGTGGTTTGGCTTTATCAGTTAATGGGATCTGCCAATATCCCTTGGATAGATCTAGTTTGCTAAAGTATGTAGCCTTGGATAGTTGTGATAAGCGATCCTCCAAAACAGGCACAGGCTCAGCATCTGTAAGAGTGACACTGTTAAGACGTCTAAAATCAATGCAGATGCGAAGAGATTTGTCCGTCTTTCTAACTATAACCATAGGAAAAGCATAGGTTGATTCAGAAGGAGAAATGATGCCCATGCGTAGCATATCCTTAAGTTCAATATCCAACTGAGATCTGTAGTGTAAGGGTATAGTAAACGGTCTGAATTTGATAGGGTGATCATCACTCAATGTAATTTCATGAGAGATAACATCAGTGCGACCTGGAAGTTCAGTCAGCACATCAGAGACAGATTCTAAACAGCAAGAGCCTGTTCTCGATAGCCAGATTCTAAATCACCTGATACAGTTACATCTCTCCAAGATTCGTCAGACGTTAAAGGCAGCAGAGGAAATTTAAAAGAAATATCGCTTGCTGGAGAATCATCATATTCCACAGCAGCTGACAAAGTGTGTCCAACAGGTTCATCAGAAATACTGTACAAGATAGGTTCTAACTCAGCAGGGCGCTCCACATATAATTTTAACATTTTTAAGTGAAATGTTTTGATTTTGCCCCTTATATCAATGGCATAATCTACATCAGTTTTCTTCTCAACCACATTAAAAGGGCCCTGCCAGGAAATTAGCAGTTTTTTTTCCTTGATTGGAAGAAGTAGCCATCCTTGTTCTCCTAGTAAAAACAAACGTAATTTTCGAGATTTGTTGCAGCGCAATATCGACCTATGCGAAGCATTACATATCATACTTAATGCATAAGTACATGCATCCACAAGGCGTTGTCTGAGATCAATGACCAGTTCATATCTGGTGTGGACAGTATTATCCTCCACTGATCCCAACAACAAATCCTTGAGTATGTGCATAGGACCTCTAGGGTTGGCACCATATACTAACTCAAATGGCGAAAAGCCAGTGCTCTCATGTGGCACTTCTCTGTAAGCAAATAAGACCGCTGGTAACATTCGGTCCCTGTCACGAGGACATGTCTCGGTGACTTTGTCTAACAACTGCATAAACGAGCCATTGAAACGCTCGCTAACGCCATTGCTTTCTGGATGATATGGGCTTGTGAACGAATGCTTAATTGCTAACATTTTTTCAATAGCTTTCATCATCTGAGACATAAATTGGGTACCACGATCTGATACGATTTCATTAGGAAATCCAATGCGACAAAAATTACAAATAAAGCATCAGCGAGAGCTGCTGAGGTGATAGTCTTCAATGGTATGGCCTCCAGCCAACGTGTATATAAGTCTATACACGTTAGGATATATCGATATCCTCTATCTAACATGACTGACATAGGACCAACTTTGTCAACTGCAAGCTTGGTGAAAGGCCGTAATGGCACATCAGTGACTTGTAAGGGTGCAGCGTTGTGCTTACCCCTACGTGCTACCATTTGACAAGTTGTACATGACCTGCAGTATAGCTTTACGTTTTTGTTAACACAGGGCCAATAACAATTTGAGGTGACACGAAACAGAGTACGCTTAATCCCCATATGACCAGCTAAAAGCGAGTCATGGGCAGTTGTTACGTGCAGTCTTTGATATCTTACAATATAATACATTTGTATGCTTGTTATGTTCGCAAATATTTTGTAAACAAAATAGATACTTTTTAGTGCTTAAGGAAAAGTCATTATTGAGTTTCTTCCCTTGAAAGGAAAGTCGTCACTTTCGATCGAACTCCGCGGATGAATCCAGTTTTACTGCGATTTATTTTTTGTTTGGGTAGAAATAGGTTGTTCTTGCTTCAGTGTATCTATGGCCTGAATTTATGTGTATTGTTTGTCTGGGTAGGACGAGTCTGTCTTATATCTGAATATCTTTGCATGTCTAAGTCGAACTATATGGTCTTTTGTCTAGAAAGGTCAAAGGGCTGTTCGGCGGATGTGTCGCTAGAGAGGTGTGATTTGGCTTCGCCCTGATGATGGGGCTGTGGTTTTTTGAATCGGCTTGTCGCCGGAAAAAGTGATCGATATATGTGTAGGGGTAAGTCATAGTAGTTTTAGACCTATCGTGTATGCTTTACCCCAGTGTTTATTTTGATTGCCAAGGGATGGCAGAATCATATTTCTGATACCAAGGTAAAACAAACGCACTTCTTATGAACTCTTACGAGGCCATCGTTTTTCAATAAGGGAAGATTTAACTATATGAAGATGACATTCATTCATAGCAGCACCATATTGTAAAGTGAAGTCAATTGTCTCATGATAGAATCTACAAAGTAATGAGAACATTTAATGTATGATTAACTTTGATTCAGATTCCTAGTTGTATCCAAACGTGAGTGACAGCTCACGAGAGAAGCCATCTTGTATCCAAATATTTTGTGACTGTCAAGAAGAGAAAGGGATGTCCCGTATTATCGCTTGATAAGTCCAGAGATCACTGCTACACATGAGAACCCATTACTATCGGTTCAATATGATTATATGAAAAAATATGTGCTGAACATTATTTAAAGAAATCTTCGCTAGACGAGGTTAGGTCTAGAAGCCATCTTGAATGTTGTTTATAATCTGACGTGCTTTGTCAGTAAACTCAGATGATATATATATATATATGGGCAATACTGAGTGCTTGTCTACTGACAGTCCATTATGCTATTATTCTACATGAGTGCCCATGTATCATTGCAAGACCGTTTATCCACTGTACCATGATGTATTATACCAACCTGTGATTTGTCACTATCCATGCTGTCGAGTGTGTACGTCCAATTAAACTGTAGCAAAGGTACACAGTCGTTGGTGTCGATGACTTCCAGCCATACATGAGTGAAAGAGAAAGACCAATTGTCAACACCACGAACTCTTCTTATCATTCGCGTATTACACTCTCACTTCATGCTTACACACCACTGCGTAGGTCGAGTTGACATTCCATACTCAAACCACAAGCAACACAACAACACAGCATTTAACTCTGGTGATGTGCTAGTGAGCTTATATTTATCAACTGATGAGCAAAAAGGAGAGTTTATCAACTGGTGGACCAGCTTTCTGGGTTTGACCTCGCAGAAGTTGAGAAGTCAACAGACTACCGATACCAGACCGTTTCCTGTGGCTGATACGACACACTTGCAGTATTAGTTTGCTCTTTGTCAACACTTCGTCACGTGACCTGTCAAGTGAATGCAGTATGTAGGTCAGCGTTGTTGACATTTTTACATTAGACATTACAGAGTTTCACAGAACAGTTGGATCAATTCTTGTCAATATTAACAGGAAGACAGTATTATTGAACTAAGAAGTCCTATTTTCATCGATGGATCTTCTTATGTTCTGCTATTGTGTTGAACTTTAATATTTAAGGCCAGAATTTGTAATTCAATAAAGTGGCAGTTTATTTATTTTCATAAGAATAACTTTGCCATTACTGTAAAACTGAGCCTATTTTGCAACACATACTATCATACACATAATTTATATATTTATGTTTACATGTTATTTGTTTGTATAGTATATTAGTTTATATGTCAGCGGGTTGTGTTTAGGTTGGGCGGTGTCCTCACAACAGAATATCCCACGTCATAGAGGGTCCGTTGTGGGCGTTTTCTTTAGGTGCAATTTCCTTAATTGGAAATTTGCTTGCAACAACTAGTTGCTATTTGTGTTAGCTGTGAAGACTGTAATTATTGTTATTTTTGTAATATTTCTTTGTTCTTTAGTTTTGTTTTGATTTGTTTGTAATTTGTTGGTCTACCCTTTTCTATCTTTCAGTTCTATTCACAATTTATATTCATATACTGTGACGTCATTTGTGTTGTTATTCCTTGCAGATTCAGTGATTATTTTCATTGATTTCCCTATTTGATTTATTTGATTTCTGCAAACGTTTTCGTATTGTCAGTCTTATTTGTACTTTATGTATTCTGTTGGTTGACATATGTTTTATATAGGTATATTTCATAAGACACTATTGCTTGTGCACTGCACTTGGATTATGGTATAAACCAGTACTTGATTATTATTACTGTTATACAAGACCTTATTAAGGCTTGTGACCCACAGATATTGGGATAGTGTACTGATTAATCAAGTCATTAAGAACTTGTGGTATTATTATTGTTTCAAGTGATTAGTATTATTGTTAGACATCATGTCTACATTAGAATACTTCATTATACAAGGGAAAACCCTTGATAAGACTGGTCAACAATTAGAAGAATGAACAGTTGCTCAATACGACAAGACATTAGCTGCTGCTGTAGAGGAGAGAAAACTTCAAATAGAAGAAAAAAAAGTTGCTGCTGAAGAGAAAAAAGCTGCTGCAGAAGAGAGAAAAGCTCTGGCTGAAGAGAAAAGATTAGAAAAAGAAGCTGATGCTGCTGCTGAACAAAAGAAATTGCAGATGCAGGTGGAGGAAAGGAGATTTGAAGCTGAACAAAAAAAATTAGAAAGAGAAGCTGCTGCTGAACAAAAAAGATTAGACAGAGAAGCTGAAGAAAAAAAAGCAATAAGAGAACATGAATTTGAGTTAGAGAAATTGAGATTGACAAGTATGAGTAATGTTAATCAGGCATCTAGTGGTAATGGTAAACCTTCTACTTACAAGGTTAAGGTTCCACCGTTCAATCAGTCCAGTGACGATATTACATTCTGGCTGGATAGATTTGAACGTTCTTGTCGTACACATAATGTGGATAAATCACAATACGCTAATCAATTAGCAGAAAACTTGAAAGGTGAATCTTTGACTAGATTATGCCTTGTAGGAGAAGCAGATAAGGATAATTATGATGTCATTAGGGCGGCTTTGATAAAAAAATACCAGCTAAGTGAGGAAGGCTATCGCCTTTTGTTTAAGACGATGGTGCCTGAGACAGGTGTAGAATTCTCAGAATTCACTGCAAAGGCACGTCTCACAGTTGATCGTTGGATTGAGCTTTCCAAAACAGAAAAAACGTATGAAGGACTTATGGATTTGTTGCTCAGAGATAAGATTATGTCATGTGTTAACAAACCATTCCTTGAATTTATACATGAGCGTAAACCCAAATCTCTAAAGGAAATGGAAGAATATTGTTCCCAATATGTCACTGCACACCCCGACGTGACTTTTGGCAACACTAAGATTAAGGAGAGTATGCCAGTTGCTTCAGCAACACCATACAATCCCAATTATTCACACAGATTTCAGGGACCTCAAAACAGATTTGATAAAAAAGGTAACCATAATAGTTATCAAAACCAAGGTAACCAATCATTTCAGGGTTCTTCTTCAAAGAACTGGAGACGAGCTGATAGCTCTCGACACAGGGGTGGTCATAATTATAGGAATTTCCGTAGAGGAAGTAATTATAGAAACTATCAGGGTTATCCGTCTTGGAGTCAACAAGATCATAATTACAGAGATACTCATTATAATGAATATGATAATGGTAACCAAGGGAACTATGACTCAAACCCAAATAGGGGTTACAATAGAGGTAACAATAACTACAGAGGTGATAATAACCGAGGTAGATCTCAAAACAAAAGACATAAACCACATTTTCAGGCAAACTCTGCACAACAAGAGTCCCATGAAGCCTATAAACAGAGTAAAGATAATAATGATGCTAGTAATATGGCATGTGCCGCTTTTGATTTTGGGAGAGCATCTCAGTGCCCCCAATGCAAAACATTATTTGAGCCAACCACAGTGTCTACTTTAAGCTGTGGCCATCCTCTTCCTGCTCTTCCTGCATCAGTCGCGCATGATGGAAGAGGTTCTCTTGTCTTACATAAGGGTTTAGTGAATAACAATCCAGTCTCTGTGCTATTTGATTCTGGATGCACCACAATTGGTGTTAGGCAGTCACTCGTAGATCCTTCCCGTGCCACTGGACAAGTAGTCAAATGTGTAACATTTGGCGGCTCATTAGAGCACGACTCTACTGCTATCATTAGGATTGCTACTCCTTTCTTTACAGGAGATGTACACGCATGTCTTCTTCCGAATCCGATCGCTGACCTCATCATCGGTCGCATTCATGGAGTCAAAGAATGCACTCCGCAACAAATTTCCACGTGGGAAAGGCAAAACATGCAGATTGCTAACGCTGTAGTCACTAGAGCTCAGGCTCTTAATATGCCTCAAACTTCATCTACTGAAGATAATGAAGTGCATAACCAAGATAATCCCTTGGTAATTTCTCGTGACTCGTTTATAAAACAGCAAGAAGATGATCCCACTCTGAAGAAATTCTTCATTCTTGCAACTAAAGGTGATCCGAATAAAGACACAAGTCGTAAATCGTGGATTACAAAGAAGAATGGCGTACTTGTACGTATGGTTCAAGACTCCATTACGTCAAGTCATTCTCAAATCCTGGTTCCCAAGAATTTGAGAGTTAAAATTTTGCAGCACGCTCACGACTCTCAGTGTGCTGGACACATGGGTTTTTCCCGTACTAAGTCAAGAGTCCTTGCGGCTTTCTTTTGGCCATTGGTAAACAAGGACATACGGATTTATTGTCGATCTTGTAAAGTATGTCAGGAAGTTAAATCCAAAGGTCCACGGCATGCTGCACCCATTCAGGCGGCGGACATTCCTATTCGGCCGTTTCAAAAAATGGCCATAGACATTATTGGTCCATTTAAGATCAAGTCTGCCAGAGGACATCAGTTTATCTTGACGTGTGTTGATATGTGCACACGTTGGCCAGAGGCTATTCCTCTGAAGAGCATTACTACTGCTGATATTGCAGATGCTCTTTGGCTTATATTTTCTCGTCTGGGGTTCCCCGGAGAGATATTGTCAGACCATGGCACCCAACTAATATCAGATACCATGTCTCAAGTAATGTCTACTCTGCAGATAGATAGATCTTTAAGTAGTATCTACCATCCAATGTCTAATGGTATGGTCGAACGCCTTAATAGAACACTTAAAAACTTACTAGGGAAGATAACTGAGGATCATCCTCAAGACTGGGACAGAGTTTTACCTGCGGCCCTCTTCGCTTACAGAGAGGTACCCAATGAACATACAGGATTTTCTCCCTTTGAACTCGTCTTTGGCGCGCGTCCGCGTGGCCCTATGTCGTTGCTTCACGATCTCATAACATCTGACAATATTGACGATGACACAAAGTCATCCTACGAATATGTCATCGCGTTGAGACAAAAGATTATCGAAGCATGCAAATTAGCAACTTCTTCTGAATTTGCGAAACAGAAGGCAAGGCAATTTGCCAATAAGAAGAGATGCTTACGACAACTTTGTCCTGGTGACAAAGCATTTGTATTACTACCTTGTAGGGAAAACAGATTACTTATTTCTTGGAAAGGTCCGTACGATATAATATCGAAAATTTCCGATGTCGACTATATTGTCGATATTGATGGGAAGCATAAAACCTTCCACATCAATATGCTTACTGAATTCCATGAACGTCCGGATTATTTGCAACCCATTTTCCAAGCAACGGACAATTCTCCAGTACAACATGGTCATTACTCATCACTGTCCGTGATACAGGATGAGGAAACAAGTTTTTCAGATGTAAATCTTCCTCTTCCAATGATCCCACTTCATTCTAGTGAATCATGGAAGAACGTTACTGTCTCTCCTGATTTGTCTCTAGGAGAACAGCGACAAGTTTCAACTATGTTGCAAACATTTCAGGATGTACTCACTGACATCCCTGGACAAACTCATGACATTGTTCTAACTGACCATACTCCTATTAGGGTTAGACCTTATCCTATACCTATACATTTTCAAGCACAGGTCGAGAAAGAGTTGGATGAGATGATAGATTTGAAAATAATCGAACCATCCACCTCTGCATATTCTTCGCCGATGGTTATTGTTCGTAAAAAAGACAATAACATACGTCTTTGCGTTGACTATCGAAAATTGAATCAAGTAACGAAGTTCGATGCCGAACCTATGCCTTTACTGGAAGAGCTACTTACTCGACTCTCCAAATCTCATTTTTTCACTAAACTTGATTTGTCTAAAGGATATTGGCAAGTTCCTTTATCTGAACGCGCCAAACCTCTCACGGCTTTTTCAACACCTAGAGGTTTGTTCCAATGGAATTTTATGCCTTTCGGTCTTATGAACGCACCAGATACATTCGTACGCATGATGCGCCGAATCCTATCTTATCGGTCAGATGTCATTGCATATCTAGACGACATCTGTCTTTTCAGCGATACTTGGGAAGATCACTATTCAGGGTTAGATGAATTGCTGTCTACTTTGCGCGAGCACAACCTGACAGCGAAACCCTCTAAAGCCTATATTGGTTTTAGCGAAATTTCTTTCCTAGGCCACCGAGTTGGTCATGGTTTCCTAAAGACAGAGGACCATAATACTAGTAAGATACTTAACATCTCAATCCCTAAGACTAAAAAACAGGTGAGAAGTCTGTTAGGTCTTATTCAATTTTATGGCAGATTCATTCAGAATCTATCCTCTATCATGGCACCTCTTTCAACACTTCTAAAGAAAGGTTCGCCTAATATGGTCCACTGGTCTCAGGAATGCCAATGCTCTTTGGATAAGATTAAAACATTGTTTTCAACACCACCTATTTTAGTGCTACCTACTAAAGATAAGACATTCGTTCTTCGTAGTGACGCTTCATCCACTGGGATTGGAGCGGCACTAATGCAAGAGTACTCTGGAACTCTGCATCCTGTAATGTATATTTCCAGAAAACTTAATGCGGCAGAAAGGAATTATTCGGTTTTAGACCGTGAGCTATTAGCTATGGTTTGGTCGATCCTCAAACTACAGAGATTCCTTCTAGGCGCACATTTCATAGTAGAAACCGACCAAAAAGCTCTTACTGCTATACAGAGTAAGAATTTGAAGAGCTCGAGGTCTACTCGATATGCAATTGCTCTTCAACCTTTTCATTTCTCTGTGCGAGCTATTCGTGGATCAGATAATGTGATGGCAGACATTCTGTCAAGATGCCCACATGATTCCACATAACTATTAGGTCTTAGACTTCTTGATATGTCTAGTTTATAGTAGTTCCTTTCTATATCAAGATAGATACACATTTGTAATTTAATAATATAATGATTGTATCACTACTTAGCGGTTCATTGATGTTTATTCACCGCTGTGCTTTGATGATTTTTCTTCATAAATCATAAATTTAAGATATCTAATACGAAATTATGGTATGAAATTTTTTAGGCATTGTGTAATTGCCAGAATTGTATTATACTTTGATGACACCTTCCTGGAAAAATTTACTTGTAGAGAAATAATTTCTCTCAGTTTATGAGATACATTCTCACCAGTCGCTCCATAAGTCGACTTAGCCTCATATTAGGCGTTATATTTATTCCTGATATTTTCATCTGCGCATTATTCATGCGTTGTGAGCCTATTGTACGTTGCTCCTAGATGTATTTCAAAAAAAAAAAGTTCCATTTTTTTTCCCGGGAGGTGTGGTAAGACTGTTACGTGCAGTCTTTGATATCTTACAATATAATACATTTGTATGCTTGTTATGTTCGCAAATATTTTGTAAACAAAATAGATACTTTTTAGTGCTTAAGGAAAAATCATTATTGAGTTTCTTCCCTTGAAAGGAAAGTCGTCACTTTCGATCGAACTCCGCGGATGAATCCAGTTTTACTGCGATTTATTCTTTGTTTGGGTAGAAATAGGTTGTTCTTGCTTCATTGTATCTATGGCCTGAATTTATGTGTATTGTTTGTCTGGGTAGGACGAGTCTGTCTTATATCTGAATATCTTTGCATGTCTAAGTCGAACTATATGGTCTTTTGTCTAGAAAGGTCAAAGGGCTGTTCGGCGGATGTGTCGCTAGAGAGGTGTGATTTGGCTTCGCCCTGATGATGGGGCTGTGGTTTTTTGAATCGGCTTGTCGCCGGAAAAAGTGATCGATATATGTGTAGGGGAAAGTCATAGTAGTTTTAGACCTATCGTGTATGCTTTACCCAAGTGTTTATTTTGATTGCCAAGGGATGGCAGAATCATATTTCTGATACCAAGGTAAAACAAACGCACTTCTTATGAACTCTTACGAGGGCATCGTTTTTCAATAAGGGAAGATTTAACTATATGAAGATGACATTCATTCATAGCAGCACCATATTGTAAAGTGAAGTCAATTGTCTCATGATAGAATCTACAAAGTAATGAGAACATTTAATGTATGATTAACTTTGATTCAGATTCCTAGTTGTATCCAAACGTGAGTGACAGCTCACGAGAGAAGCCATCTTGTATCCAAATATTTTGTGACTGTCAAGAAGAGAAAGGGATGTCCCGTATTATCGCTTGATAAGTCCAGAGATCACTGCTACACATGAGAACCCATTACTAGCGGTTCAATATGATTATATGAAAAAATATGTGCTGAACATTATTTAAAGAAATCTTCGCTAGACGAGGTTAGGTCTAGAAGCCATCTTGAATGTTGTTTATAATCTGACGTGCTTTGTTAGTAAACTCGGATGATATATATATATGGGCAATACTGAGTGCTTGTCTACTGACAGTCCATTATGCTATTATTCTACATGAGTGCCCATGTATCATTGCAAGACCGTTTATCCACTGTACCATGATGTATTATGCCAACCTGTGATTTGTCACTATCCGTGCTGTCGAGTGTGTACGTCCAATTAAACTGTAGCAAAGGTACACAGTCGTTGGTGTCGATGACTTCCAGCCATACATGAGTGAAAGAGAAAGACCAATTGTCAACACCACGAACTCTTCTTATCATTCGCGTATTACACTCTCACTTCATGCTTACACACCACTGCGTAGGTCGAGTTGACATTCCATACTCAAACCACAAGCAACACAACAACACAGCATTTAACTCTGGTGATGTGCTAGTGAGCTTATATTTATCAACTGATGAGCAAAAAGGAGAGTTTATCAGCAGTATTCAATACAATAGGTCTAAAACTCTTTGAAATAACTACCTGCCTCCTGACTAAAACATAGTTTTCAAACCATCTAGTCGGTCCTGAGTTTTTAAATTCAAACCAGTAACGTGAAGTTTTTGTCTTCTTCACATGTTTGCTCTCTGCTAGAGCAAACAATGGTTGCAAAGCAACATCCTCGCGCTGTTTGGCCGTGAACGACTGGAGGGAAATATTATGAACATTGTGAAGAAATGTTCTCTCACTAAATGGTATAGCTAGCTCTGCCTTGGATTCAGCCAACACTGGGTACGATTCAACCCATTTATGTATCTCCTCTGGAGAGCAATCCTTAATACCTGGTATATTGCCAAGAATAACGTCTGATACTGGTTGGTCAAGGACACATGCACTTACCTTACCTGTAAAGAAAGGTGTGGCACTATATATTTCTGCCACTGGGTAAAATTATATACTCCCTCCAAATGTTATGCACTTCACTGTTTTACCAGTAAAAGCAGATTCATCAATTAACGATCTACGGGTTACGACAGTGGTACAGCCAGAATCACGAAGGATACTAACATGCCTGTTATACAGGAAACCAGTATATAACGTGAGGCGTCCCACGTTCTCTCAAGATGACATAGCGGGTAGGGCATGCCCAGAACATGCCCGCAGATCAATCTGGGCTGTGAACCAAGTTGGAATAAAGATTTGCACCCATAACAATTTTCATCATTAAGTGAGCTTACAATACATGCATTGGAATGGTCGGCTCTCTTCTCATCATTCTTCATTGTAGTTACACGCGCATTACCCTTATCATGGTTACTATCGTCATGATGCCCGCCGTGTTTGTTAGTACTGTTTCCATAATATTTCTTATAAGGTCTACTCCTAGCACATGACCATTATCTGCCATTAATCCTATTACCATTCTAAGATACGTTGTCTTGTGTGGGTGTATGATTCATCCGTTTGTGATGCATTTCCTCACCCCTGCTAGAATTGTGCCGCCACTGACCTTGTTTTAAATAACCATAGTCTCGTCTCTTTGAGAACTTAGATGGTGATCTCTGCCTTGGCAAGTTATATTTTCTCCGGTAGTTGGATATGTAGCTTTGCCCTACGCTGCTGTCCACACTCTGTGATCGAGGTCTCTGACCACCATCTATATAGTCATAACGAACCACACATACTGGGAGTGCATCGTTTATAGTTGGTCTGTGAACCTCTTTATCTGGGTGAGCTGTCTTATATTGTCGCCCAAGTATATCCATTGCCTCAAGGTCTTTCGGTTTTCTTTCTTGAAAAAATGAGGCAAGATCGGTGCTACATGCCGACAACATTTTGTCACGTAACATTAGATCAGGTTAGCCAGTGAAGGTCTTATCAATTCCGGATAACTCTATCCATCTTTTAGAATATAATTTTATGAATGGGATAAATTCTCCAAAGTCAGCTTTCCTGCTAGGCAGACAGGAATGAAATTTATCACGGAATCCTGCTTTCGTAAGCTGAAATTTACGTAGCAATATCTCCTTGACCACATCGTAGTCTTCTCTACTACTGCTGTCCAAAGCAAAATAAGCCTGTAGAGCATCCGCTGTTAACAAATCGCATAACGTAGCACTCCACTGACCCTTTTGGATCTTCAACGCACCGTCCTTGAGTTCAAATCGTTGTAGGAAGCTATCTACGCAGTCACTTTTATGGTTGAAATTTGGCAATCGTATTCGGGTTGTGGTCACAGGTGCACCAGAAGATGTCTTTGGAGTGTCCAACGCCACTTTCCTTAAGGCCACAGCAACATCTACATCTTTCTGAATACGAAATGTTTCTGTCTCCAAATCAGTTGCTTTCTGTGCAGTTGCAGCCGTTAATCTTAGTTTCTCTTTTTGAATTGCTTTATCTTTCTCTACGTCTATCTTTAATTTTTCTTGTTCAGCGTCAATCTTTAATATTTCTAGCGCAAGAGCTTGTGCAATATCTTTTTCTTTCTCTTCTATCTTTATTCGCTCCAATTTCTCCTTTTGTTCCAGTTCTAATTTATCCTTCCCTAAATCTTGTGTCGTTTTCTTCGCATCATGTTCTAACTGAAGACGTTTTATTTCACGTTCATTCTGCCTTTCAATTCTTGCATTATAGCTGTCAAATTGTGCGGTAGCAAAGGTCTCTAGTTCCGCTCATGATTTATTAAATTTAATCCCAATTTTTATGAAGTCCGGAAAGGGAGACATGGTTTTCTCCCAGAAACCACTTTCTGTTTAAAATATAGCAATATTTGTAATGATGAACATTACAAAACTCAATACATATGTAAGTCTTAAAAAACCACCCAGGACATATGAGGCGTTCAGAAAGTAATGCGCCACATCGTTTTTCTCAGCTAATAATGATGATAGAAGCATGAAATTGTGCACACTTCACATACGGCATTTGCACATTGTGTGCACCAAATTGCACCGCAACCAGCCAAATAATACGGATGCGCTACACCGTTTAAATGGAGCGTGTTAGCAACTTGCGTTATAAACAGCGAATTGTGATATAATTTCTCGTTGCAGAGAAGGAAACTGTTGTGAATATTCACAAGCATCTATGTGATGTGTATGGAAGTTTTGCAGTCGAATGGAGTACAGTCAGTAACTGGGTTCAGAGAATCAAAGAATCCGGAAGTGGAGATACGGAGCTGCTTGAACGGCCGCGCTGTGGACGTCCTGCCACAGTCACCAACGCAGAAATGTTGAAATGCGCTGAGGGCATTATTCTTACTGATAGGCGAATCACTACTCAACAATTGGCCTTACAGCTGTCAGTCAGCATTGGTAGTGCAAATGCAGTTATACAAACTCTCGGATTTTCTAAGGTTTGCGCAAGATGGGTTCCTTGAAGTCTCACAAATGACAACCGATTGCAAAGGAAAGCAATTTCTTCTGATTTGTTGGAGCGTTTCAATGCTGATGGAGAGAACTTTTTGGCTAAGATCGTTACAGGTGACGAAACCTAGGCACATCATTTTGAACCTGAGACAAAAAGACAGTCAATGGAGTGGCATCATCCGGAATCACCAAGAAGAAAGAAATTCTTTCAGCTAGAAAGTTCATGATCACTGTCTTTTGTGACATTGAAGGTGTGATTCTTGTGGAAGTTATGCCAAGAGGAGAGACAATCAATTCGCAAGCTTACATGAAGACATTGAAAAAACTCAATCAACGTTTTCGCAGAGTTCGGCCGCACAAAAATCCAGAAGACCTGCTTCTCCTTCACGACAATGCGCGCCCTCACACAAGTCTGGCAACACGGGAAGCAATCACCAAATTGGGTTGGACTGTACTACCCCATTCACCCTATATTCTTGATTTCGCCCCTCTGATTTTCATCTATTTGGTACACTTAAAGATGCACCGTGGGACAAGGTTTGAAGATGATGAAGGAGTGATTCATGCAGCGACGAAATGGCTACATGATCAAGACAAAATCTGGTACGGGCTAGGAATACATGCCCTTGTTTTGCGCTGGCATAAAGCCATAAAAGTTGATGGGGATAATGTTGAATAATACCGATGTTTACATGACATATCCATGTATATTGTGTATAAATTTCATGCTTTTTGAATAAATAGCTCCCGAGAAAAACGATGTGGTGCATTACTTTCTGAACGCCCCTCGTAATTAAAATGTGTTAAATTATGGTGATATTGTTAAGGAACACTGCAGTGCTCAATAGATGTTATAATAAAAGAAAAATAAATATATATTTACAAAATTTTGTCATGTGTATCAATGGGTCCAGACAAATGCACAATGAAAACAATGAAGGCGATGGTGTCAATGATAATGATGATGACGATATATTTTAAGATACAACACACACAAAAACAAATAAAATGTAACTACAATAAGACAACAAAAAACAATATTCTATATTAAAATGTAAACAAATAATAACTATTAGACACTACAAATAATTCACAACTAAAACGAAACAACCGTCACATTAACAACTAAGGAGAAGAAGGTATAGAAAGCACTATTACAACAACTGACAATGTGAGACATACATACGAAACAATAACAAAACGTGATACCTAACGCCACATCTAAACAAAAATTAAATGTTCGCAATGCAAAAAAGGACTATCAGTATGAATGCGTCAAAGCGCTAAAATTCCCTAAATGCAAACCTCACATAAACCTATAGAAGATCACCTTTCATCATACTTCCGAAGATGAATGAAAAAAAATGATACCTAAAAAAAAAAAATTGCAACACTGAACATATAGAATGAAAAAAAAAATAGCGAAGATAGAGCACGCTATGAAAGCACAAGATGCTTTAAACAAGCTTTTAAAATGAAACTAAACGTATCTTAAAAAGTAGACTAAACTATTTTGGTCTGAACACGGCGTAACGCTGTTAACACTGTCTCACGTGAATCAGGAAGGCAGACTGAGCCAAAATTAAAAAATATGAAGTTCTGTAAACTTGTGTGATTATACGTCGTATGGTCCAACTGTTGTATTTATATCTTAATAATAAGGTCCATAAAGTTTCTTTTATAGATTTATAAATGTTAGTACAACGTGTTAGTCCCTGAAAGCCTTCAATGTTTTTGGATAAATAGGTTTGTCTTTAAAATATTCCTTATGCAGAAATCAATACGAGTGTGTTTGTTGACCTAAATTCCTGCTGACGTTAACTCTTTAAGTCCCAATCGACTTTATAAAGGCTCAGGGGTTAGACGCGCTTGGCCCAATCGACTTTAAAAAGCCTTTAGTATATGTGCCTCTGTTTGAGACTGTTTCTAACACAAACCACTCAAAACGTCATTTCTGACTGCAAGTACATTCTTTTAAATACCGCACGTGTTTAAGAGTGAACGTGTTTCTGTTTTGAGATATTTATTTTAGATTTTTAAAGCGATTTTTTAAAGCGCATATCCTCCATTTTACCTTAAATAACTAATCATTTTTTTTAAGCGCATATCCTCCATTTTACCTTGAATAACTAATCATTTTTCAATGAAAGCTTTTATACTAGTAGCACAAGAGTAAAGTACCTCTAATTACCTTCAGTTTCATATACAACAACAAAGTTATTTATGCATATGAACATTTTTAAAAATTATTTCCAAACAACAACAATAAAAACGCACTGGGGTGGCCATTTTTGCTTGGGCCAAACCCACTTTTTTGCTTGGGACTGAAAGAGTTAAAGGTCACGGGGCGTGGCTAATATGCTGCAGTGCGTCAGAAAGTTTCGTTTGCACGGGAAGTTCATTTACCCGGTTGCTAGATTCCCCGAAGTGTTTGCAAAAAGGTTCGTTTGCAGGAAGGTTCATTTGCACGAACAAAAAGTCATCGTTATACAGCACAGTTCGTCAAAATAGCTTAAAACACGACGCCTTAAAAGTGCATCTGGAATCCTGTCTCATGTTTAATCATGTTATAGTTCAATTGATGCAAATGCATTATAGATAAACTTGGTGCACATAATTAATTGCCATCATAAAAATTCGCGAGGCACATGGCTTGGCCTCCCAATGTTGGGGGTCTTTATTTTTTGATCTTATTTTTGCTTTAGGCTTTTGCACGATTGTTTATCAGTATCCAATACTGATATGAATGTAATGTCCAGGGTTCTCTCTTTACATGCCTGGCAAATAAACATTAATTTACTTGTGTGCACACATTTCTTTCTCCAACGAAAGTAATAACAGCTGAGTGACGGTTTATAACTTTAATACACATGACTCACTTCACAATAGACCCATTGATGTGGTCAGGCAATTAGAACACAATCAAGATTAATAATAATACTAGTAGTCACACATTTGCATGAACAATCCTGACATCGTGAAATATGACAAACAGTTGTATACTTCCATCTACAGTATATTATGCACATGAATACATATTAGGGCTATACACACATAGCCATATACACATCTCGACCGCCAGGCGGCTGGTCACCGAATCCCTTCACTGCTAACTCTCTCTCTCGTTTTCATCCGCATCGTTAGCAATTCTTTCCCAGCCGGTCTGATCACGTGACATAGAGTGGCTGTTGGCTAAAATAGCGAAGTGCCAAACTGGGCATTAAACTAATGCATTTCTACTCCCAACAATCTGGATTTTATGGGTTGTAGTCATTGCCCTTGACTCGCATCCATATGTCAAGACTGGGACATAGGGGGAGCGGTATACAACCATCTTCGTTTTCTTACCTACCTCTCTCTTGCTGAGGAATCATCGATTTATGGCCTGAAAAAGTATCCCAGTTCTGCTTTTCGAGTGGCCAACTCTTCTTTGATGCCTCCCTTTTGGTCTATAATAGCTCCGAGATATTTAAAGTGGTCAACCTGCTCCAGGACCTGTTCTCTAAGCTTAATCTGATGTCGTATTTATTCTCGTGATATCACCATGGATTTGGTTTTAGAGCCACTTATGACTATCCCTCTCTTCTCCAGCTCATCCTTCCAGACTTGCAGGTTGGATTGGAGATGTGCCTCTGATTTGCAATCAGGTTAACGTCATCAGCAAATGTCAGCTCTGAAATACATACCTGTAATATCTTCCAGTACCCCACTGAATACTTTCTTGTTCTCTCCTTACATGACTTGATAACATCGTCCATGAGGAGTATAAAAAGATAAGGTGACAGGATATCACCTTGTCTTACACCAGTGGTGGTCCTGAACTCTTCTGATTTATCGCTTGCTGCCCTTACATAATTCCTGCAAGACTTGTAGAAGCTCTGTATAGCATGAATCAGAGGTGCTGGAATGTTCTTCCTTGCCAAACAGTCCCAAAGTTTGCTCCAGGGGACCCTGTCAAACGCCTTTTCCAGATCTATGAAACAAAGATGGATCTCACTCTTATACTCAAGGACCTTTTCATTCATCTGTCTGAGTGTGAAGATTAGGTCTTGAGTACTTCGGTTTGCTCAGAATCCGCACTGGACCTCATCCAATTGTGGCTCAGCTAAGTGTCGGAGTCTCTGCTCTAGGATTCTAGAGTAGTTTTTACCAGAGACACTGAGAAGGGATATGCCTCTATGGTTTCCTTATTGTCGAATGTCACCCTTTTTGAAAATTGGTGTTATGATGGCAATCTCCAAGTCCTTTGGTATGGTCTTGTTGCACCACGCTGCCAGTAGGACCCTTAAGAGTAATAGGTCGCCTGATGCTCCCATGTATTTAACCACTTCTGGTGTTATACCATCATGCCCTGCTGCTTTGCCCATCTTGATTTTCTCCAGTGCTGCCTTCAGTTCTTCCATCTTTATGACATCTTCATCACCATTTATTTCCTCTTCTGTGCTAGTGGTTATCATTTCTGATGTTTGACTTTGCTCACCATCAAGGAGTTCTGAGAAATATTCTTTCCATCTTTCCAGTACTTCCTTTGGGACAGTAAGCAATTTGCCTTGCTTGTCCTTTATAAATTTGAGACGGCATTGTTTTTCCTTCCTCATGTTCTTTAGGGTCTTATAGAACAATTTCTGGTTTTCTTGCTCATCTTTTTCTAGCTTTTCTCCAAATTCTTCCCAGGACTTCTGTTTTGCTGCTAGCACCTTGTTCTTTGCTTCTGTTCTGAGTATCACATATTCTCTATATTTCTCTATTTGTCCTGCTGTGTTTTTTAGCTCCTAAGTATTATTTCCATGCCATTTTCTTCTCTCTTATTTTCTCTTTGACTTCCTCTGTCCACCAAGGTGTCCTCTTTCTCCTGTTCCCAAGTCGGGCTTCACCACATGCTTCTGCAGCAGCTGTCTTTTTGATGACCTTGAATTTAAGCCACAGGGTTTCCAAGTCATCAGGTTGTTCTTCTGTGTTTCTCACCGCTGTAGCAATAAGCCCCTGATATCTGGTCTTAATTTCTGGCTCTCTCAGCTTGTAGGCCTTAATGCTCATTTCTTCCGTTCGTTTACTTGGTTTCTTGCTTGATGCTGGGCAGTTCCTAGGCTGAGCAACTCTTTCAGTAGTTCTTTCGATTGTAAGCAGGTAGTGATCACTTCAAATCTCTGGCCCCCTCCAGACTCTAGCATCACGGACATATTTGAATGAGCTCCTCCTAACAAAGGCATAGTCGATCACTGACTTCTCATTCTTTGTTGGTTCACACCTAGTGTATGCATGTATGCGCTTATGGAGGAACTTTCTGTTAGTAATGATCAGATTCTGCTCACTGCAGAATCTAAGGAGTCGCTTTCCATTGCCATTGAGAGTTTCTTCTCCATATCTTCCGATAACTCCACCCCATCTTGCATTGTCATTTCTAACTCTGGCATTGAAATCAATCTCCGAGCATGATAATTTCGTCAAGGTAGTCATCCACTGTCCTTTAAAGCAGCTCGAAGAATTCCTCCTTTACCTCTGCTCTCTCATCCTCATTTGGCCCATACACTATGTCTAGGTTGACTATGGTTTCTCCTTCTTTTAGTTTTACAACCATAATGCGCTCCGAAACAAAGTTCCATCCCTTGATACTATCTTTCTGGTTTTTTGGCCACAATGCAACCCACGCCCCCTTTAGCTCTTTCAGATTTGGGTACACCACTGTATAGCAGCGTGTTGCCATCGAGATCCATGACTCCTTGTCTCTTTTTCTTTGTTTCGGTAATAGCCAGGATTTCTAGTTTTGCTTTCCTCATCTCTTCTACCAGCTCCTCTTCTTTCCCATTTATACTTCTTGTGTTCCAAGTTCCATAAGTCGTAGTCCGTAGTCCGTTCCAATTCGTCGCCTTTAGAATCAGTCCGGTTTTCTCTCTTACATTACTCGTAATTATAGTTTAAAGCAAACAGGTGATTGGACTGTTGTGCCTTTGCATGGTGGAGGGGCTGCCTCCTTACGGCCTCCATGCAGACCGCCCTCCTCCTTTTTCAGCCGGGCGTGGGACCGGCCTTGGCGGAGTTAATAATAATAATAATAAATACGTTACTGACATCAGTTCAAGTGGGCAGCTCACGTTTACCAAAAGTGAGTGATCATAACAATCTCGGGACATAAAAATAATGGTATATTATATATATTTATAAATTAAAAGTAGAAAGTAGATTTATAAATTATCATGCTTAACGGTATGATTTAAGTGAGTCAGTCTGACACATGTTGATTGAATTTTAGATCGTCAGACGTGGTCAGACAACAGGAAAATGTGTTTGATAATTTACTGAGTTGTCTGTACCACTTGTGTCCCAAAGATTTAAATAAAAAGTAAAAATAGAAAGTATAATTATAAATTATCTTGTTAAATGAATGATTTAAGTGAGTCTGTCTGGCACACGTGTGTTGACATTGAGGTCGTCAGACGTGGTAATGACAATCATTATTGCTGTTGGCGATAGCTGACTTAGGTAAATCTGATTGGTATAGATTAAATGTGAGTACATCTGACTGACATACCTTTACTGTGAGAAAGTAATTCTGACTGACATACCTTGACTGTGAAAAAGTTACTCTGACTGACATACCTTGACTGTGAGAGACATATGTCAGAAGCAGACAAAAAAATTAAACTTGCTGTCTGGAGTGACATTATTTCTGGATACGTGTTGAAGAAATACATAACCACAATTCTTAATGTCCTGGACTGTCACCGTTGCTGTGTGTTGGTCTATTATAATGTTATAGCTGGCAAGGGAATTGTGCTAAGATTAATGTATAATAGAAAAAGTTCCTGTCGCTATCAATTGCTGTTTTTTTCTATTCAGATCACATAATTTTGCAACAACAGAGACTAAGGCACAATAGGAAAGAAAGTTCATGACCATGACCTGTCAGAATCACCTGGACGTGGTATGGTTATCCGGACATGTAAGACAAGCAGGTGTCTCTCTTTTTTCTATCTATGTTCCTGCTCCTAGGTCACGATTATATCTTATCTGTCAATTATTCTGCGTTCTGTATTTTGCGTCTTGTACTTTAAATGCATTATTTGCACATATATGCACACACGTTAGTATATTTATGTATACGTGGATGAACATTATGCATTAATACATACAAGCCTGCTCAAACCCGTGAAGACTTACATATACAGCTAGAAGAAATGCATAAAGATGCACGTATATTCTCACACATGCATACATACACACACGTAGATTCATACATGTATACCAACATTCACACCTGTTTTCACTGGTGCCTATACCTTGAAGCGGTACGGCGGCTTGACTACCATGACAACCCCCAGTGCTGTGCCAGTGGGAGTTTTACTCCTGTCAGGTTCTGCCAACTTTGACTGGTCTGCGAGGGTAGGGGTCAGACTAAAGATGGCGCCCTGGTCGTTCAGGTTGGGATTTGTTAGCACAGGACAGACACCCTTGTCTATGTTTAAAGAAACAACAAATTAGCTACGGAAACAATAACAAATGAAAAAGCTTTGATGCGGAATGAACATTTGGAGTCCGTGGCTAGTATAACTGACTGACTGCGGTGAAAGCCAAAGCCATGAAAAGGGGTGCCCTGATCGCAAAACACGAATCCAGAATTGGATTCTGGAACGTCATAACTATGAATGAAGCAAGAAAACTGAGGCAGTCACAACAGAAATGAAGAACTACATATATATCCTAGGAATAAGTGAGAGCAAATTGACCGGGTCACACGGAGAATAAAAATAGCAACAGAACAATCAGTACTTTACTCTGGAAGAGATTGTAGCCAGAAGTGCTCTGATAATATCTGATAAAAAGGTAATTTAATCAGTTCTAATCAAAGGGAACTAACGTAGAGAAACATAGATGGGTGAATAATAGAAACAAGAGTTTCATCCGTTTTAGGGCACAATGTGCTTTATACTTTCAATATAGAAATAGTGAGTTGTCGGGAATTCACGTGATTTGACTGAGCCCTTTACGAGCGAAAGGAAATTGATTCTGAGTGGTTCGAAAAAAGTTGTCTTTGCAACTCAGAAAATAAGATGAAATAAGTTCGTACTCATAAAGGACAGAGTGTGCTTCGTCTGTAGAGAGTTAGTACTCGGGTTTTGGTAAGATTAGCCAAGTTGGTTTCTCGTCTTCGATACGCAGATTTATTTATTTTTACCACCCGTAATGTTCAAATGTCACTCATTGTTTGTGATATATTTTGGTAAGGAACGATTCAGTCTTTTGTTGTCGGGATTGTGAGTTTTGAAAACCAGGTACGTTGAAATAAACCTGTAAGGGAAGTTGTAAATAAGAATAGACGTGTGATAGACAAAACAAGAGCAGAAGAAGAAAAGTATTTGGTAAACTTTTCCATCTCTGGCGGTAAGGCCAGTTTCGTGCAGATATACCAGGAGAACATTTCATGCAGTAACAGAAACAGTAGAGATGTTCCTTATAAACGAAGTTAACAGTAGTGTAAAAAAAACATTTAAACATACAGTGGTTCTCACACATTGGACTAGACCACCACCAGAGAATGTAAGCGAGAGAGTGAGCTGCAACGTATGTTTTGAATTATACAAGGTAAACAGCAAGCGTATTGAAGGCTGGATGTGAATTCATTTACCAATTTGATTGCTTTAAGTTCTGTGCAAATAAAGTTGATCATAAAACTTGGTGAAGCTTGCTCTTATCGTTTTTCACATCAGTCATGTGCGACAAAATATTAGGTTGGCCACGCTGTGAGTGGCAACATTGAGATAATAAAAAACCGTTTGGTCAGCTGACTGGAAGGGATGTGAACACAAATTCCTGCGCAAAAAGGGAGTTGTTTTTTCTGGCCATCGACCGGGATAGGTCGTCTTTTGTTCCCTGTCAGCGTTTTGCTGGAGAGAGTTTGCCATTGTGGTTCTGATTTAGTGCTTGCCTTTTCTTCATGCGATCTTTGGATGGTAGTGCATAATGCTAGAATGTTGATGTATTTTTCTAGTGGCATTTCCTTAGACCGGTGATGTTGAGTTATTTGTGGTTCAGTTTTGCCTGATCGTAGTACATAAGTCGCTGTGAGCGAAAATCATTGTGATGTCCATTTAGGATGGCCGTACCAATGGGTATGATACTTATACATTAAGTTGTTAGTAGTGCAAGCTGTATTGGCATGTATGGTCAGTATATTTCATATGTATTCTGAGCCGTGTGGGGCTTCATTGTGTACAGTGTTTCATTAAAAGGGAACTTACCTGTTATAGGTGTTGTAGTTCATTATTGCCAGCTTCTGTATGCTGTGGTTGTCCTCTAGTGCAGCGGTTCCCAACTTTTTTCACTTGCGTACCCCTTGGCAGCCCATTTCTATAAATTGTACCCCTAGTTAGTTGCTTATCCTTTACAGGACGTGGCAATCAACCCCAGCTTTTATTGGCTGTTTGTGATTTTTCTAGGCAATTTTTTTCATTCAGTAGTTTGCCATTGCTTTCTGAACGGTACGGGCTTATACCATTGTTAAAAGTCCACACAAAGCGATCTGGTACCAAACCGCCTGCAGCAGGTTTCGAACCTGGTATATCTGGATTATGAAACTGCGTTCACATCCATTAGGCCACAGACGCCGACCCCTAATATTAGCAAAATATTTGAAATTAATATAGTTGCTGTTATTCAAAATTTATAGATTATAACCAGAAAAAAAGGGGCCAACCACGGTATTAAAAAACAATGTAATAAAAAGGTGAACAAACAGTGCATATATTTGTACATTATAAAAATCAGAAGTTACAATATAAATTAACACATTTAATTTATTAATAATAATAATAAAAACGTTGTTATTGTTAAAAGTTGAAATAACTTTTTATAACACACATGTCACGTGACCATGACAAATGTTCATTGCGATCCTTGAGCTTGTTTTGAGACACACAGTTTTTTTTTAAAATCAGGTTCAAGTGATGTAAGATACAGTCTCAATTCTGGACCTGCATTCAGTTTACTACGGTTTTTTTTTTTTTATAAAGGCATAAGAAGAGAAAGCCCTCTCCACCAGCTCAGTATTTGTAAATGGCAACAGAAACTTAAGCGCCTTGTCGGTCAGCTGTTCATATTCTCTGCTGATGTCTCCCCAAAAGTTAATAAGGAATGTTCCTTGGAATTCAGCTATTAAAGTAGTATCAGTTGCAAGTTCAATCAACTTCTCTTTTTCGTTGATTGATAATGTGGCTGCTTGGAAATATTCTTCTTCAAAGGGATTTACAATCCAGTAGTTCTCTTTTCCAGGTTTCGGAAAGTACTTCTCGAAAGATGATTTTAGCCTTTTCAAGTGTTCAATTATTTTCTCGCTCATTTCCTGGGAGAGGTGTAGCTCGTTCTCATATAGGATATTGTGCAGAGTTTCAAATACCTCAGGCTGGCTTTTTTCAATACACGACCTCCAATAATCTAATTTTTTAATCATAGATTCAATTTTGTCTGAAACATTGAAGATCGTTACCGAGCTATTCCGAAGTGCCAAATTTAGTTTGTTTATTTGTAGGAAAATATTCGATAAGTATGCAAGACTCTGAAGCCAATCACAGTCGTGTAACTTTGAAGTAAGTTGGAAAGGATGGTCTTCAAAAAAAAGTTGGACTTCATGTCTAAGTTCGAACAGCCGGGTAAGAACTTTACCACGAGAAAGCCACCTCACTTGTGTATGAAGGAGCAGGGTAGAATGTTTTCATAACTGGGGTGTTTTGTTTGTAAATTCCGCAAGAGTAACGAAGGTTTCATGCTACCATTGGATAATACTTCCCGACACACTACACAGTGGGGCTTAGCACAGTCCTCATCTCCTATAAACGAAAACCCATACTTCATGTATTCGTCACTGTATTTTCTCTTTTTAGCTCTATGTAAAACTGAAGATCGTGTCTTTTCACTATCCTGCACCAAAGTCTTAGGCATGTCCTGAGAAGTATTTGGCGATTGATCACATTCCACATTATGTTTCAGCTTTTTTTACTGTGCCGGTTTTCAACCACTGATCCATATCTGATAATACACGAAATGAACAATTAATAACTTTAAGTTAAGTTCAAACAATGAAAAAAACTACTGTATATAGAAACACTGTCTCACTGTCTCACTTTTGTAAAATTTGGGTCAAGAATCGACACTATTACTTCCGGGACATTAGACGTTCATAGATAGTGTGGAAGATCAAACAAGTCATATTTTTGATGAAATATTCAACGGCACAACTATAATCCCATAGTCTTCATAATGAAGACTATTGTGTCAAAATATTGAATTGTGGTCATACGAAACGCCATAGATTTTCATACACGCCAGTCCAAGCAGACAAGTACGCCGGTGGCGCGCAAGAAAAACGGCGGAGATTGTCTCACACAGTTCATGTTGTATAATATAGCGTTGAATTAATTTCACAACTTTTGACTTGTCTTTTACACTGTTGACATATGTATCTTTTTTCCGCCATTACTCAATTTTTTTTTGCATACCCCTGAACGTCCTGTCGCGTACCCCCAGGGGTACGCGTACCACAGGTTGGGAACCGCTGCTCTAGTGGTACGAGCAAAGTATGAAAGCGGTTGTGTATTGAAATCCACAGTGTAAGTAGTTTTCTGACAACAGGGTAGGTAAAAAAAAAATTACAATTAACTTTAAACTTTAAAAAAGATGTAACACCTCAATGTTAATATTCAGCGCCCCAAGTTCGAGAAACCTCTGTTACATCTTACTGGAAGTCAACACTGGATACCATCTTGGCTGGACTTGCCTTGAGTCTATTCGAAGAGGCAACCTGAGACAGTTACTCCTACAACGTAAGAAATGTGCTGCTACCAAGCCTGTCGACTCCTGACTTGAGAATGAAACAGTCAAAATTTCACTGAGAACCAGCACTGACAGAACCAGAGATCAACTGTTACCACCTTATCAGTTAAGTAGGTAGTACTGGCACATAATCCCCACATTAACTACCGCAAGCCGGTAAGACCGGCTTATGAAATCTTATCATTTGGACCGCAAGCCGCTCAGAGCGTCGATTTATTTTAGTAATAAAACGAATGAAAAGTGTACTGAAACACTTTCTGATCTGGTTCGAGATTTGTTGGTAAGTTGATAAATTAAAAATAAAATTAAAACTGTGTTTGTCTTTCAATTAAATAATATTATTAATTACATTTACCATACATCTAAACATAATTTTTTTCAGCTTGTTGTAAAAGTGAATCAATCATTTTACATTACTAATAATATCTACCATATTAAGCAAACATTTCTTTTACCATCTTTAGGCAACAGTACATTCATTTATCATCAAAATGACATATAATTCATACAAATCTGTTTAAAATTAAGAAAACTACAGATTAAATCCTTCATACACCTACAGAATGAAAATGGGAATAAAATTTAATTCGGCCACAGTGTGTTTTTCAATTCAGTAGTTAATGTGTTAATATCTTCCTATGAGGATATGTTAAATGTGTTTTTTTTTTATAAATCAATAATATTAATTTTAACCTTGACGATCAAATAACTCATAAATAAACTTCATCTTATCTTTGCAAATATAAACCCATCTTTGCAGTTCATCAATTATTGAGTGAATTTCATATCCATACACCAAATGACTCATTTAAAAAGAATTCATGTAAATATACTGTCGTGAAACATTCTAAATCCACATATATAAATTAAAAAGTAAATGTAAAGCCTAACACATAAATTCAATAAAAGGGAAAGAAGAATGGTAAAGAACAGTGCTGTCACAATGACTGTACTCGAGATCCCCTTTGTCTGCTTCGTCTGCATATTCTCACGCTTTCACGTTTACTAGTAAAGCCTACCGCAGCATACACGCGTTTCAACAAAACAATAAAACGTGTACTGTATTTCTTAGAAAACCTTGAGATACGCAAGCTGCTTAATGACCTAGATTAATACGAGCATTAATTTCATTTTATACACTGCGTAATGAAAAGACAGACGAGCTTAGAAGAGAGAGAGAGAGAGAGAAATGTACTGAGGAACGCATGCAACACTAACACGCAGTCGCGCGATATAAATTAATGCCACCCCCAAGCGTAAGGCATGAAGCACTAACTTTTTTTTCAAATAGACAGTGATAAAAAACACTACAAATACGAGGGTTAGGTTTAAAAACCTGTTTAATGCTTATTGGTAAACATGACATTATACTGTTTTATGTCTGAAAGCCTGACAGTACCCAGACACCACATCGTATCGAAGTGAATGGGAGGTAGAAGAAAATGCATATTTTTAACGCAGCCACTTAGCTCCATTAAATTTATATATTTGGGTTCCTTAGGACTTGCTGACAAAGAATATGTTAAGTGTTACGCAAATAGTCTAGGAATTAACAAATTATAGCCAAAAGAAAATAGTGAGGTTGTCTGACAGCACCAAATCATAATTGCTCAGTGGAATGTTTTGAAACCACCATTGTACGGGAAATGGGCCAACAAGTTACATTCGATTTGATTGGCGGGAAGTATATGTAAGGCGAAACACGATTAGTTGGACTGCAAATACTATTTTGGTTGTTAGGGGAAACGTAGGAAGGGTAAAGTTTTTCAAAAAACTTTTGTAAACATGGTCCTATTGGCTAGACCCGCTGATATAGTCAATTAGGAGAGTCTGTTCAGTGCCACATTTTAAAATAAACTTACTAAGAAACAGTGCGTTGAGATCCAGCTCATATTTTTCTAAATAAAAGCCTGGGTCAGAGGCAGATCGAAATTGTGCCAAAATTCATCGCCAGTCAACGTATTTGTTTATTATTTCCATGAATTGTGGTAAGATTGACCTATTTGATATCTTTTTGATGAAAATTGCATGTGAATTGATAATCTATGTCTGTATATGTGTGTGGTTAAGTAGCAAACATGAGGCAATTCCTCGATATTGCTCCAACCTGAACAAAACTTGTCGGAGAAAAGTATATCTGCATGGGATTGCCAAATAGTACACTGACACCTATCTTATTGACTAGAAGGAAAGACTGCTGGAATTGCAGAGGCGTAGTAACCTTTAGGGAGAAGAATACTGGTGTAAATTGTTTCAGATGAAGCTAGCAGTTGGCCTAACGCTATGAACTCAGTGTATGTTATGTGTTGTGCTCAGTGTGGAAATAGATTATAAATTAGTTCTGAAGTAGGAGGTACAACCTTCTTGTTTCAGGGACCGTGGTCCTAACTTATTGAAGCAGCACCTGGTCTGAGTTTTGCTGCATCCAGAGGCTGGTAGCTTACTCCTTGGTCCAGATAGCGACCCGTGAGGAGTCTCAAGAACACAGTGAAGCAAGCGAGCAGAAGAGACTGTTTCCTGCCGCCCTCACAGAAGATAAGATTCTGTGGCCAGAGCAGCTCAAACCTTATGTATCCCTACTCTAAATTTGACAGTATATTAAATAAAGATGGACAATTAGTTGTTTCAAATGACAGGAACTGTGAACTTTTCCCAATACTATTTCCACCAGAGACAGACACTTGAAGTCGTGATGACAAACAACCACCTAGCTTGAAAAAGCCAATATTACCTCATAGTACTACATCACAACTTACACACATAGGATAATAATAATAATATATGTCAATACAAAGATCATATCTATAAATTGTGTACATACAACTTGTAATTACATTTTATTGTGATTCCTGGTTCACTGTGTAGCTGAATCAGGATATCTATTATTGAAAAGAATTAATACATATATTTTTAAACTTTAACACTTGACTCATTTAAGATAGTCTTATAGAGTGGTATATGTGTGTAAGTGTCACAGTGTTGTAAAGAGTTGTGGATTAAAGTAAATTGTGTATCTGTCTGTTGTTGTTGTGCCCATACACTTCATCACTTTCATAACCCTAGACATTCAACGTAGTCATCACAATATTCCAGAATAATTCTGACTGAGGTATAAATGTGGTAGCAAGTAAGGTTATCTGTAACACACTACACCTATTAGATACAGATACCTTCACAGCTGATCTCAGTCAGTACACTAAGTCCCCTATAAATATTTATAGCATCCCACATTACCACATATATTGGGGTCTCGCTCCCGGGACATTGAACTTTCTCCTATTATATATTGGGAATAATAAAAATTTAAAAGGTATCCTTGGGTGAAAATAAATAAGGTTGAGCTCTCAGTGCCTGTGGTTGTCCTTGGACAGTTAGAGATTGAATTGTTTAGTAGATATTGTTTACATTTACCTGTTAGAAAATGGCGGACCTGGCCAAATTTCGATCTGCTGCTGTGCAGACTGCAAAAGAGTTAGGAATGGAGGGACAAGTTATGATTGCTTATGTCACTACTGAATGTGACAAATTTATTGAACGGGAAGAAAAAAAGATTAAAAAAAGAGGCTGAAAGAAAGTTAGATGCTGAAAAGGAAATTAAGAGGTTGCAGATTGAGGCTGACAAAGAGGCTAAGAAATTGGAGGCGGATCGGGAGGCAGAGATTAATACGCTCCAGTATGAAGAGAAGAAATTGGAGGCAGAAGAAAAGAGACAGGCTGCAGAAAGGGAAGCAGAAAAGGAGGAGAAGAGATTACAAAGGGAACATGAGTTACGACTAAGGGAGTTGGAATTACAAGGCCATGCTCCTGAAAATGGTGCCAGTCCCTTTACCTCCGATGCTACTGCTAGTCAGGGAGCCTCAACCTCAGCTATGAATTTTCATTTAGATCATTTTGTTGAGAAAGACGATGATATCGAGAGCTATCTAAATCGATATGAACTATTAGCTACCAAGTATGGGTTAGAGAGAGAAAGGTGGAGCTTAAAGTTATCTCAAGGACTTCGTGGTGCGGCTTATGAAGTTTTTGCCAAAATTAACAGAGATGATCAAGAAAATTATGACATGCTAAAGCAGGCTCTTTTGTTAAGATATGAAAAGAATGGTGAATTTTATAGAAAAAAATTTAGGAATGCTAAACTACTGTCAGGTAAAACCTATCACCAGTTCTCTGCACGGTTAGAGACATACTTGGAGAAATGGACTTCTCTGGGAAAAACCCAAGATCTTAAGGAAATGATCCTTATAGAACAACTAAGAGAGTCCATGGCTCCAGACCTGAGAAAGTTTCTGATGGAACGAGGTGCAGAGAGACTGGGTGAGTTGCTAAATGTCGCTGAAAGGTATCAAGCAGCTCAGGCAGAGGTATCAGGTAATAAAAAGAAACAGGTAGATAATTTTAAGGCACCACAGAACTTTAATAAATTTGATCCTAGAGATCAGAACAAAGGTAAGCACCAGTTTGATAGGCCACGGTATGACAATAAAAATAAAACCCCACAATTCGATGAAAGGAAATATGTTAAAAGAAAATCTTTCAACCAAGGAAGGAGGTGGTGTAAAAATTGTAAGATGAACAATCATGTCACTGACCATTGTAGAAGGAAACCTCCTCATTGTGCTGCTATGACATCTGGAAAGAAAGGAAAAAAGGTCAAACCTGCGGAACTACAGGAACCATACCACCCTCCAGTGTGTGAAGATGTAATCTGTAATGGTGTCACCATAAGGTGTTTATAAGATACAGGATTAGATTATGATTCCGTTGTGAGTTCTCACCTGGTGCAGGCAGATCAATATACCACAGAAACAGTGGAGATTCAAGCTGCAACCAAGGACGTAGCTACTATGACACTTCCCGTCGCTCGGATAAAGGTGAAAACGCGATATGTGGAAGGAATCATAAAAGCAGCAGTGATAAATGAGCCAATCTACCCTCTGATATTGGGGTGTAGATATGTCTTCTTGGGGAATCCCAAGAGACCTGTGATATTGGCAACAGTGCAGACCAGATCACAGTCCAAAAAGGAGGAGGATAATCCAATAAATACTCATCCAGATGAGATGAGGAAGGCACAGGCGGAGGACAAAACACTCAAGCCTGTTTCAAGAAGTTGCCCAAATCTCATACACCTCCAGGCAAGGGAGAATTTTATATGAAGAACAAGCTGATTTATAGGAAGGCTGGATCTGAATCCAATGGTCACGGACAGCTGGTCCTTCCCACTTCATATAGGACTAAAGTGTTGGAACTAGGGCATGCGATTCCCTTCAGTGGTCATATGGGGATCAGCGCAGCAGGACAGCATATAGCTTGTCACTATTTCTGGCCAGGGATAACTGAAGATATCAAACGATATGTAAAATCCTGTCCAGAGTGCCAACGAGTAGCACCTAAGCATTGGACTGCACCAGCAACTCTGGGGGAAATGCCCATAGTGGGAACACCCTTTGAGAGAGTTGCCGTGGATCTTGTGGGACCTCTCACTCGAACTAAGAGAAGGAACAGCTACATTCTGACTCTGGTGGACACTTGTTCTATGTGGGAAAAGGCGGTAGCCCTGTCATCGATTGATTCTAAGCATGTGGCAGAGGCATTACTCACAATTTTCACAAGGTTAGGCTTTCCCAATCAAATCTTGACAGATAATGGCTCTCAGTTCAAGGGGAAACTAACAGAAGAAGTTTTCAGGATCTTCCAGGCCAAACACTTCCATTGTAGTGTGTACCATCCCCAAGGGAACGGCCAAGTGGAAAGATTTAATGGCACGTTAATGTCGATCCTGAGGAAGTTGGCACACGAAAAACCAGATACATGGGACCAGTACCTTCACGCCGCCCTCTTTGCTTATCGGGAGGTACCCCATAGTTCAACCGGTATGGCCCCGGCAACATTATTATTTGGAAGGCCAATAAAAGGTCCACTCGAAGCGCTGTTAAGAACGTGGACTGATGAAAAGGCAGAGGAAAATATTACATCCTCATACCAATATGTGAATGAGCTGACCACTCGTTTAAAAACTGGCTGGAAACTTGCCAATGAAAATTTGAAACAAGCCAGGAAAAAACATGCTGCCTATTACAACAGGAAAGCTAAAGACAGAGAGTTGGCTGTGGGAGAGAAGGTACTGCTTCTTCTACCCGGTAGTCAGAATAAATTACAAATCGGATGGCAAGGTCCATATACAGTTCTAGAGAAGGTGTCTAGAACAAATTATAAGATAGATAAGAAGGGGAAAGAAAAAATCTATCATGTGAATCTCCTGAAGAAATATTTGGAACGAGAAAATCAGGAAGAGACACACTTGTTGACCTTGTCCATTGCTATGGAGATGAAAAAGGAACCACTTTCATCATTTGAATATCCATTACATCCCTGTGAGACAGTGGCACAGGTGAAAATCAGTACACATTTAACGAAAAATCAGAAAGAGAGTGCAACGAGTTCTAGATGATCATACAGAGGTGTTAACAGACCGACCGGGGCATACAAACTTATTGGAATATGATATGAAACTGATAGACCCCACACTTGTCTGTATGAAACCCTATTCGATTCCTTTTGCTAAGGAGAAAGCTTTGAAGGAAGAGATAGACTACTTGTTGAAGGAGGGAATAATTTCACACAGTGAATCTTCGTATAGTATAGGAACTCCGCCAATGCCGGTCCCAAGCCCGGATGAAAAAGGAGGAGGGCGACCTGCATGGAGGCCGTAAGGAGTCAGTCCCTCCACCATGCAAAGGCACAACAGGCCAATCACCTGTTTGCTTTAAATAACGATTACTAGCAACACAAGAGAGAAAACTGGACTGATTCTAAAGGCGACGAACTGGAACGGACTACGGACTACGACTTATGGAACCTGGAACACAAGAAGTATAAATGGGAAGGAAGAGGAGCTGGTGGAAGAGATGAGGAAAGCAAAACTAGAAATCCTGGCTATAACGGAAACAAAGAAAAAAGGACAAGGAGTCATGGATCTCGATGGCAACACGCTGCTCTACAGTGGTGTACCCATGTCTGAAAGAGCTAAAGGGGGCGTGGGTTGCATTGTGGCCTAAAATCAAAAAGATAGTATCAAGGGATGGAACTTTGTCTCGGAGCGCATTATGGTTGTAAAACTAAAAGAAGGAGAAACCATAGTCAACCTGGTCATAGTGTATGGGCCAAATGAGGATGAGAGAGCAGAGGTCAAGGAGGAATTCTTCGAGCTGCTTCAAAGGACAGTGGATGACTGCCTAGATGAAGTTATCATGCTCGGAGATTTTAATGCCAGAGTTGGAAATGACCATGCTAGATGGGGTGGAGTTATCGGAAGATATGGAGAAGATACTCTCAATGACAATGGAAAGCGACTCCTTAGATTCTGCAGTGAGCAGAATCTGATCATTACAAACACAAAGTTCCCCCATAAGCGCATACATGCATACACTAGATGTGAACCAACAAAGAATGAGAAGTCAGTGATCGACTATGCCATTGTTCGGAGAAGCTCATTCAAATATGTCCGAGATGCTAGAGTCTGGAGGGGGCCAGAGATTGGAAGTGATCAATACCTGCTAACAATCAAAAGAACAACTGAAAGAGTTGCTCAGCCTAGGAACTGTCCAACATCACGCAAGAAAAAAAGTAAACGAGCAGGAGAAATGAGCATTAGAACCTACAAGCTGAGAGAGCCAGAAATTAAGACCAGATATCAGGGGCTTATTGCTGCAGCGGTGAGCAACACAGAAGAACGACCTGATGACTTGGAAACCCTCTGGATTAAATTCAAGGATATCATAAAGACAGCTGCTGCAGAAGCATGCGGTGAAGTCCGACTTGGGAACAAGAGAAAGAGGACACCTTGGTGGACAGAGGAAGTCAAAGAGAAAATAAGAGAGAAGAAAATGGCATGGAAACAATACTTAGGAGCTAAAAACACAACAGGACAAATGGAAAAATATAGAGAATATGTGACACTCAGAACAGAAGCAAAGAACAAAGTGCTAGCAGCAAAACAGAAGTCCTGGGAAGAATTTGGAGAAAAGCTAGAAAAAGATGCACAAGAAAACCAGAAATTGTTCTATAAGACCCTAAAGAACATGAGGAAGGAAAAACAATGCCCTCTCAAATTTATAAAGGACAAGCAAGGCAAATTGCTTACTGCCCCGAAGGAAGTAATGGGAAGATGGAAAGAATATTTCTCAGAACTCCTTGATGGTGAGCATGGTGAAGCATCAGAAATGATAAACACTAGCACAGAAGAGAAAACCAATGATGGTGAAGATGACATAAAGATGGAAGAACTGAAGGCAGCACTGGAGAAAATCAAGATGGGCAAAGCAGCAGGGCATGATGGTATAACACCAGAAATGGTTAAGTACATGGGAGCATCAGGCGACCTATTACTCTTAAGGGTTTTACAGGCAGCGTGGTACAACAAGACCATACCAAAGGATTGGGAGATTGCCATCATAACACCAATTTTCAAAAAGGGTGACAATCGACAGTGTGGAAACCATAGAGGCATATCCCTTCTCAGTGTCCCTGGTAAAATCTACTCTAGAATCCTAGAGCAGAGACTCCGACGCCTAGCTGAGCCACAATTGGATGAGGTCCAGTGCGGATTCCGAGCAAACCGAAGTACTCAAGACCTAATCTTCACACTCAGACAGCTGAGTGAAAAGGCCCTTGAGTATAAGAGTGAGATGCATCTTTGTTTCATAGATCTGGAAAATGCGTTTGACAGGGTCCCCTGGAGCAAACTTAGTGACTGTTTGGCAAGGAAGAATATTCCAGCACCTCTGATTCATGCTATACAGAGCTTCTACAAGTCTTGCAGAAATTATGTGAGGACAGCAAACCATAAGTCGGAAGAGTTCAGGACCACCACTGGTGTAAGACAAGGTGATATCCTAACACCTTACCTCTTCATACTCCTTATGGACGATGTCATCAAGACATGTAAGGAGAGAACAAGAAAGTATTCAGTGGGGTACTGGAAGATGAGACAGGTCTATATTTCGGAGCTGGCATTTGCTGATGATGTTGCCCTGATTGCTAAATCAGAGGCACATCTCCAATCCAACCTGCAAGTCTGGAAGGAAGAGCTGGAGAAGAGAGGGATGGTCATAAGCAGCCCTAAAACAAAATCCATGGTGATATCACGAGAAGAAAGAAAACATCAGATTAAGCTGGGAGAACAGGTCCTGGAGCAGGTCGACCACTTTAAATACCTCGGAAGGGAGGCATCAAAAAAGAGTTGGCCACTCGAAAAGCAGCAGCTGGGAGACTTTTTCAGGCCATAAATCGAGGATTCCTCAGCAAGAGAGAGGTTGGTAAGAAAACGAAGATGGCTGTATACCACTCCACCTATGTCCCAGTCTTGACATACGGATGCGAGTCATGGGCAATGACTACAACCCATAAAAGCCAGATCCAAACCTCAGAAATGAGGTATCTGAGGAAGGTGGTTGAAGTAACAAGAAGAGACATGTTACGTAACCAGACGATACGTCAAGGCCTTAAATCCTACCCCCTGCAGACCCAAGTAGAACAGTCCCAATTAAGATGGTTTGGCCATGTCTGCAGAATGGGAGAAGATCGGATACCACGACACGCATGGGAAACAAAGAGCCAATGATCCAGACCCCAAGGACGACCCAGAGTCCGCTGGGAGGACAACATTAGACAATCTTTGAAGGATCGAGGACTAGAATGGAACCAGGCCAGGAGGAAGACAGCCGATAGGATAGTCTGGCGCTCTCTCTTCCAAACCTCTACACCTCACGGTAGAAGGGGAACGACTAAGTAAGTAAGAATCTTCGTATAGTTCCAGTGTGGTACTCTTAAGGAAACCCTCTGGAGAACATAGACTCTGTATAGATTACAGGAGACTGAATGCTATCACAGAAGGTCAGGTGAATCCATTGCCGGATACAAATCAGTTGTTTGCCAGGCTAAATAAAGCTAAATATTTCTCAAACGTGGATCTGAGTAAAGGATACTATCAGATTCCAGTAAAGCCTGAGGTTAGACCATACCTAGCTTTTAGTACCTCAGAGGGACACTATGAGTTTAACAAATTGCCATTTGGATTGAAGAATGCGCCTAGTGTCTTCTCTAGAATGATGAGAAAATTGTTGGATCCTCTGAATAACCCATGCATCACAAATTTTATGGATGATATCCTTATAGCAACAGAAACATTTGAGGAACACATTGACTCTCTGAACATGCTGTTTAATCGACTTAGAGAAGCGAATCTAACAGCCCGACCAACCAAATGTTGCGTTGGATGTAAAGAATTAGAATTCTTGGGACACACAGTTCATCAGGGAAACATGACCCCTGACCCAAAGAATTTAGAGAAACTAAGGAAAGCCCCGAGACCACAAACCAAGAAAGACGTGAGATCCTTTGTCTCATTATGTGGTTTCTACCAAAAGTATATCAAAAACTTTAATTCCATATGTGCACCGTTGACTGATTTGACACGCAAAGGAAATCCAGATCGAATTACATGGACAGCACAATGTGAATTGGCTTACCAGGAATTGAAGGAAAAGCTTACAAGCAAACCTATTTTGAAATTACCTGACTTAAGTCAAGAATTCATTGTAAGAACGGATGCCAGTAATATAGGGTTAGGTGCGATCTTGTTACAGAAATCAGATGCATTGGATGGGGAATTAAGCCCAGTGGCATATGGTAGCAGAAAGTTCAATAAAGCTGAAACCAATTACTCAACTAGCGAAAAAGAATGTCTTGCAGTAATATGGGCGATAAAGAAATTCAATATTTATCTGTATGGGAAGGCATTGAAGTTGCAAACGGATCACAAACCCTTGTCGTTTCTAGCGCAGGCTAGGCATGAAAATTCTAGGTTACTCAGATGGTCTTTACTTATGCAGCCATTTGAGTTTAGCATTGAGTATATTTCTGGAAAAACAAATCTGGGAGCGGATTTTTTAAGCCACCATCCATGTGATGAGAATCACCGTAAGACCCAGAAATAATAATAAATTTCTCTATGTGTATATAGAATTATAGACTGACATATAACGTCTGTTTTAAGAGGGGAGAATTTGTCGTGAAACATTCTAAATCCACATATATAAATTTAAAAAAAAAATGTAAAGCCTAACACATAAATTCAATAAAAGGGAAAGAAGAATGGTAAAGAACAGTGCTGTCAGAATGACTGTACTCGAGATCCCCTTTCTCTGCTTCGTCTGCATATTCTCACGCTTTCACGTTTACTAGTAAAGCCTACCTCAGCATACACGCGTTTCAACAAAACAATAAAACGTGTACTGTATTTCTTAGAAAACCTTGAGATACGCAAGCTGCTTAATGACCTAGATTAATACTAGCATTAATTTCATTTTATACACTGCGTAATGAAAAGACAGACGAACTTAGAAGAGAGAGAGAGAGAGAGAGAGAGAGAGAGAGAGAGAGAGAAATGTACTGAGGAACGCATGCAACACTAACACGCAGTCGCGCGATATAAATTAATGCCACCCCCAAGCGTAAGGCATGAAGCACTAACTTTTTTTTCAAATAGACAGTGATAAAAAACACTACAAATACGAGGGTTAGGTTTAAAAACCTGTTTAATGCTTATTGGTAAACATGACATTATACTGTTTTATGTCTGAAAGCCTGACAGTACCCAGACACCACATCGTATCGAAGTGAACGGGAGGTAGAAGAAAATGCATATTTTTAACGCAGCCACTTAGCTCCATTAAGTTTATATATTTGGGTTCCTTAGGACTTGCTGACACCGAATATGTTAAATGTTACGCAAATAGTCTAGGAATTAACAAATTATAGCCAAAAGAAAATAGTGAGGTTGTCTGACAGCACCAAGTCATAATTGCTCAGTGGAATGTTTTGAAACCACCATTGTACGGGAAATGGGCCAACAAGTTACATTCGATTTGATTGGCGGGAAGAATATGTAAGGCGAAACACGATTATTTGGACTTCAAATACTATTTTGGTTGTTAGGGGAAACGTAGGAAGGGTAAAGTTTTTCAAAAAACTTTTGTAAACATGGTCCTATTGGCTAGACCCGCTGATATAGTCAATTAGGAGAGTCTGTTCAGTGCCACATTTTAAAATAAACTTACTAAGAAACAGTGCGTTGAGATCCAGCTCATATTTTTCTAAATAAAAGCCTGGGACAGAGGCAGATCGAAATTGTGCCAAAATTCATCGCCAGTCAACGTATTTGTTTATTATTTCCATGAATTGTGGTAAGATTGACATATTTGATATCTTTTTGATGAAAATTGCATGTGAATTGATAATCTATGTCTGTATATGTGTGTGGTTCAGTAGCAAACATGAGGCAAAGCCTAGATATTGCTCCAACCTGAACAAAACTTGTCGGAAAAAAGTATATCTGCATGGGATCGCCAAATAGTACACTGACACCTATCTTATTGACTAGAAGGAAAGACTGCTGGAATTGCAGAGGCATAGTAACCTTTAGGAAGAAGAATAATGGTGTAAATTGTTTCAGATGAAGCTAGCAGTTGGCCTAACGCTCTGAACTCTGTGTTTGCTTGTGTTGTGCTCAGTGTGGAAATAGATTATAAATTAGTTCTGAAGTAGGAGGTACAACCTTCTTGTTTCAGGGACCGTGGTCCTAACTTATTGAAGCAGCACCTGGTCTGAGTTTTGCTGCATCCAGAGGCTGGTAGCTTACTCCTTGGTCCAGATAGCGACCCGTGAGGAGTCTCAAGAACACAGTGAAGCAAGCGAGCAGAAGAGACTGTTTCCTGCCGCCCTCACAGAAGAAAAGATTCTGTGGCCAGAGCAGCTCAAACCTTATGTATCCCCCCTCTAAATTTGACAGTATATTAAATAAAGAGGGACAATTAGTTGTTTCAAATGACAGGAACTGTGAACTTTTCCCAATACTATTTCCACCAGAGACAGACACTTGAAGTCGTGATGACAAACAACCACCTAGCTTGAACAGCCAGTATTACCTCATAGTACTACATAACAACTTACACACATAGGATAATAATAATAATATATGTCAATACAAAGATCATATCTATAAATTGTGTACATACAACTTGTAATTACATTTTATTGTGATTCCTGGTTCACTGTGTAGCTGAATCAGGATATCTATTATTGAAAAGAATTAATACATATATCTTTAGGGAGCCGCGCTAGCGTAGTGGCTACAACACCGCTCTGGCGACCGGGTGATACAGGATCAAACCCGGGCGACGGCATTTGAGGATTTTACGTCGACCGGGATTTGGACTGGATTAACTCGAGACCTGGCGAGGACATTTGAAGGAGTGTCGTCGACCAGGGACTGGCGGCTCCTGAGCCGACCCAGCTGCAATGGGTACCTCCGAAATCGGCGAGTATTTGCCTGAATGGCGAGGGACACCTGTCTCTGTACAAGAAATAAAGGGATACTCACGTAAAATCAATGTCAGGTTAGACATAAATAATAACCTGAGATTTCGCCTCGAGTATTAGCGGGCGAACGCCAAAAAAAAAAAAAAAAAAAAAAAATTTTTAAACGTTAACACTTGACTCATTTAAGATAGTCTTATAGAGTGTTATATGTGTGTAAGTGTCACAGTGTTGTAAAGAGTTGTGGATTAAACTAAATTGTGTATCTGTCTGTTGGTTGTTGTGCCCATACACTTCATCACTTTCATAACCCTAGACATTCAACGTAGTCATCACAATATTCCAGAATAATTCTGACTGAGGTATAAATGTGGTAGCAAGTAAGGTTATCTGTAACACACTACACCTATTAGATACAGATACCTTCACAGCTGATCTCAGTCAGTACACTAAGTCCCCTATAAATATTTATAGCATCCCACTTTACCACAAATACCGAGCTATTAAATGAATATTTTGCTGAAGTACCTATAGCGGGGGGTCATAAAACATGAGTCAAAACATATGTTTCTCACAGAAGTGGGAGGAGAATACAAAATTTATAACAAACTTAGATGACTCAGTTGTTAAAATTGCCATTCTAAAAATCCTTGGACGACTGCCTGCAATATGAGCACAATCCTCTTATTTATATCTCTGCCAACAGTAATCTTGAGCGAAGCTAAAAACTTTGTATTTACTTACTTAGTCGTTCCCCTTTGATGTGTAGAGGTTTGGAAGAGAGAGTGCCAGACTATCCTATCGGCTGTCTTCCTCCTGGCCTGGTTCCATTTTAGTCATCGGTCCTTCAAAGATTGTCTAATGTTGTCCTCCCAGCCGACTCTGTGTCGTCCTGGAGGTCTGGATCCTTGGCTCTTTGTTTCCAATGCTTGTCGTGGTAGCCGACCTTCTCCCATTCTGCAGACATGGCCAAACCATCTTAATTGGGACTGTTCTACTTGGGTCTGCAGGGGGTAGGATTTAAGGCCTTGACGTATCGTCTGGTTGCGTACCATGTCTCTTCTTGTTACTTCAACCACCTTCCTCAGATACCTCATTTCTGATGTGTGGATCTGGTTTTTATGGGTTGTAGTCATTGCCCATGACTCGCATCCATATGTCAGGACTGGGACATAGGTGGAGCGGTGTGGTGGGTTAGATGTTACTGATATAAATATTACTTGTCTACAGAGTGAGGTCAGCTTTGGAAGTCCCTGAATCTAATAGTTGATGATGAATGGTTTCAGGGTACCTGACTGCTACCACCCTACGACCTAAATCTTCGTTATATTTTAGCCTACTTTTATGTAAAGGTGTCTGGTTGTTATCTGGCTAGGTGTCTAGGGTAATGTGAAATGTAATGTTGAGTAAATGACAACAACCACAACTATAATTCAAAGAAAATTAATCAAACGAGTCAATAGTTAAGTTTAAGATATTAATTTTTTACAGTTTTTTTTCTTGTACCTCAATTGCTTGGGTAAAGGAATGTTTAAAACTCAAAGAGAATGGCAATGTATTTACATTAATTAAATTTAAAAGACAACTTGTCTGTCAATAATACTATGAAGATGTTTATAACTTGGAAAGTCCTGGTGAAGCAATAAGTCTTATAACTGGTCACGCTTCTGAGGAACGAATTTTGTCATCATGTCTAGATAAACTGTTTTTATTTCAATAATGGAGAAATTAAGTTAGGTGAACTATCATACGTCCATGGATGGTTTGGCTTATCTGTAATGTCTGGAGCCCTGTGATGTCTTTCACACCAGAATATTCCTCACGACAGAGAAGAGTGGATGCTGCTTCAATAGTTTCAGGAATTTCGGCAATTGAATATTTCTGCCTCGAATTCTGCAGCTTCAAGATTTACTTTTGTGGCACACTGAGTGTTTTAGGATCGAACCCTGAAATAAGAGGTTTAAGGCCTCCTCAGTAACTTATACATCTCTCTCCATCTCTAACACTAAACATCATCAAACAGTTTCCAGATCAGATTCTATGGCTAAACACATAGCTTTCGTCCCTATCTTATTGTTTGACGGCTTCATACTCAGGTAAATTTCAATCATCAGTTTGATACTTTCCTTTCATAGGAATTTATAGTTATTTTCCAAAAGTCATGTGAAAACACAGTGACTTGCTGAAGACGGCCAGTGGTTTGCTGGTCGTACAATCATACTAATATATCAATTTTCAATTATATACTTTCATCTTCTCCAAAATTCCACTTAAGCCTGCATGGTTTTTCATAAGAAGTGATAATCTTCCATAATAGCACTTGGTATCACACAAATTTTTAGTTTGGCGCATATCTAGGTTTGCCTCTACCCATCAATAATGCATATACATTTCAACAAGACATAAACATATTAATAATAAGATTTATATAAATGTTTATCTTATCGCATCAATGAATAATTACACAGCTAGAAGGTTAACCGGCGATCAATGGTCAAGCTTAGATCGCCCCTGTTCCAGAACTGCAAAGGCATTAGGTCACACTGCTTTGAGTCTGCTCTTAACCTTTCTACTATAAATTTTATTATCAAGTGGCAACTAACGCTGGCTTCCAATCTGTTTTATTACTATTATTAGCCTATTCTACTACAGCCAATCGAATTATGTTATGCAATCTTGCCTCTTTTCAAAAATAAACTACACTTTCAAAAAAATGTAACGTCCCCCCTCTCTCAAGACTGGCAAAGTTGAGTGAGGACATCAATGCGTCTGTCTCTCTGTCTTTTCTTTACAATATTTCTGTTACTATCTAAGCGTTTTTAATACGAAAATGCAATTATTGATCAGACTACTGTCTGTCATATAGTCGTTATATTTTTATTTCTCTCGTTATCATATTTTTCATTATTGTCTTTTTTCCTCTTCAGATTCAAATAACATATTTTCTTTTCTCTACGGTAAGTTAATATACATTATGGGTAGAATGATCTTCTAATAAACAAATATTATCATTGTATTTGTCAACTGTACTTTCGTTTATTTTATTCTTCTAAGTTTCACTTTCGCCAACTCCATCCCCTACACATTAGTGGGTATCTTCAAATTTCCAAGTTAGCCGTAATTTTTTTCTTTAAATGTAGCCGCGTATACCGTAATTTTCTTCAGATACAGACTATATCAAAAAGAGGAAAAGATTAACATATAAAATTAATTCTTATGAGAAACAGAAGATATTAAAAAACGATGACATGCATTTTTTATTGGGGTCGAGCTTCGCTTCACGTGTCACAGAGTGGTCATGTGATCTCTCAGACCAATGAGGAGCTCAGAATGTCTCTACCCGGCAGAGATTTAGAACAGGATGCCATCCAGTCAAGGAAAGAAAGCGTATCTTGGCAGACGTGTTTTAGATAAGCGCTGTGAAATCCTTAGTTGAAGAGATCAACTTCAGACTTTTTCATCCATTGTGCATTCTAGGATATTGTGTGATATTGTGTTTTCAGAACATTTGTAAGTATGGCCTACAAATTAATACACTTGGTTAATAGATCACACAGCTATGTTTACGGTAGACTTAGGTTCGAAGATTCAAATATGAAAATGAAACCTAAAACCTTGTGGAGAGAAAATGCTCTATGAATTGGAGAACAGTAAACCTATGGAATCCCACATCAAAACAAAAGAAAGCTTTTGCATAAAGAACTATACTGAAGAGCCGGCCGTATATTTGCGAGGACAGAATCTAAATACTCAACGTAGGAATACAGCAGAAACAAGGAGACAGTCTCATGAATAAATGAAGATTTAGAAAAGGTGCAAAAGGAATTTTGCATTAATGAAATGGTACCAGATGTTTTACACAAATTGTTAACTGCTGTAGCACCATTATCTGCAGACTTTGTTGTCTTATATGTTGCCTAGTGACCAGTCCTCTATAAAAGAGCAGAAGCATCAACGAAAGATGGACCTAAGGAGAAAATACCCACACCAGAGACAGGCCTACATGCAGCCCCGACAATTCAGCAAAAGTTTTCGCTGTGACACTGCCCCGCATTACCCGTCACAGTTTACCAACAGAACCGAAGATGTATTCATACCACGATACCAAGATATACGAGAATCGATTTCGTGTCCACAGACTGAGGCAGTTTTTGCTTATGACTCAAAACTGGGACGCTATTGTTATTTTCGAAACGTGAACGAAACTCCTTCACCTGACACGAATCAAACACACATGTTCCCCGCCAATAATTACATATTTCACAATAAAAGACACGCCACCAGTGAAATTAGACATGAGAATCAAAGTAGCGGTTTTCAGAAACGAAGGTACCAGATCGAGACAGTCCCTAGTTCAAACCCCAGTCAAAACCACTCATATGTTTCAATGCGAAAACCTCCACATTTTATCTCCCAAGAAACAGATCGCAGACCACGAAATAAACATTGGGATACACTGAACAAACGAGCCCATAGAATATCGGTTCGAAATTTTATAAATGAAATCAAAACTAGAAACATCTGGGAGTTCAAAATTATACCATCGAAAAACTGACAAGTTTGCCTCTTCATAACAGACGATGGATGGAGGGCACAAATCGGTCCCATAACAGCAGGAACGAAAGTGCACAGATACCAACATGTAAATTTCGTCCATAAGAACAAGACACAGTTGACCCCCATGAAGATACATCAACCGATGCCAACAAAGCAAGAACCTCAAACAACGATGGTTTGTGTAGTAACACAAACAGAACATACCAAGTCAACGTTTATCCACACTCAAACTTACTCTTGCAGTGACCATTCGTCAGTCAATACGTACCACACTCCCAGTTCAGGCAGCTCCAGTTGGAATACTAGTGAAGAACAACCACTGCTACACAACAGCAACACAGCTGATCACCCTGAAAAATCAGATCCTGAAGAAACCATCCCCAATCAGGTTGTGGAATCATATACCACAAATCCTTATGAAGACGAAACGCAACAAGAAATGAGAAACTACAGTGTCAACCCCAGTGAAATTTCGTCAGATCCCAACGAACAAAATGACAGAGAAATGGTAGAAGCATATGATCGAGAAACAGACATTGATTTACCAGACACAGACAGTACCAGTGATGCAGATAGCACCTATTAGTACCAGACTCCAACGTACATGATGACGATACAATGTCCTGTGTATCAGACTCAGATAGTGGTATCGAGTCAATATTCAGCATCCCACCAGTACAAGTTCACACCACAGTTAAATCGTTTTTTCCTGAGCCTCACGAATCGCCTCCTGTGGCTACATTTGTAGAACTGCCACAACCGCCAGTCATGTCACCTCCAGCCACACATTCCCAGGCTACATTGCCATCATCACTGATTTCCTCTGCGCCCCAACAATCAGTCAATGTCATGTAACCTCCAGCTACAGTACAACCATTGACGTTTTCTTCAGTTGCCCATCAACCTCTCAACGTCAACAAAAACATCTCCAGTACTGTACCCACTGTCAACCCTGTCAACAACGCCATCTCCAGTACTGTGCCCACTGTCAACAACGCCATACCCAGTATTGCACCCACCACCACACAGGATGATCGCAGTTCGGCCTTCCTTATGGCAGTGCTGGAATTGCAGAAACAAGTCAACCAGCGGGCAGAGGTTATGAGGAGGTTAGCTATAGCTCGCTGGGGCTGTGACGGTTCCTAAAACACGCCCAAGTGTTCATGTACATGCCATCCCATGTACGGTCAACGCAAATGTGCACTTACTTTTTAACAATGTACTAACGTTTTTAAATGTACTCTATTTTCAGACTATATGGCTATGTTTCAAAGTGACAGTCCTAGATTGCCCTATTACAGTGTGAGATGTCAAAGCCAAACCCAACAAGTTGTTCCCCAGACATAATCTTCTGATGACCAGTGAACACTCAAGAACAGCCCACAGAGGATTCTAGTTAGACATTTTATGGTTTTGTGAAATAAAGATGACACAAAAGATACAATGTTCCTTGTTTACAGACACCCAGTCTGATTAGTCAGACAGTTTTTGATGTTTAAAATGTTGACTTACACAACCTCACTTATAGCACATGTGTACCACTGATTCTGTTGTAACATTGATCTACACTTTTGTAACTGATCATATTCCACGCTTCATTCACTAGACTTTTTGTCCTTACAGTTCCAGAGCCCGGTGATTCATTTTCCGTGCATTTTAGTGCACATTCATGCAGGCAACCCTTGCACGAGAAATTTTCTTCTTACCTGATACTAATATCTTTGTTCCCAATTATCTTACCTCATCTATTATCTATCACCTTGATCCATCACACTGACATCACTATGACATCTGTAATTATTATGCCATGCTATCCTATTTTCTCCACAGGATTTATTTATCTTAGCATGTTCAGAAAAATTTGTTTACTTCGCATAAGAAATTGTATATCCAACCTTTAACTCACTATTGTAAGATTTTCCTCACTCCACTAGCACACCTCCCTAACTTACTATTTTTCTTTCCACTATTTTGAGACGACATTCTAGATTTATGAGCTTTTCTATCCAAATCATTTTCCATCCTTTCGTATTACAATAATGTTGTAATCTAGACACCTTCAATTTTTTCCTATCTATCAAGAACTTACAGTACCCTCTCCTCACTCATTATTAACAGATACCATTATGTAAATTCTTTTCTGACCTTATCTATTGCTTGCAGCCCTACTGTTTAGAATTGGTGGTATCTCTAGTGTTTAGTAAACTGATTATTATCATCCTCTTGTAATTGTCATACATTGTCAGAAAAGAATTGAAATTTTGACATAAAGAAAAAATTTGCAAACCAGAAAAGATGAACAAAACAGAAAATGCAAAGAAAAAAATGAAAAGAGAAATGAAAAGAAAAGAATACATTTTGAATGTTTATACGATATGTTATATGTCTATATACCACCCTCGCACATCTTAATGATACTGATTGACAGTTTATTACAAAATTGGTTATGCACATGAATAATGACATGATGATAAGCCAATGCCATATAACATTGACTGCCCTGAGATTAGCAGCTGACAAAGAAAAGAAAAAGAGAAAATAAATCACCACATCAGAGTGAGCAACTAGTTTTTGTTGATACTGCCTATGACAAGTACCCCAATGACATTTGCGCATGCAGATTTTTGCAAATGAAAAATCCTTTGAGAGCATTTGTATATGCTGACCCCAGATTGAACAAATTGCAACTATTTGTTGATGCTGCCTTTGCCCCAGGTTAAAAATTGCATGTGCACATGCTGACTTAGCAAATGAAATACCCTTCTATAGCATTTGTATATACTGAACCCACATTGAATACCCCATTACCGGATGATAACCACTAATGGCACATGAGAATGAAGCAACTGTTTAGTGATGATGAAGATGCCATTTTATATTATGGTGAAATTTAATGTTGACACAACTAATGTTTTGCTGTGCGGTTTATGCACTTATGCTCACATTGAAATGGGAAAATGAATAATTTGAGGTTGTTATGAATTAACAGAGAAAATAATTGAAATTTTCTGGGTTCTATGAACATAGAACAAAATCGGAGGAATATCATTGCTGCATATGAGAACCATAAATGTATGGATCATTATTGGACAAGAGACACAAATGAATTATGAAAATTATATGGAACCAAAAAGTGTTAAAGACACACAATGGAGATTAAATGAAAAAAAAGATTGAATGCTGATGCACCCAGAAAATAATGGAACTATATGAGATTTGGATCACCCATGGACAAAGGATATACAAATGGAGTATGCATATCCCGTGGAATCACAGAGGTTATGGACAAAATAATATAATAATAGAATGAACTGATATATTATAAATAAGAGACAAGAGATTGTGTAATATCTCCACATTTTGGGAGAAATAAATTTCTTGATATTTTTGCCACTTGCCTTATATTGAACCTGATTAATATAGCACATGCATATAGCTTGCCGATGATTATATTGAAATGCTTATGGTATTTTAAATTAAATAATAAAACAAACCAGAGGATTGGAATATGATTGAGACAGTGTGACAATACTAGATTGGATCGCCCTTATGATATATAGACCAAGAACAATGTAACCCCACGGACTGACGTGTCATGGATCCATATACAATAGATGGATATAATATTATAAAAGAGTACCTAGATTGGACATCCATATTGCTGAATCACGGATTACCATTGGAATACATGTACCCTCATGCCCCGTAATAATAAGTAACTAAAATTATTATGAAAATAAACTGATCATCTGGCTGTAGCAGCAGATGTTATAAACACCATAGAGTTCTGAAAAACCTTCGACCTGCGAAGGCAGAACTGGTGTTGACAATGTAAATGTTATATATAAAATATTGTTGTATACTGTTTTAGAATTGAGACATTCAAGTTGATGATTATATGATCAATTGTATGATGTGTTGTTGAGCAATATTGACAGATACAGCTCATAAGGCTCACTAAGGATATATTTCTGTTTATAACAAGAGAACTAGACAGGATCCACATCGCATGGAATTGTGGAAAGACATAAAATGATACATTGAGAAAAAAAAAAAAAAGGAACAAAAGAAGAAAAATGTTACATGGAACCAGAGATTAGTAAGGATACATAGTAGCCAGAGTGCCAGGAACCTCGTCTTGAGAAAAGAAGAAAAATGGAAATATAACAAATTTATTTCAATGACATGTAAACATATTCTGTTGATGATTGATTGAATAAGTTGATGTATGAATACTGCAACAAAGTTAGCTGTTACCGTTGGCTTCTCACTGTTGCCGTTAACACTGTTAATGGGGCTGGTTTATACTGGCTCTTCTATTTACGTTTACATATAATTATCCATTGTCTTTTCTCAGTAAATTATGAGATCGTGCTCTTGATGGTGAAGTACGCGAAGGTGGGATATAATATTGACAACTTCATCATACAGTCAAATTCTGACGTTATAGATTTGATAAGTCCTTTCTCGAGTCCACAAACATTTATTATATCGATTCCATACAAGAACAGTTTACACATGGTCATCATGAAGAATTATAAATAATAAGTTGCAGTTCATACTTCAAATATTATTCCTTTACAAATCAGTCCTTTGTCTCCTAGCTTGAAAACATAGTAGTCAGAACCGCATAACTGTATGCACGCGTGGTTGGAAAATCCAATACACCGACAGTGAGATTATGCGTCTGGCATTAGAATAACTAAGGCGGACTATATATTCACGTTGACAAGGTTTAGTCAATTACTAACCTGTACCTTCATCTTTCTTCGTTATCACATTGGACTGACCCATGTCCATTATTTAATGTACTATAATTGTGCGGCAATATAAGCCCGGCAATAAAACATTCCAAGGACACGTCTTATCGGTTCGACGGTCGTCTAGAAAAGGGTCTCGTCTCTTGGTCACCGTGCGTGACAACTAACGCTGAAACGTCACAGCGTTCACTAGACCAATAATACTTTTACATTACATTACACGTTGTAACCCCTAAAATCAGATGCTGTTAACCTCTAGCAGACCATGCCAATAAATCTGCCGTAACAATTCCCTGTCCACTGGGGGAAAAAAAAAATCTATTAGATAGATTTTTTTTTTTTTTTCAAAAACCTATCTGAATGAATACCAAAAAAAAATTTAACAATATCGAAAAATTTAACCAACAATGCGGCATATGGACTACGATGTTCTGTCTAGAACAGTGTCGTGGTCATGTCGACTCAGTAACAGTCATCTAATATATTAATAATCATATTATACATAAGTGTTATACATAAATGACTAATGTTGATATCTATTAAATAATTAAATTAAAATATGTCGCAATGAACTGTCATGTCAGACTAATTTAACGAGTTAAAATTTAATTAATTAATTATATTGAGTGTGTAATCAAAATAAAGTTATTGCAAATCTAATGTGAGAGAACTGAAGGGATATGTTAAGTAGAAAAAAATAAATAAATGAAAAATAAAGTAGCGAAAGACAGTAATGTATAAATTTAACTTAATTATGTGTGTTGGAAATTAAATAAGTGTAGTATTAAGTTGTTAAAACCTATCTAACTAATTTAAACAATAATATAGTATGTAATGTATCAACCTAATTAATAAACATAATAGTTACATACAATAACATTATCTAAGAATCATGTGAGATCTTATTTTTTTCTTCTTTCAAAATTTTTTTTCATCTTCAAATTTCATTTCATTTTTTTCATATTTATCTCACCTTTTTATTTTATTTTCCATTATTTTAACGTAATTAACTAAAATTAATGAAAGTTGGATATGATGATCCATACGTAGGCTTGATCATTGTGAATTCCGATTAACAAACAAATATTTAAATGTTTCAGTTCATGAGAATCGAAGCTATTGACAATTGTTCATGTCGCATACTGAGTTACTTTGATAGTGTTTTCTATTATTTTCACTTGATGCAAGGAAATGTGTCCAATAGTTTTGTCATAAATGAAATTCACACAAAGTTCTGGTGTAAATACGACCATAGTGTCATTTGATTTAGTTCATTTCGTTTTCGCAATCGTCTGTACAAGTTATTTAGTTGAATTGTAAGCAAAGGTTTATCTCCATGTTAAGAATTTCGCGATAGGATTCATTCTTCTGTGACACGTAATTTCGGTTGACGTATTAGAAAAGTGTCAGTGTTGATTGCTATACATCCAAAGGATTTCTAGATAGTGCGTCTGCGACGATATTGTCTGTCCCATAGATGTACTCAATCGTAAAGTTGAATGGTTGAAGGAGAATAGAGTATCTGGTGAGCTTTGGACTTTTATGATTCGCCCGTCGTAGTGATGCTACGGCCCTTTGATCAGTTTGTACTACGAAAGGGGCTCCCAGTAGAAATTTCTCAAGTTTGGTTATCGCCCACACGACGGCTAAAAGTTCGCGGTCAACGGTAGAGTATTTCACTTCTGGTGGTTTCAGTTTTCGTGACACGTACAAGTTTGGATGGAGGATGTCGTCATGGTATTGGAGCAAACATGCGCCAATTCCGTAGTTACTCGCATCTGTGCGGAGAATAAACTTTTTGGAAGCATCAACAAGTCTCAAAATAGGTGGGTTTGAAAAGATATTAATAATATTAAGGTATACATTATTACACTCATTAGTCCATGTCACCTTCACTGGCATGTCCTTCCTCAGTAATGAGGACAATACAGCCGTGATGGATGACAGGTTAGGTACGAATCTACTGTAATATTGGACTAGACCTAACAAGCTTCTAACCTGTTTCTTCGTTTGAGGAACGGAAATGTTTAAAATTTTTGAAACTGTACTGGGTAGTGTTCGGATATATCCTGCTCCAATAATGTGACCCAAAAAAGTTATTTCGTGAAACGCTACTTGTAATTTTGTGGGTTTAGCAGTTAAATTGTTATTTCTTAATGTATCCAAAACGTATTCGAGACCCAAAACATGTTCCTCAAAAGATGAACTAAATAAGCATATGTCATCTATGTATGTAATAATGTCTGGTCTACCTGAAAAAATGTGTCGCATCATGCGAACAAAGGTAGCTGGAGCGTTAACAAGCCCAAAAGGCATCACATTCCACTGGTATAGACCTAGCGGAGTTGAAAACGCTGTGTAGTATTTAGCTTTTTCGGTTAGTGGTATCTGCCAATAACCTTTAGTTAAGTCTATCTTAGTGAATATAGTTGCTGTCGATAGACGTGGCAGTAAGTCATCGAGAAGTGGATGTGGTTCGCTATCAACTATCGTTTGTGCATTTAATTTTCTATAGTCGACGCATAGTCTAATGTTATTGTCCTTCTTTCGGACAATAACTAATGGAGAAGAAAATGGGGAATTACTAGTTTCGATAATTCCTAAAGATAACATCTGTTCAAGTTCCTTAGTAGTTTTAGTAAGAAAGTGTAGAGGAACAGAATATGGATGTACCCGAATTGGAGTATCATCATTAAGAGTGATGTCATGATTAATGACTGATGTGCGACCTGGAATGTCGGTTAACACATCTTGATAGGATTGTAGAAGTTCAGCTATCTGTTGATGCTGTTGCGGTGTAACTGACGAGGAGATGGTTACATCCCGCCAAGATTCACTAGGCTGTACTACAGGTACAGGTAATGCTAACTGTACCTCAGGAAAAGATGATTCTTCTTCCTGGATAACAGACAAATTAGAATAGTGACATCTAGGTACGAAAGTGTCATCTAGTTCATGAAAAATAGCTTGTAGATGTTCAGGTCGAGTATGAAATTGCTTGAGCATATTTATGTGAAATATTTTGTGATGTCCCTTAATGTCCAGGACATAATCAACATCAGAAATCTTATTGATAACCTGGTAAGGACCGTTCCACGAGATTAGTAGTTTATTATTGTTATGTGGCAATAACACATAAGCTTGATCTCCTGGAAATAATTGACGTAATCGTCTATTACTGTTTTGGAAAGTTCTAGCTTTCTCTTTCGCAGCCTCAGATGAAGCTGTTGCCATTTTACAGGCATCAATAATGTTATTCCGGAGATTAATTACATACTCATAGGATGACTGGGTATCCTGAGTCATCTCGGAGTCAATCAATAAGTCTTTTATTAGTCCCATAGGACCTCTTGGTGGAGCGCCAAAGACTAGTTGAAATGGAGAGAAGCCAGTTTGTTCATGTGGCACCTCTCGATAAGCGAATAACACAGCTGGTAGAACTCTGTCCCAGTCGTGTGGATGGTTAACTGTAACTTTATGTAACATTTGTTTGAGTGTGCGGTTAAGTCTTTCTACAGCACCATTACTCATTGGGTGATAAATGCTGCTGAGATTTCTATCTATTTGCCAAGTCTTCATTACCTCTGTCATAGTCTCAGATATAAATTGAGAACCATGATCTGACAAAAGTTTTCTAGGAAAACCTACTCTAGAAAAGATAAGGTGTAGTGCATCAGCTACATCTGTGGTGGTGGTTGTTTTTAATGGGATGGCTTCTGGCCATCGTGTGCATAAATCGATGCAAGTGAGAATAAATCTATGTCCTCTGGCTGATGGTAAAAGTGGGCCAATGATATCAATGGCCATTTTGTCGAAAGGTCTCACAGATATGTCACAAGCCTGAATAGGCGCCGTGTGAAAGGCTCCCCGTGCTTTCACTTCTTGGCATATCGTACAGGAGCGTACGTACTGTGAAATATCTCGTGATACTCCCGGCCAAAAAAAAGACGATAATACTCGCGAACGTGTACGAGTATAACCCATGTGACCTGCACACTTAGAATCATGTGCGTGTTGAAGTATGTACCGTCTAAAAGCAAAAGGTACCATGACTTGTTGTCTTATCTGAGTTTTATCCATAAAACATCTTAATAAAATGTCATTTTTAATGCTAAACCAATGACTATTATTTTTGTTCATAGCAAGATTGTCAGCTTTGTTGACCAGTGAAAAAAATTTTGTTAGTGACCTGTCTTCCCTCTGTTTTGCAGCAAAGGATACTCGGTCAATAGCAGAATGAATCTCGATACTTTCATGATCGTCTGTTTCCTTGTTTTCAGTGTCCATAGTCTCTAATTTTTTTGTATGTGCTCTGGTTATTGCTGCATTTCCGATGCATAGATTATTTTTTTCCCATTCAATAATCTCTTCTGGTGTGCAATCTTTACTCCCGTGTATGCATCCCACCATAAGGTCGGCAATTGGGTTTCTTAACATGCATGCTTTAACGTTGCCTGTGAAAAAGGGTGTTTCAAGATAGATAATAGCAGTTGGATAACATTCTATGGTTCCACCAAAGGTCATACACCTGACATGTTCTCCAGTTGCACAATTCGGATGAACAAGTGTCTGACGGATTCCGATCGTGGTCGATCCCGAATCTCTTAAGACTGAGACGATGGATCCATTAACTTTTCCTCTGTTGAAGATCAGCGAGCCTGTTCCATCATTGACTGCTAGACTGACTTCTGGTAGAATGTGTCCGCAGTTCAGAACTGTCTCTTTTGCTTTCTGAAATATAAGATTACATGTTGGGCAACTATTTGCCACGTTATAATTCATTGCAAAACAAGTAGATGAAGACTGTATTTTGTTATCAGTAGGTGAACTCTCAACACCAGGGGTTGTAGCAGTAGTAACGGCTGCCCCTGTATTATGGTTATAATTTGTCGATCTATGAGAATGAGAACGATGACGAGAATAATTAGATGAATTATCCCGTTGTCCTCTATTGTAACTGTTATCTCGATGTCTCGAGTTATAATTATCGCTATTGTTCCACTTGTTACCATTATTATAATTATATGAACGATTATAACTTGAGTTACGTGGATTACTGTTGTATCTTGACTGAGGTGAATAATTTCTGGTTTGTTGTCTTCCTCTATTAAAGTTATTGTTAAAGTTATTCTGTCCCTTATGAAAATTAATGTCATAGTTTCCTTTGAACCTACCTCTGTCCACACTGTGTGTTCTAGGTTTGTTATGATTATGATATGCCATATTGGAGGCTACAGGAAGTGGTTCTCTTGTCAACGAGCCAGAAATATTAGCATTCGGATGAGCTGTGCAGTAATTTAAAGAAATTTTTTCTAACTCATCAATAGATTCTGGTTTTCTTTCTTGCAGATAAGCAAAGAATGGTGGGCTGACAGAAGATAATACTTTATCCCTCAATAACAAATCGACTAACTTGTCGTAAGATTTGTTGACACCTGCCAGTTCAGCCCATCTGTTAAAAGTATTGCGTATGTTAGCAATAAAACCTGTGAAATCTTTATTGTTATCTGGCAACAAACTTTTAAAACGTAATCTACATGACTCTTCGTTCAAGTGGAAACGGCGTAATAACAACGTCTTAATGGCCTCATAGTCTGTGGATAATGTTGGATCTATATTTTGTGCTGCACTTGCAGGTTCGCCATCCAGAAATTCCTTAAGTTTAAGTGCCCATGCAGTTTTGTCAAGGTTATTGACTTTACATATATCCTCAAAGCGCGCCAGCCACGATGAAAGGTCATCCATGTGTAACTTGAATGGTGGTAGTTTAAAGTAATAATTGCCCTTAAGTCGGGTGGATGAAGATCCAGATTGAGCATTATCATTTTGGCTTGATGCAGCACTCTGCGAATTAAGTTTTGCTGTTTCCAATTTAAGCCGTTGCAGTTCCATTTCTTGCTGCAGTATGATTTCTTGTCGTTTCAATTTATTCTCTTCTTCAATCCGTAGGATTTCATCTCTTGCCACCTTTCTTTCTTCTTCTTGTCTTAATTCAGCTTTCTTTTCAGCCTCCTTTCTTTCAAGTTCTTCCATCTCTGCCTTAGCAATAGTTTTCCTTTCGGCCTCCTTTCTTTCAAGTTCTTCCATCTCTGCCTTATATCTTGACAGTTGTTGTTCAGCAAATTCAAGGAGTGCCTCTCCCTTTTTATTACAATCTTTTCCAATTTTAATGAAATGGTCCAAGGTAAGCATTCTTGGAGTTTAATTATTTAAGTATTTAATTACTTATGTCTTGTAATCGACAATGTAATCTATGTCGATAATAATATTACTGTATTGTTATGTATAAGTTCCACAAACTATAATATTTTGTAGAAATATTATATATATACTCACTGAATATCTATCATAAATAGTTATGATAGTTAATTATATAAGCTGCTGAAATTATATCAAGCGCTTAATATTAATAATTATGTGTATTATCCCCAAATAATTAGTCTTAATTGTCACTAAGTTCACAATATAGTACTGAGAAAGTGTACTAAGTTATATTAGATATGTATTAATATGTTATAAAGTTTTAATAATTAATCATTATAATTTATGCCTTAATCATGAGGCATAAAGTGCATTGCCCATTTCTAGGACCACTACTGCAAATATGTGCAAAGTCCCTAATTCCTCATCAAAGCTTATAAAAATTTCATCATATTCATCTACACTATAATTAATGAAGAAATTATAGCATTAATATTAAATTAATAAAATATGTAATGAATACAAACAATACAAATGGGTTAACCAAGGATTACAGAACAGGAGCACAATACAAAAGTGACATTTTCACAAAAATAAATGCTATTATAAAACCAAGTGTACTAACCGGAAATGTAGAAGGGTGAAGGTTAACTGAGGAAACGAACATATTTTGTACTATGAAAGATGACGTCACAGGACTCATTTGACGTTAATACAATACATTTAATTAAAATAAAAGATAGCTAGATCAGAATAACAAGATAGCTTACGAACATAGGACTGCAAATGAATAAAATCCAAGAACCAAATACACATGAAAACAACAGTTAAAACATGACTATACACCTAACATGCAAAGTGAATTAATGCAAGACCGAACCCGAACGATCACCGATAACGATAATTCGACGCTTTCTTCGCGAGGTGCTATTAATTCACAGCCTTAGGAACATTCAAAATGAATATCGGCATCCTGAGAGCCATTTTTATTCATTATGAACCGCCGCCCATCCATACCCGCAAATAACGGACAACATCAACGGACAAAAAGAAACAGATAGAACATCGATAAACAATTAATAGAGAGGACATGCCTGCAAAATGGTATGGACTCGTTAGTGTGTTAATGAATGACAATCGTCCTAGGTCTAAACTTATCTTTTGAAGGCTCCGGCGATGGCAAATTCGTCAACGGACTAGACTAGTGCCTAGTACTGTTTGCTCATGATTGGCTGATCACAGTATTCTCTTGTCTGGTCTTCTTGATTAAGCAAATATTAATCAAAACTGGAATGAGTTGACGGTTGTTCCTTTCGAAGCGCGGCATCTACGCACGATGTAGTGACGTCAGAGTTGCATTGCGTAGTCATGTGTTCAACGTAGTGTTATGCAGATCATGTGACTTGCTTGTAATGGTAAACAGTTGGCAACACATGTAAACAAGAAAATCTTTTTTTTTTTTTTTTCGTCCCCGCGATGGCCAACCACTGTTACCGTTGACTTCTCACTGTTGCCGTTAACACTGTTAATGGGGCTGGTTTATACTGGCTCTTCTATTTACGTTTACATATAATTATCCATTGTCTTTTCTCAGTAAATTATGAGATCGTGCTCTTGATGGTGAAGTACGCGAAGGTGGGATATAATATTGACAACTTCATCATACAGTCAAATTCTGACGTTATAGATTTGATAAGTCCTTTCTCGAGTCCACAAACATTTATTATATCGATTCCATACAAGAACAGTTTACACATGGTCATCATGAAGAATTATAAATAATAAGTTGCAGTTCATACTTCAAATATTATTCCTTTACAAATCAGTCCTTTGTCTCCTAGCTTGAAAACATAGTAGTCAGAACCGCATAACTGTATGCACGCGTGGTTGGAAAATCCAATACACCGACAGTGAGATTATGCGTCTGGCATTAGAATAACTAAGGCGGACTATATATTCACGTTGACAAGGTTTAGTCAATTACTAACCTGTACCTTCATCTTTCTTCGTTATCACATTGGACTGACCCATGTCCATTATTTAATGTACTATAATTGTGCGGCAATATAAGCCCGGTAATAAAACATTCCAAGGACACGTCTTATCGGTTCGACGGTCGTCTAGAAAAGGGTCTCGTCTCTTGGTCACCGTGCGTGACAACTAACGCTGAAACGTCACAGCGTTCACTAGACCAATAATACTTTTACATTACATTACACGTTGTAACCCCTAAAATCAGATGCTGTTAACCTCTAGCAGACCATGCCAATAAATCTGCCGTAACATTAGCGCAGGGTTGATTTTTGCAAAAGACTAGTAATAATAAATAAAAATTTTAAGCTATTGCTCACATATGAGAATAACGTGTTGACAGAAAACAGGAAAGAAAAAGGAAGATTTCAAACAATTAGAAATGGTTGAGTCATAAGTGGACAGGATCATTACCAGACCTATTACCTGTGTGGATATTGGAGACAAACATAACATATTTAAAAAAAAAAATGTAATATAGAACATTCTCTACAGTGATGGACTTGGAACGAATTCATACACTTACCATTTGGAAAATGTCAAATACAGGAAACATTCAGACACAAGTAAAATAAGAATAAGCTATGAGGTTTTAATGCTTTTATTGTGAGCAATATGATTGCATGTTAACATGTTAATGGTTACATTATAATTTAGAAATTTTCACCCATATGCCTGGAGATTTTTTTAATAATAACAATGACCAACCAGATCATTTATTGGAAAAGAAAACATGATGGATAACCAAAGAAGGATAAACTGTTTTATGGAGAAAAGATCAACATGACAATAAGGATGTGGACACCTTCAAAATCTCTATGAATAACCTGTAAAATACTTGGAATCAAAAGAATAAATAAATTACACCCATGATTATGGAACATCAGGAAGAAAATAACTTCAACATTGTTAGAGTACTTGAAGCCTTGGGTTATGAAACCAACGACAGGAACAGAAATGATATTACACCTTGCTCCCCACAATGACTAATAATATGTTGTCAACATGCATTTAGTTATGATTAAGTTATACAAATATGATATACTATTGCTTATATTTCCCAGTGTTGCCACTTGTCACATTTTTTTGAGTGATGACCTTATAAATGTTTTCAGGATTTTATTGGTCAGTGTTGCCAATTTAAAAATTTGATGAAAAATGTTGTAAAATGCTGGATAGTTAAAATTTTTTTGAAGTTGATGTCCATCCCTAAGTTTTTATATAGAAGTTGATCTCATTTAGACATAGGACCCTAGTGTAAGAATTAGGTTAAATTTTTCCGAAACATTTTTAGACTTAGAACATTTTTTAAACTTTAAATTTTTCTGAACATTTTTTTTTTTGAACCTGGGAAATTTTTGGGATATTTTTTTAAGATTTGATAGTACTCAAATGTCTCCCTAGGGGATACATTTGCAGGGCCCCGGGATCTGTATGTAGCCGCGTATACCGTAATTTTCTTCAGATACAGACTATATCAAAAAGAGGCACAGATTAACATATAAAATTAATTCTTATGAGAAACAGAAGATATTAAAAAACGATGACATGCATTTTTTATTGGGGTCGAGCTTCGCTTCACGTGTCACAGAGTGGTCATGTGATCTCTCTGACCAATGAGGAGCTCAGAATGTCTCTACCCGGCAGAGATTTAGAACAGGATGCCATCCAGTCAAGGAAAGAAAGCGTATCTTGGCAGACGTGTTTTAGATAAGCGCTGTGAAATCCTTAGTTGAAGAGATCAACTTCAGACTTTTTCATCCATTGTGCATTCTAGGATATTGTGTGATATTGTGTTTTCAGAACATTTGTAAGTATGGCCTACAAATTAATACACTTGGTTAATAGATCACACAGCTATGTCTACGGCAGACTTAGGTTCGAAGATTCAAATATGAAAATGAAATCTAAACCCTTGTGGAGAGAAAATGCTCTATGAATTGGAGAACAGTAAACCTATGGAATCCCACATCAAAACAAAAGAAAGCTTTTGCATAAAGAACTATACTGAAGAGCCGGCCGTATATTTGCGAGGACAGAATCTAAATACTCAACGTAGGAATACAGTAGAAACAAGGCGACAGTATCATGAATAAATGAAGATTTAGAAAAGGTGCAAAAGGAATTTTGCATTAATGAAATGGTACCAGATGTTTTACACAAATTGTTGACTGCTGTACATATGCCTGTATCATAGACATTGTTGTATTTGACCAAGTTCAGTTTTGCAAGTAAAGACTATTAAAAGTTATTGCTGTGAAACCGAATGCTGTTGAAGAATCATATGCTTGCAGTTGGCCATCATGCAAATAAATCAATGTATCATATAAAAACTAATCGCTACAGGTGCAACATAAATAAAACCCATCTGCTCTAACACAAAACATCCTAGAGGATTATCCCCGAACCTGGTAAACTCCTGTAAGACTGTAAGAGAGCAATTACTAACTCTAGCAGACCAGCTAGTATCTAAACCTAACACTCTCTGCATAAACAGCAACCCCCAACTACCTGCCCCGGCCACATAAATCCACCACCGTTTTACCTCTTTCTCATTCTTTTTCAACATGAAGCAACGCGTTTGAATTTCATCTGAAAATACTACCAGACAGGAAATGCGAGCTTGTCTTTGTGATTTGTGAGCCGTCTCCCAATCTGAGTGTTTATACATTCAAACTGCAGTACTAGAGAAAGGGGTGGGCAGGTGGTTTGTGGTGGATTTTCACCGCTTTTTCCAAAACTGCTTGTAGCAAAGTCACGCATTCTCGTTACCGTAAGCGATGCCTAGAACCACATGTCATTCTATTAATACTTCTTCTCTCCGTCACTCCTCCGTTTTTTTCTCTCACTCTTTCTTGGAATGAAACACACCTTGGCTGTTCGAAATGTTATAGTTAATTTCAAGGACGGGGTATGAAAAGCTTGTACTAGCGAAACCAGCACGACTGCGGGCGATGGCGTAGACGTTGAGCACAATTCCCTATTTTATCTCTATATTATTTTGGATTTATAATCTATAATATTTTATCTATTTGATCAGGGTATCAGGGATCTTACTACAAGCGGTATACAGCCATCTTCGTTTTCTTACCAACCTCTCTCTTGCTGAGGAATCCTCGATTTATGGCCTGAAAAAGTCTCCCAGCTGCTGCTTTTCGAGTGGCCAACTCTTCTTTGATGCCTCCATTTCGGTCTATAATAGCTTCGAGGTATTTAAAGTGGTCGACCTGCTCCAGGACCTGTTCTCCCAGCTTAATCTGATGTCTTCTTTCTTCTCGTGATATCACCATGGATTTTGTTTTAGAGCTGCTTATGACCATCCCTCTCTTCTCCAGCTCTTCCTTCCAGACTTGCAGGTTGGATTGGAGATGTGCCTCTGATTTAGCAATCAGGGCAACATCATCAGCAAATGCCAGCTCCGAAATATAGACCTGTCTCATCTTCCAGTACCCCACTGAATACTTTCTTGTTCTCTCGTTACATGCCTTGATGACATCGTCCATAAGGAGTATGAAGAGGTAAGGTGATAGGATATCACCCTGTCTTACACCAGTGGTGGTCCTGAACTCTTCTGACTTATGGTTTTCTGTCCTCACATAATTTCTGCAAGACTTGTAGAAGATCTGTGTAGCATGAATCAGAGGTGCTGGAATATTCTTCTGTGGAAGGGCAGGGTGCTTGGGGTTTGCTGTTACGAAGAGTCTTGTTACTCGACTAGCCTATACGCTAGAGGTGGAAATTATTCTTCGACAGACTTAAGGGTGTACCAGGTTCTGGGATGATCCTCTAAGGTTTGATATTTTAGAGCAGTTATGGTTCATTATTTTATTAGTTTTCAACAGACATTCTTCTTTCCCTTTCTTAGGCAATTCCAAGGCAAAGCAAAACAAGAGATCAACTATCCTTGATCCAAATAGCAAACTTTTTATTTACAGCATATTTTTTTCATAAGAAAGTGCGAAATATAATATCAAGCATGGGTGATAGACTTCGTGTCAATCATCCCCTGATTCAATCCTTATAAAAATCTTCTCCTTCAATAATTGTATCCCTTCGCAGTAGGCTTATGCAAAGTAGGGAATACCTGCAGTTATCTATGAACAAATCATTTTCTTCATTTTTAACAATCCAGCTTCGATACTAGGGAAACTGTCGGTGCTTCTGCATTAATCTTTCCACACTATGCATTGCTCAAAGTGCAATCGTACAGCCATATCTTTTTCCTCTAGATCTGTACGAGCTAGTCTGACTTGACATAGCAAAAACGTTATAAGGCAAATTGTTGTGAACTACTTACGGTGTCATCCTGAATTGAAATAATGCACCACAATTTAAAACACTGTGAAGGAGCAATACTTATGTCTTCTACAGATAGAATGAAAACCTCATTTATTTTATTGTGAACAATTCTCAACTACAGCATAAGGCCGGTGCATCTGGTCACTTCGGCTACTCGTCTGCAAATGATCTTTGGCCGGGGAAGAGCCCGCTAGGTTTTTCAGCTCAATTTAGGTCAGCGTTGCGTGATCTTATTTCATCTCACGATTAGACAATAAATGTATCTACGCTGTTACTATCATGCTCCGTTCCTACTATAAATTTTCGGTTAAATTTTAACTAATTTCTATCATCCAAGCTATAGTCTGTTTAGTTAGAAGTGATAGTTCTTAAAGTGACGAGCTCACTGTCACACTTCCTTGCCAAACTGTCCCAAAGTTTGCTCCAGGGGACCCTGTCAAACGGCTTTTCCAGATCTATGAAACAAAGATGGATCTCACTCTTATACTCAAGGGCCTTTTCACTCAGCTGTCTGAGTGTGAAGGTTAGGTCTTGAGTACTTCGGTTTGCTCCGAATCCACACTGGACAGCACCCAATTGTGGCTCAGCTAGGTGCCGGAGTCTCTGCTCTAGGATTCTAGAGTAGATTTTACCAGGGACACTGAGAAGGGATATGCCTCTATGGTTTCAACACTGTCGATTGTCACCCTTTTTGAAAATTGGTTAAAAACGTTGTAAAAGCCAATAATTTTTACTCCAGTTGGGCCTTTAGTGGACCAGTTCTGCAGCACTACTGTTAGAAGGGTCCTCTATTGTCACCTACCTCGTCTACAAATTGATCCAATTACTTGAGAAGTGTTTAGTGTGCCACCATTACTGGCTAATAGACGTGATAAAAAAGTCGAGGAACATTGCCGAATAACTTACATTGGCCAAACGGGCGCACGACTTAACGACAGATTCTGCAAAGACCTCTACGACATTTCACCTATACATGTAGCCATTCACTTCAATGACCACAACAGTTCTACTGATCTCCAGGTTACAGCTATAAGATCCTGTTTTTCGGACGCCAGCAGTCGGTTTCGACTTAAACAACGCCTCATCCACCTTATGGGTTGGACATTCAGCTGTCTTTTATCTGAGGAGTCCCTGTCCATTCAATTATATTTCTAGCATGAATTCTATCACCCTTTCTTTTCCTCTAGTATTTAATTAATTTAATATATATATATATATATATATATATATATATATATATATATATATATATATATATATATATATATATATATATATATATATACATATATATATATATATATATATTATTTTAGATGAAACAAATTTTTGCCAGCTATTTCTTTCTTTCCATCTTCTTTCCTAATATTTATTCAATTGTTTTAAATATTAATTTCCCCTCACTCGGTTTTCCAGTCCTCCTTTGTTTTTAATTTCTTATTTTTTATTCGTGCTTTGACGTTTCTGTCTACTTCCGGTTTCCTGTTTAGTGGCACACACTTCGATTCTGATATTTGACACATATCAGGGTGTGTTTGCTCTTATTTTTATGTTTTTTACTTAATTCTCACTTTCTGTCATGTATGTTTTTTTTTGTCTGTCTCTAACGAAGGCCTTGTGACCGTAACGTAGGTGTTTTCCATCGTTTTTCTCATAGTAAGACATATTACCTTTTTCACATTTTTCCCCTCTAGTCTACTGCAGATCATGGGAGACAACCCGAGACAATTATGTAATCGCGTCCATTTAAAGTTACTTTTAAGAGGTAATTCAAGCTAAGATAAGTTATTGCCACTTTACAACTTGCGATTGTCCATGTAGCAGCATCTAACGGTCCAACTAATTTACAACATACACTTCATTCATTAATCTTCCCCTCCATGTGGAACAAAGGCCCTTAACAAGTCAACACCAAGATTTTCCTAACATTCGTTTGTCTTTTCTTGACCTTCTTATCACTTGTAAGTGTGGAAACGGGGCGATTGAGATGAGATGGGCACGGTACTAAATTAAACACATGTATCAGTGCCTCCACTGATTTAAAGCATCAATTTACTAATAATGTTTATTTGTCTTTATCTGTAGCAGGTTAAGGATGATTTCTGTCAGAACGTATCAATCTCTATTTACTTCAACGCAAATTTCTGCAGGCTCATCTTTTGTCATATAGAGTCGCTTGTGAGATAGCAACTAGCTTTAAGTCCAGCATTTGACAGCAAACAAGATAACTGACAAATCGACTTTTATTGAATGCAGACTGTATAAGTTTATCAAAGATTACCTGCGAATTGATAAGTCATCAGGACCAAAAAAGCGGTATTTGTAATTTTACTCAAAACCTAAATAAACGAACACTAAGGCGAGTAAAAACAAATTATCTCTGAATATGCCAATGATATGTATATACACTGTTCTTCTCAAATCTGGGTTATGTTGATAAAATGCTGACCAATCTCTAGGAATGTAATCTTCACCCAGTGAAGAAAGTTAATTAAAATAATAAAATCATTCAATGTTGAACAACAAACGTAAGTAAACGAATGTCCACACAACTTCTTGAAAAATGCACATTATGTTCTTTGGCAACAAAATGTTGTAGTAAGTAATATGTCGTGTAACTACCGCTGACTCGTTTCTGCTTGTATCACCTGTATTTCCATCTGCTAAGGCCGGAGCTACACTGTATTTACGTATATCATCTGTCTATTATCTTTGCTCAGGCGTGAGCAAAACTTGGTTTGGAATTTACTCAAACTTAAATGTTTCGGACTCAAAATAAAATTAAAAATACAAACTTGAGATCTACTCCTCATAGTCACGTGTTAATTCCTAGCTGAAGAAGCAGATCCTTTTCTTCCAAGTCAAATTGTTTAATAGTTGTAGCCTTGTCAATAATCAGGCCTTCGCGTCATTTCTTCAATATAAACGATTTGTCAGCATCATTATTTTCCCCATTGCATTATTAATTTTAACCCTGATTGTTCCTGTTCCAATTTTCATTTTAACCCTGACTGCTCTTGTTCAAGTTTTAATTTTAAAACTGACTGCTGCTGTTCAAGTTTTAATTTTAACTCTCACTGCTCCTGTTCCAGTTTCAAATCTGACTGCTCCTGTGCTTGTATTATTGACAGAGCATTCATGGATGACACAACAATTCTGACAGATGAACATCAGGCCCGGAGGATGTTAGCACGCCTGGATGAACTAGTCAGCTGGTGCAGAATGAGCTTCAAACCCAAGAAGTCGAGAAGCCTATCAGTCAGGAAAGGGAAGACAGCAGAGGTCATATTCATGGTTTCCAATAAAAGAATCCCTACAGTCATTGAGGAACCTTTTGAAAGTCCTGGCAGGGTGTACGATGCCTCGTTAAAAGACTCGAAGGCAGTGCAACAGACAATAGAAATCGCAGACAGAGGACTACAGATCATAAACCAAAGCAGACTCCTGGGAAAGTTCAAACTGTGGTGCCTCCAGTTCATGTTGATACCGAAGTTGCTGTGGCCACTGCTTATATATGAAATAAGCACAAGTACGGTGGAAGCTATAGAGCAGACGGTCAACAAGTTCATGAGAAAATGGCTAATGGTACCACCAGGTTTGGCAAATGTAGCTCTGTACAGGAAAAAGTCAAAACTTATGCTTCCCTTCAAATCAGTTGTTGAAGAGTACAAAGTTGGAAAGGCGAGGCTTGCAATGATGCTACGAGAGTCAGCTGATGACGGGGTTAAGTCCATTCAGCCCACACTAAAAATGGGAAGGAAGTGGAGAGTGGAAGAAGCTGTTGATGCTGCCCAAGAGTCGCTCAAACTGAGGGAGGTAATCGGATACACACAAACGAATAGACGGGGATTTGGTCACGGAAACATCCGCTGGTGGTCCAAGTCATCAAGCAGGGAGCACAGAGCCATGGTAGTTCAGGAGATGCGAGGAGCTGAGAATGATAAGAGGTTCCAAAAAGCAGTGCAGCAGGTCCAACAAGGCCAATGGACTACATTGGAAGAGCATATGTTAGAGATTCATTGTCCTCTTAACTTTTTGGGGGGATGTAATTGTCAAAAAAAAAAGATAGAATCATTTTTTTTACTCCGGGGGAGAGGCAAGTTGTTAAAAACAGAACTGGTGTAAGGGACGTAAATCTGATTATGTTAGTAGACAAGTTAGATTCTGAGTTGGAGCACTTGTTTGCTTGTTGGCTATTGAATTGTTTTGAAAATATCTCGTGGTAGTTTCGAGATATAGATTATAGATAGCGTGGAAAAACGCTGATCATCTCAAGTAGTGATATATATTTGTTCTGTATTGTTTTGAGCGGGGTGAGAATAGCTCGCGGCTAGCCCGCAGATGATTGATTGACTGAGTTGTGTTGACCAGTGAGGAAGTCTCGTGACTGTTTTGAGCAGGACGAGTGTGTGATTTAAGGAGAGTGTTCTGGGCGTTAGACCGGGTAGGTCAAGACAGTGTTTCTGGGAAGTGTGAAATGCCTGCAGTGCTGAAGTTAATATGTGGACGGATTTTTTGCTGTTGGTACAGTGTGGTATAAAACTACGGTTGATTATTGTGAAAATGTTTATGAGGCCAAGATTTTTGTAGGCCATTTTGATAACTGCAGTGTGCAGTCCTTAAAGGCCATTATTTTCTATGAGAGGATAGTAGTTGACGATTTTGTGTAGGCCATTTTGATAACTGCAGTGTGCAGTCCTTAAAGGCCATTGTTTTCCTGTGAGTGAGTTACTTAACGGCCATTGATTTCCTGGGTGAGGGTAGTTGTTGATGAATTATCTAAAGGCCATGATCTCCTGTGAGAGTATCGTTATTGATGATACTTTAAAGCTCTGATGAATATATATATATATAGGCCATTATCTCCTGTGAGTGAATTGTTATTGATGATACTTTGTAGCGCTGATGAATTATATAAAGGCCATTGTTTCCTGTGAGAGGATAGTTATTGATGAATTATATAAAGGCCATTATCTTCTGTGAGAGGATTGTTATTGATGATACTTTGTAGCGTTGATGAATTATATAAAGGCCATTGTTTCCTGTGAGAGGATAGTTATTGATGAATTATACAAAGGTCATTATCTCCTGTGAGAGGATTGTTATTGATGATACTTTGTAGCGCTGATGAATTATATAAAGGCCATTGTTTCCTGTGAGAGGATAGTTATTGAGGAAGAGATAGCGCTGAGTTATTGATGATACTTTATAGCGCTGATCTCATTGTAACTGCCGAGTGTGCAGTCCTTATAGTGTTAAGATATTTCTCGTGTTGTGCTGTGAACTGTATCCTGACTATGTGCATTTTATATCAATGTGTTGTGACGTGAATAAACCAGTATTAAATGTCACCAGTCGTTTACAAGCATCCATGACTCTTGTGTACGTACCTGTGGTGTAAACGACTAAACCAACACACGCACTCAATATTCCAGACGTGAGAGTAGTAACACATATTTAGGAATAGCCCTGTGTGGGCGTGGCCTGTAATACAGAACCCTTTAGCAACGTATCTCTATATTTAGCCTGAGTGGCGGTAGTATAGAAGAGACAGACATCACATATGAGGGTTGTACCAGTGTGCCCCAAGAAACTCTTGTGAAGTATTGAATGAGTATTACAGTAACAATCGGATGGTATCAGTAGACCACAATGCAAAATTCACACAGATCAGGTCTATCATCCCGCCCTTCAGCGGCAATACGAAAAAATTCAGGCGATGGTTATCCGACATTGAAAAATCTTTTTCCGTAGTCGATGCTGTCAATGATACAGAGAAGGAGCGGATTGCTTTATTAAGCTCGGACTCACTAGTTACGGATTTTTTGCACAGAAGGGGACATTTATACCTTACGAAACTTACGACTCCCTGAAGAAGGAGCTAATACAATGGTATAGTGACATTGTAGATGACCAGCACGCTTGGTCTTTGTTAAGGAAGATCCGGCAAGAGAAAGACGAGCCTGTGCAATTTTACGGGGATAGGCTTTTGAATCTAGCAGAGGAAGCATTTTGTAGTGGTTGAACGGATACCCCACTGTAGTGAAATGCACCGCTTTTAACCCTCCTTCTCAAAGTATAATGATAATACAGTATTTGAATTTTGTTCCAATACGCCAAGATAGCTACCATTTCCCTACCCTGGTCATATTTTTCAAAAAGGCCAATTCTAGTGACGTAAAGTTACCGTTTCTAACCCGCCAGTATACAGAATTTAAAATTGTCAAGGACGATAAAATCTAATGCAAAAATTGGACAAAGTTTGAATATTTCCACGATTACGTTAGAAAAACTGCAACTAAATTCTAGGTTTGACCTTAGTGAAGGCCAATAATGCGAGCAATGGTAATAAACAGTTAGAACATCTATTAATAACTATGGGCTTATCACACTGCAAACGCCAACGAGAGGCATGCGACTTGAAACAATTAACGTCACGCGAGGGTACCCATCCCTGATTACCAAAGGCTTTTTGGTCACCCCGTACTAATTTTTAAATATAACATGAAACCGTTAGCAGACGGCCAGCACGTGTTTCGTTCAAAAAAGAGACGGGAGTTATAGAGAGAGAGGGGGTTAGTATGGTAAAGTCTACAACCACTTGGGTATTTGCAAACTGAAACTAACGAACAACCGAGTGCTGAGGAGCGGAAGGGGCGAAAGAAAGACAGAAAAAGTAAATAGTTTAATGCATACTATAGATGGATGAATAAAAAGGAATAGACAAAATGGAATTAAAATCAATAATGTTGTTTATTCAATACTATAATATTTCCTATGAAAAACGTATCTAGACTTATAAATAAAGAGAAAAGTACAAAGATGAAAACTTAGATAAAGACGTAGATGAATATACAGGGTAGATAAAGGACATTAGCCTGATTAAAAATCACTTTTCATCTTTTAGATAGCTTCAAAAATGACTGAGTTATCGGATAAAATAAAATTGACGACACATACAGACAATCACACTGACATCCCAGCTCGAATTAAAAGTAACATTTTTCTAGTCGCTGCTTGGAAACAAGTCACATTGACTTGCTTTATTCTGGATAGACACTACTAGGAGGAAGGGAGAGGTATAACGGTGACGTTTTGCCCCTCCTAAAGCGACTGATGAACTTATTTGAAAAGCGTAAATAAAGGTTGGGATTTTCAAAAATAAATGTCAAAGCGCTGTAGTTTAAACTGAATGGTTACTGTTAGAATAGACATTTCGGGAAATAAAACTACAGCAGATGCTATGCAGGGTGCCACTTGATAGAGATTTTTCATACACGGAAGGTTCAGAGCAGTTAATAAGCAAATTGCCTTTGCGTCTGAAGCAGCGGCTGTCTAAAAGTGACCATTGACAGCCTGTTAAACCTTAACAAAGTGTGTGATTATTTCATTGATTGCGGTAAGATGCATAACCTTTTTAATTCATTAATTGATGTAGAGGCTACCCAGATAGGGTGCCTTAACATTGTGTGTGTACGACATTTTGCCTTTGTGGAAAATTGCGACATACTAGGAGCAGAGACATGTCTAAGAAGACTTAGGAAGCAGATCAAACTAAATTTGAATTGAATATTGTCATACATACTTTGTTCGTAAGACCAGGAAGTCACTGGCAAGCCTATTGGTATATTAACCTTGGAGAAAAGAAAAGACTGTATTTCAGCTGAAGAAGATGATTTATATTGACAGGGGCGTTGAGACTATGTGGAAAAGAAGATACCCATTATTTATGAAGAAGTCAAAAAAAAGTTAAAGACTGTGGTTAATTTGGTTGGCATTTGTATGTGATCACAATACGTGTTTAATGATGTTAAATTGGTAGTGGTGGAGACCATTAACTATAAACTTAGGAAAGCCTGTTCCTCTTGCTTCAGGGTTACATCGCCCAGTTTCGAGTCGGACAGAAGTAGGAGCTGCAGGAGTTGAGGCAACCTACCGGTTGTTTCTTTATCAAAGCATACAAGTAATAGCAGACTCCAGAATACACGGCAGTGGATCGTGTGCAGTTTTCTCAACCAGTCATCCAGGGTCTACAAGGATTCTAAGTTAAGCCTATATCTAGCAGGCTTATGCAAACTCAAATGTATTTATTCTCCACCCTATTCTGTAACAGTTTGTGAAAAGATGTGAACACCAGTTTTTCATAATATTGACTCTTTGTATAACAGGGGTTTTTCCACCAGGGAATAACAGTTTAGAAACGTTAACATATTAAAATATATTGGACAGGTGTCCTTCTTGTGTATTTAATTGGATAAAACTATAATTTCATTTTAAGTTAAACATTCCTGACCTAAAAAACTTCAGGGACAGGAAATTAAATTGTATATACACATATATCATAACTTTAAACCCAATCTTGTTTATTTAATTTTAGTAATTCATATGTGAATTTGTTTAACGCAATTATTACAACAATTCCATTACCCTAGACACCAAGCCATATAAATTAACATCACAAACACTAGTTACCTAAAATAAATCGCAGAGTGAAATCGTATGGTGGTAGCAGTCAGGTACTCTGAGAACATCAACTTCAACTATTAGACTCAGGGACTTGCATAGCTGACCTCACTCTGTAGACACATTCTGACTACTTTTTCTTTAACATCAAAACCACCACATATATTGGGGGCTCGTCCGGGATTTGAACTTCTCGTAGTACTACATATTTTGTGGTTCCGTCCCGGGATTTTTAATAGTGATAAAATTATTAGTATTTATAAGGTGGAGAATTGTTTGAGTTGGCATAGCCCGTGGTTAATTAATTAGTTATTCGTAGCATTTGTTAGATGTTTTTGTAGAGTAAATATAATTATGTGCAAAAGATGGCAGATTAGGCCAAATTTAGATCAGCTGCTCTACACATTGCAAAGGAAATGGGAATGGAGGGGAAAGTTCTGCTTCAATATGTAACCTCAGAATGCGATAAGGTCATTGAGAGAGAGGAAAGGATGTTAACTGAAGAAATGGAGTTACAATTAGAAGATGCTAGGGAGGCTAGGAAATTAGAGGCTTAGATGGAGGCTGAGATTAAAAGGCTACAGTTGGAAGAAAAGAAATTGGAGGCTGAAGCACAAAGATTAGAGGCTGAAAAAGAAGAAAAGAGATTAGGGGCTGAAAGGGAAAAAGAAGATAAAAGATTACAGATGGAGGCTGAGAAAGAAGAGAAACGTATACAAAGGGATCATGAGCTACGACTAAGAGAGTTAGAATTGCAAGGCCATGCTCCAGAAAACAGTCACAGCCCATCTACCTCTGATGCTACTACCAGTCAGGGGGCCTCCAACTCAGCCATGGGGTTTCATCTGGACCCCTTTGTAGAAAAAGATGATGACATTGAGTCATTCCTCTCTACATTTGAAAGGTTAGCTACAAGTTATGGTTTAGAGTGGGAAAGGTGGAGCTTGAAAGGATCTCAATTACTTAGGGGAACCTCGTATGAGGTTTTTTTTCAAAATTGAGCCGGGAAGATCGGGAAGACAATGACATATTAAAACAGGCTCTTTTAATTAGATACGAGAAGAATGGTGAGTTTTGTAGAAAGAGATTTAGAAATGCTAGGCTCCTGTCTGGGGAGACATATCATCAATTCTCTGCAAGGTTGGAAACCTATTTGGAGAAATGGACTGCTCTGGGAAAAACCCAAGACTTAAAGGAAATGATTATGATCGAGCAGGTGAGAGAGTCCATGGCTCCAGACATGAGAAAGTTTCTCATGGAACAGGGTGCGGAAAGATTAGATGATGTGCTCAATGTTGCTGAGAGGTATCAGGCAGCCCAGGCAGAAGTAGCTAGTAGTAGTAAGAGGCAAGTAGATTATAATAGACCCCTCCAGACCAAGATGAATATTATAATCATAACAGGGAACAAAACCCAAGAGGTAAACCCAAATATGATAGACCCAGGTTTGACCCTCGAGATAGAAACCGACAATTCAATGATAGGAAACCCTACAGACCAGAAGGAAAATGGTGCAAAATCTGTAGGATGCAAAATCATAACACAATTTAATGTGGTAGGAAAGTTCCTCCATATCACGCTGCATGCATGATAACAGTGGACAAGGGAAGAAAGAAGGACTTGCCTACAGAACAGCATGAACCTCATCATCCCCCATCTGTGAAAAAGTGACATGTAATGGTGCAAGAGTTAAGTGCCTTTACGATTCCGGTTTGGAATATGAATCAGTTGTGAGTGCAACCCTGGTGCACCCTGATCAGTATACCACATAAACAGTGGAGAAACAAGGGGCATTAAAGGATACAGCCACCATGACACTTCCCGTAGCCAGGATAAATGTCAAAACTAGGTACGTAGAGGGAGTGATTAGAGCAGCAGTGTGCAAAGACCCTAATTACCCGCTGGTATTAGGAAAAAGGTATGTTTTTCCAGGGAGCCCTGTAAAACCTGTCATAATGGCCACGCTTAAGGTGAGGTCGACCCCTAGTCAGGAGGAACCACCACTAATTTATTCTCATAAACAGATGAGGAAGGCCCAGACAGAGGATAAATCAATAAAACCTTGCTTTGGCAAACTGCCAAACAGCCATTCACACCCTAAGAAAGGACAATTTTATTTGAAGGAGAGACTGCTTTGCAGGAAAGCTAGAGCAGGATCCAATGGATATGGACAGTTAGTACTGCCATTGAGTTATAGGGAACAGGCTATAAAACAAGCACATGTTGATCCAGACGGTGGACATATGAAGGTTTTTACCACCCGTCAAAGGACATCTGAAAAATTTTACTGGCCCCAAGTAGCTGCTTATATTGCACAATTTGTGGGGGCCTGTGAAAAATGTAGCAAGGTACATTCCAAATGTTGCAAAATAATACCCAGATGCTAGAAAAGCATTCCGAAGAACATGGGCCTAAAATTAAAAAAGAAAATAAATATAATAAGGCAGATAATGTGAATAGGCATGCACCTTCTCACACCAAATCTTCCAGAAAGCCAGTGACTATGGCAACTCTGTGTATGGCACCCAGAGAAAACATAGGCAAAGACCAGTCATCCTCGGCTCAATTTGAAGCCGAATACCGGGAACTGGCTAAAATTAACATTGAGGATAATCGGACAACAGTGAAAACGAAACCCAATGTTATCCTCAGAAAAGTGGGGAGCGGCGTTTGAGCACCTGGGAAAATGAGCCGCTCGCCTCACATTATGGTTATTAATGTGGCATTATAAGGGCACAGATGAACGGGTTAGTGACCGGCCCTACACAGTCAAATGGAAGTATTGTATGGACATTGGATTGAGATCCCACATATTATAACAATTGCTAGGGGCGAATTAATTCTGGATGCCGGAATTCATTTCCCCACATTACATATTTTATTTCACCAAAATTGTCGTTAGGCTAAGAAGACAGTTGGTGAATATGGCCTCCATTTGGGTGGCAAATTATAGAATCATTTGAATATTATTAGAGGGCTTTTCCAAATTCAAATCAAGCCTGAGCTCAGACCACTTGTTGGCTGTCAACATTTTGGAGGAGCATATTGAATCCCTGTGTTGCCTTTTGGATTGAGAATATTCCGAGTGTTTTATCTAGGCTGATGAGGAAATTATTGGATCCCCTACATAATCTGCTATCACCACTTTATAGATTGTCTCTTCATAACAATTGCAACCTTGAGGGGCATCTAAGAAACCTCTGGACATGTCATGGGACAAACTCAGGGAAGATTAATGGTGAATAGTGATTAATAATCAGCTTGAAACAGGCAAAAGCACCTGCGACTGAAATAGATTCTTGGATTGCAGAGGTCTGAGGCAACTTTTGTCAGTAGTGCCTACTCTGAACTGACCCACCTGCAGAAACCCAGGATAGTCATAAAAATAATTTGAGTTAATTTGATCGGGATTGTTAATCCGGATTGTAAAGATGCATTAGGATGCATCCTTTTAAGAGGGGAGATGTGTAGTGAAATGCACGGCTTTTAACCCTCCTTCTCAAAGTATAATGATAATACAGTATTTGAATTTTGTTCCAATACGCCAAGATAGCTACCATTCACTACCCTGCTCATATTTTTCAAAAAGTCCAATTCTAGTGACATAAAGTTACCGTTTCTAACCCGCCAGTATACAGAATTAAAATTGTCAAGGACGATAAAATCTAATGCAAAAATTGGACAAAGTTTGAATATTTCCACGATTACGTTAGAAAAACTGCAACTAAATTTTTGGTTTGACCTTAGTGAAGGCCAATAATGCGAGAGTTGGTAATAAACAGTTAGAAAATCTATTAATAACTATGGCCTTATCACACTGCAAACGCCAACGAGAGGCATGCGATTTGAAACTATTAACGCCACGCGAGGGTACCCATCCCCGATTACCAAAGGCTTTCTGGTCACCCCGTCCTAATTTTTAAATATAACATGAAACCGTTAGCACACGGCCAGAACGTGTTTCGTTCAAAAAAGAGACCTGGAGTTATATAGAGAGATGGGGTTAGTAGGGTAAATTCTACAACCACTTGGGTATTTGCAATCTGAAACTAACGAACAATTGAGTGCAGGGGAGCGGAAGGGGCGAAAGAAAGACAGAAAAAGTAAATAATGTAATGCATACTATAGATGGATGAATAAAAAGGAATATACAGAATGGAATTAAAATCAATAATGTTGTTTATTCAATATTATAATATTTCCCACGAAAAACGGATGTAGACTTATAAATAAAGAGAAAAGTACAAAGATGAAAACTTAGATAAAGACGTAGCTGAATATACAGGATAGATAAAGGACATTAGCTTGATTAAAAATCACTTTTCATCTTTTAGATAGCTTCAAAAATGACTGAGTTATCGCATAAAATAAAATTGACTACACATTCAGACAATCACACTGACATCCCAGCTCGATTTAAAAGTAACATTTTATCTAGTCGTTGCTTGGAAACAAGTCACATTGACTTTCCTCTTTTTGGATAGACACTACTAGGAGGAAGGGAGAGGTATAACTATGACGTTTTGCCCCTCCTAAATTGACTCACGAACTTATTTGAAAAGCGTAAATAAAGGTTGGGATTTTCAAAAATAAATGTCAAAGCGCTGTAGTTTAAACTGATTGGTTATTGTTAGAATAGACATTGCGGGAAATAAAACTACCGCAGATGCTATGCAGGGTGCCACTTGATAGAGATTTTTCATACACGGAAGGTTAAGAGAAGTTAATAAGCAAATTGCCTTTGCGTCTGAAGCAGCGGCTGTCTAAAAGTGACCATTGACAACCTGTTAAACCTTAACAAAGTGTGTGATTATTTCATTGATTGCGGTAAGATGCATAACCTTTTTAATTCATTAATTGATGTGGAGGCTACCCAGATAGGTTGCCATAACATTGTGTGTGTACAACATTTTGCCTTTGTGGAAGATTGCGACATACTAGGAGCAGAGACATGTCTAAGAAGACTTAGGAAGCAAATCAAACTAAATTTGAATTGAATATTGTCATACATACTTTGACTGTAAGACCAGGAAGTCACTGGCAGGCCTATTGGCACATTAACCATGGAGAAAAGAAAAGACTGTATTTCAGTTGAAGAAGCTGATGTATGTTGACAGGGGCGTTGCGACTATGTGGAAAAGAAGATACCCACTATTTATGAAGAAGTCAAAATAAAGTTAAAGACTGTGGTTAATTTGGTTGGCTTTTATATCTGATCACAATACTTGTTTAATGATGTTAAATTGGTAGTGGTGGAGACTATTAACTAGGAACTTAGGAAGGCCTGTTCCTCTTGTTTCAGGATTACATCGCCCAGTTTCAAGTTGGTCAGAAGTAGGAGCTGCAGCAGTTGAGGCAACCTACCGATTGTTTCTTTATCAAAGCATACAAGTAATAGCAGACTCCAGAATACACGGCAGTGGATCGTGTGCAGTTTTCTCAACCAGTCATCCAGGGTCTACAAGGATTCTAAGTTAAGCCTATATCTAGCAGGCTTATGCAAACTCAAATGTATTTAATCTCCCCCTATTCAGTAACAGTTTGTGAAATGATGTGAAAACCAGTTTTTCCTAATATTTTTTTAGAAACTTTAACATATTAAAATATATTGGACATATGTCCTTCTTGTGTATTTAATTGGATAAAACTATAATTTCATTTTGAGTTAAACATTCCTGTCCTAAAAAAATTTGAGGGACAGGAAATTAAATTGTATATACACATATATCATAACTTTAATACCAGTCTTGTTTATTTAATTTTAGTAATTCATATATGTATTTGTTTAACGCAATTATCACAACAATTCCATTACCCTGGACACCAAGCCATATAAATTAACATTACAAACACCAGTTACCTAAAATAAATTGCAGAGTGAGATCGTATGGTGGTAGCAGCCAGGTACCCTGAGAACATCAACTTCAATTATTAGACTCAGGGACTTGCATAGCTGGGCTCACTCTGTAGACACATTCTGACTACTTTTTCTTTAACATCTAAACCCACCACACCCACAAATAGAAAGACACCTTGTTGGTATCTTTGTGGATGGCCTGTTTGCAGATCATGTCAAACTGCAATTAATACGTAAGGATACCAAAAATATTACTGACACGATCCAGGCTGCAGTCACAGAGAAAAATGTAAGAAAACGCTTCCACCAGTGTGTTGGAAGAGAACCAACGGTAGAGTACGGACACACAGTTGAACATGAACCCATGGAGATTGATCACTCCCGACAAAAATGGAATCGTCCTGTTACTTACAGTGGGAATAGCAACCGTCCTCATCGCCCCCTACACAGAGGCCAGACAATGTGTATAACGTCAATCCAAGAGGATGTTACACTTGTGGTAGGACAAGTCATAATTTTAGGACTTGTAGAGCAAACTATGCCACTAGAACATTGCACAGTGATGGCTATCACCAACATCAACGACCCGTACAACAAACCAGTTATGCTACACCACCCCGACGATACCCCTCACAACCCCAGTATTCCAGAGGAGCACCGCAGCCCCTTATGCACTAAGGAAACGGCCACGCCACGCACTACGCATGACCGCTAGTGGTGGAAACAACAACATCAGGACACATTATAGTTCTGAAAATAGGTCTTTTATACGTGAGAGGGAACAACGTAGTATTAGAAATAAATGCTCACCCCAGGTGAAACATGAGGAAATCCTAAATACTGAAATTACCATCTATCCTGACCCCAGTTCCTGCCTGTTGAACATCCACGACAAAAATTATAATGCGCTAATAGACACGGGAGCATCGGTTAGTCTGATTCGATACCAATTGTTAAGAAAAGTTCAACATCTCGTGAAATTCCAACATTTTAACACATACGTGGCATCGGTAACAGGACAAGAATTAAAACCGATAGGCACTGCGTGGATTACCTTCAAATTGGGAAATCACAAAATTGTACATCCCTTTGTAATCACCAACGGTATGTCAAGAAACCTGATTCTAGGACGGATTTTCTTCAAAACACCAGGCGAGAATATACTTTGATCTTCATAAAATCAGAATTCATGATGAGTATATAGAACTACAGGATGACATACACATTGCATCCTTGGTACGCCTCACCGCCTCTGTCACAATAGCGCCAAATTCTTTGCTGATAGGAAAAGGCGGGTTAGATATTCGTCTTATATTATACCAGGCCAAACGAATCAAGTCAAACCCCTGAAAGAGGAAGCTATCAATGATGACCCGCTAATAATGATAACAGAAGGAATCACTGAGTTTCCACATCCATGGATTTTCCCATTATGATCCTTAACACTTCAGGGAAAGCCACCACTATTAAAAGAGATACGATTTTGGCACAAGTAGACATATCATCTCTAAAGCATGTAAGAGCAGAAAGGAGTTTTGCCCAGTCTCCCTCACCTACGTTTCAAACACGTCACGCAGACTCTAAAGTTAGCAGGCACCAAAGCTTGCAACGAAAGGATAATGAACACTCAAACATAAGAAGTAACCGGAATGATAGACTTGAAAATCAATCACTCCATGACATCTTATGCTGGGGTTTTGTCTGAAAGTAGGTGTTGGTCACGCAGAGGTCATGGTGGACACACAACTCTAAGAGCAGTTGTCCATTTTCATTCATCTTGCCAATACCAAACCTGCCCAGACATGAAGGCCATGAAACACTATCGGCACCCAGTCTAGCGTTAAAGTCACCAAGGAGAACAAGCTGTTCTTGCCTAGGTATGCTTTTGATGACTGCTGCTAGATTTTCGTAAAACTAATCTTTAGCTTCTGAGGCAGAGTACAGAGTAGGAGCATACACACTGAAAAGGGTGATGGGACCTGTGCTTGTTTGCAGCCGGAGTGTTAACAGGCGTTCTGATCCATTCTCACCTGGTTCAACCATTTAAATTAGAGATTTTGGGACCGCAAAACCTACTCCGTGTTATCTAGTTTTATTTGGATCTTTCCCTTGCCAATAAAATGTGTAGTCCTTCTCGCTCACAGTTCCAAAGCCCGCCAAGCGCGTTTCCTGAAGTGCAGCTATATCCACCTGAAGTCGTTTAAGCTCATCATTAATTATGGCTGTCTTCCTTACATCGTTTACGTCATGTAGGTTTTCGGATAGTTCAGTCAACATAGTCCTGACGTTCCAGCATCCCAATCTGAGAGTTTGCTTATTTCTATTATTACGATAATTGCTTAGTGCAAAATTGTATGTCCACAGTTCGGGTTTGACTCTAATCCCCATGCACCCAATGGGGCAAGCAGACAGTGGCGGGACAACACCTTATTGACTGAGGTTGCCCAGCTTGAAGCGGGCGGTATCTGTCCAGTAAGGTCCTAGAACGTCTAACACTGTCGGAAGTAGCCCTGGCGCCATGCCCTATTCTAATTGGGCAAAATGCTTATAACAGGTAACTGCTACTTCCCGTGTTTTGACGACACCTATACGGTGAAGCTGGAGTGTCCTCTCAAGGGCGCGAGCTTGGGCACAGTTACATGGAGATCAAGCTGTTGCCAATGCAGCATGTTCTCCCTCTTCACGCAGCCGGTAGATCCAAAGGAACGGCAGTAGCCGATATAGTTTGGTACCAGCCACGTCACAGGAGTTGCCAGAATAATGTCGAATCAACATTAGACTGCCTTAGGGATTCCGATTCCGGATTTATCCTCAGGGTTTACTCCCGAAGCCAATTCCATAAATGGATATCCCCGCAAGGCAGCGGTGGTTTGAATTCAGAGTTCCTACTCTTAGATAAGTTACCAACCAAGGATCACGAGCTATATCTGCCCGAACCTGCTAGTTTTAAGGCGGCAGTCGCTCGCCTTTGCCCCTTCTCCCGTCAGTGCGAACAGTTCCGCCGGGCTCAAATTAAGCCACAAGTGAAGGCCGGGAGCTGGATTCGGTTGTCAGAGGCTGCTTGAGGCGCGTGCCATAAGAGTATTTTATCTGCAGTGGGAGCTTATCCTCATTACAACTAACGGCTGTAACAACCTTAAGAACCAAACGAATAATACACGCTCACAAACCTCTGTGAAACCATTCACTAATCAAGCCATGGTTTGTAAGTAAGCACACGGGTAAAGAGTTAAAACTCAAATACACTGGGCTAGAGCGAACGAACGAACAAACGAACGCGCTAACGAACGAAATATAAACGGAAAAAATGAGCCATCAAGTGCATGCAAGACACAAAAGTGGGGTAGGGCCTGGAGCCCGAGCCCTTCCCCCTTTTCTTCTAAATACGCCACTGGAACAATGAGAATATTCCACCATATTGGTTGTTGTGAAAAATTCTAAATACCCATATATAAATTAGAACATAAATGTAAAGCCGAACGAAATAATACAATAGAAAGAAGAATGGTGAAAGACCAGTGCTTTCCCAATAGCGCTTCCGTTTTATAACGCCATAATGGCTGAACAAGAGACCCTCCTTTTTCTACTTCGTCTGCATAAACTCTACGTAAAGCCTACACGCGAATCACAGTCGTTTCTAAAAATAAAACTGGTACTGTATTTCTTAGACGACCCTTGAGAGGCACACTGCATAATGACCTAGATACAAATACTACCATTAATGAAATTATATACACAAAGTTAAACTAGAAAGACAGACAGGCTAAGCAAAGACGAGAAAGGATAGACGGAGCGAAGCAATAATACCACGTCGTCACGCGATTAAAAAGTGAACGCCAATCACACGCGAAAGGCATGAAGGCCTGATTTTTTCAAATAAACAGTGATAAAAAACACTAACGATAGGAGGTTAGGTTTTGAAAACAGGTTTAAAGTCTTATTGGGAAACCTGACATTCTACTGTTTTATGTCTAAGCTCCTTACATTAGTCTGACAGTACAGAAGACATCCCATAGTATGGAAGTTAACAGGTGGTAACAGCAAATGCATGACTATCATAGAAAAATACATATTTTGAACGAAGCCACTTAGCCCCATTAAACTTATATATTCTTGTACCTTAGGACTTGCTGACAAAGAATATGTTATGTGTTACGCAAATAGTCTATTAATTAACAAATTATAACCGAAATACTATAGTGGGGTTGACTGACAGCACAAGATCATATCTGTTTTTTTTTTAATGGCATGTTTGGAAAACACTGCTTTTGGGGAAATGAGGCCGACAAGTTAGATACGATTTGATTGGCTGTAGTAAAATGTAAGGCGACACCTTATTGGTCTAACTGCAAATGCAAATATTGTTGTTAATGGCAACGTATAGGATGGATAGTCTTTTTCAAAGGCTCATGTAAACATGGCCTGATTGGTTAGAACGTTAGATATGGTCAAATAGAAGCGTCAGTTCACTGCATTTTTTGAAAATAAATTATGTGAAAATCAAGTGCGTTGAGGGCAGGTTATGAATTTTCTAATAAAGGAAAAGCCTGGACAAAGGCAAATCAAAATTGTACCAGAATTCGTCGCCAGTCAACGTTACTTGTTTAATATTTCCTTGAATTGTGGTAAGCTAGACCTATTTGATATATTTTATATGAAAATTGAATGTGAAATGATAAATTATATCTGTATGTGTGTGGTTCAGTAGCAAACATGAGGCAAAGCCTAGATATTGCTCCACCTTGTAAAGATTGTAAGAGAGGAGTATAACTGCCTATACAGATAGATATATTGGATTGCCATAGGTACATGACACCTATCCTATTGTATAGAAGGGATTATCGCTGGAATTGTAGAGGCGTTGTAACCATTAGGGAGAGGAATACTGGTGTATATTGTCACATGAAAAGCTAGCAGTTGGCCTACAGCGCTGAACTTTATGTTTGTACTGTCTTATACGTCAGTGTGGAAATACATTATATATTAGTTATGAAGAAGGAGGCACAACCTTCTTATTTCAGGGACCGTGGTACTGATGTTAATATAGCAGCACATGGTCTGAGCCTTGCTTGATCCAGAACTCTGGCAGCAGACTCCGTGCCCAAGATATCGGCCATTGTGGGTTTTTCTAGCAAACTGAGAAGCAAGCGAGCAGATGATAAAGTTTTCGTGCAGCCGCTATATGAGCTAAGAATGTTTCAGCACGAGCAGATCACCCTTGTATAACCATCCCTCTACTGAAAGTTATTAAAAAGACCAAAAGGGACAGAACATTTAAAAAGAAAAAAGACTATGTGAACCTTTTAATATTATTTCCACCAGTAACTTCTTCTTCTTCTTCCTCGTTCGCCCTGAAAAGGACGGTGGTTGCGTTGTGTCTGTTTACGCCTAAGCTGTGATATCTGCACCTTTCGGTCGACACATCCGACTTCTGCACGGCATTTTTAGGACCGGGTTTGCCTTCCCATTGCGATCCGTGCTCGCTCAGCCAGGCTGCACTGCTGCAGACTGTTTCCAGAACCACCACGTGGAGGTGGAGCACGGTCTTGACCAGCTCTGGTTCGCTGGTCCTGACGCAGGCAGTCAAGCTATGAGTCGCTGACTGCGGTCTCTATTGATGCGTCTTCTGGTCCCCCACCAGTAACAAATACATGAAGTCGTGATGACAACCAACAACCTAGCTAAACAACCAGTATTGCCTCATAATACTACCTCACAACATTACACTCATATTATAATAATATATGTTGGGACAAAGATCCTTTGTATAAAATTTTGTACATAAACATTGTGTTTACATTTGATTGTGATTCCTGATTCACTGTGTAGTAGGATCAGGATATCTATTTATTGAAAAAACTTCAATACATTTGTTAAAATTTAACTCTTGACTTAATAAGATAATCTTTAGTGTGTTAGTTTGTTTGTGACTGTCATATTGTTATCAATTTGTTGAGGATCTTAACTTAGGTGTTTATCTGTCTGTTGGTTGTTGTGAATTACACTACATCACTATCATAACAATAGACATTAAACGCAGTCATCACCAAATTCAAGAATAAATCTGATTGAGGTCTAAATGTGGTAGCAAGTAAGGTCATCTGTAACACACCACACTTATTAGATACAGATACCTTCACAGCTGATCTCAGTCAGTACACTAAGTCCCCTATAACTATATTATATAATCCCAACTTACCACATATATTGGGGTCCTGTCCGGGATTTTGAACCTTCTCCTAGCACATATATTGCGGGAAGTTCACTTCAGGGAATAATAAAAATTAAAAAGGTATTCTTGGGTGGAAAATAGTTAAGGTTGAGCTCTCAGTGCTTGTGGTTTTCCTTAGTATAATTAGTCATAGATAAAATTGTTTAGTTAAACATTATATAAATATGCCTGTTAGAAAATGGCAGACCTGGCAAAGTTTCGATCTGCTGCTGTGCAGACTGCTAAAGAATTGGGAATGGCGGGGCAAATTATGATTGCTTATGTCACAACTGAATGTGACAAATTTATTGAACGCGAAGAAAAATGATTAGAAAAAGAGGCTGAAAGAAAGTTAGAGGCTGAAAAGGAAATTAAGAGGTTGCAGATTGAGGCTGACAAAGAGGCTAAGGCATTGGAGGCAGAAAAAGAGATTAGAAGGCTCCAGTATGAAGAGAAGAAGCTGGAGGCAGAAAGAGAAAAAAGGAGACAGGCTGCAGAAAGAGAGGCAGAGGAAAGAAGAATGATTGCAGAGAGGGAAGCAGAAGATAAGAGATTACAAAGGGAGCACGAGTTACGACTAAGGGTGTTGGAATTTAAAGGCCATGCTCCTGATGATGGTGCCAGTCCCTTTACCTCCGATGCTACTGTTAGTCAGGGAGCCTCAACCTCAGCTATGAGTTTTCATTTAGATCATTTTGTTGAGAAAGACGATGACATCGAGAGTTACCTAAATATATATGAACTTTTAGCTACCACGTATGGGTTAGAGAGAGAAAGGTGGAGCTTAAAGTTATCTCAAGGGCTTCGTGGTACAGCTTATGAAGTGTTAGCCAAGATGAGCAGAGATGACCAAGAATATTATGACATGTTAATGAAGGCTCTTTTGTTAAGATATGAAAAGAATGGAGAATTTTATAGAAAAATGTTCAGGAATGCTAAACTACTGTCCGGTGAGACATATCACCAGTTCTCTGCACGGTTAGAGACATACTTGGAGAAATGGGCGGCTCTGGGGAAACCCCAAGATCTTAAGGAAATGATCCTTATAGAGCAGTTAAGAGAGTCCATGGCTCCAGACCTGAGAAAGTTTCTCATGGAACAAGGTGCAGAGAGGCTGGGTGAGTTACTAAATGTTGCTGAAAGATATCAAGCAGCTCAAGCAGAGGTAACAGGTAATAAAAAGAAACAGGTAGACAATTTTAAGGCACTACAGAACTTTAATAAATTTGATCATAGTGATCAGAACAAAGGTAAGCACCAGTTTGATAGGCCACGGTATGATAATAAAAATAAAACCAAACAATTCGATGAAAGGAAATTTGATGAAAGAAAATCTTTCAACCAAGGAAGGAAGTGGTGTAAAAATTGTCGGATGAACAATCATACCACTGAAAATTGTAGGAAGAAAACTCCTAGTTTTTCTGCTATGAAATCTGGGAAGAAGGGAACAAAGGTCAAACCTGCGGAACTACAGGAACCGTACCACCACCCAGTGTGTGAAGATGTAATCTGTAATGGAGTCACTATAAGGTGCTTATATGATACAGGTCTAGATTATGATTCAGTTTTGAGTTCTCACCTGGCGCAAGCAGATCAATACACCACAGAAACAGTGGAGATTCAAGCTGCAACCAAGGAAGTAGCGACCATGACACTCCCTATCGCTAAGATACATGTGAAAACGCGATATGTGGAGGGAGTAATCAAAGCAGCAGTGATAAATGAACCAATCTACCCTCTGATATTGGAGTGTAGATATGTCTTCTTGGGGAATCCCAAGAGACCTGTGATATTGGCCACAGTGCAGACCAGATCACAGTCTAAAAAGGAGGAGGATAATCCAATAAATACTCATCCAGATGAGATGAGGAAGGCACAGGCGGAGGACAAAATACTCAAGACGTGTTTCAAGAAATTGCCCAAATGTCATACACCTCCAGGCAAGGGAGAGTTTTATATGAAGAACAAGTTGATTTATTGGAAGGCTGGATCTGAATCCAATGGTCACGGACAGCTGGTCCTTCCCACTTCATATAGGACTAAAGTGTTGGAACTAGGGCATGCGATTCCCTTCAGTGGTCATATGGGGATCAGCGCAACAGGACAGCGTATAGCTTAATATTATTTCTGGCCAGGGATAACTGAAGTTTTAAAAAGATATGTAAAATCCTGTCCAGAGTGCCAACGAGAAACACCAAAGCATTGGACAGCACCAGCAACTCTAGGGGAAATGCCCATAGTGGGAACACCTTTTGAGAGAGTTGCCGTGGACATTGTGGGACCTCTCACTTGAACCAAGAGGAGGAACAGCTACATTCTGACTCTGGTGGACACCTGTTCTATGTGGGGAGAGGCGGTAGCCCTGTCATCAATTGATTCAAAACATGTGGCAGAGGCATTACTCACAATTTTCACAAGGTTAGGTTTTCCCAACCAAATCTTGACTGATAATGGCTCTCAGTTCAAGGGGAAACTAACCGAAGAAGTTTTCTGGATCTTTCAAGCCAAACACTTCCATTGTAGCCCGTACCATCCCCAAGGAAACGACCAAGTGGAAAGATTTAATGGGACCTTGATGTCGATCCTGAGAAAGTTGGCACATGAAAAACCAGATACATGGGACCAGTACCTTCACGCCGCCCTCTTTGCTTATCGGGAGGTACCCCATAGTTCAACCGGTATGGCCCTGGCAACATTATTATTTGGAAGGCCAATAAAAGGTCCACTCGAAGCACTGTTAAGAACGTGGACTGATGAAAAGGCGGAGGAAAATATTACATCATCATACCAATATGTCAATGAGCTGACCACTCGTTTAAAAACTGGCTGGAAACTTGCCAATGAAAATTTGAGACAAGCCAGGAAAAAGCATGCTGCCTATTACAACAAGAAAGCTAAAGACAGAGATTTGGCTGTGGGAGAGAAGGTATTGCTTCGTCTACCCGGTAGTCAGAATAAGTTACAAATTGGATGGCAGGGTCCATATACAGTTCTAGAGAAGGTGTCTAGAACAAGTTATAAGATAGATAAGAAGGGGAAAGAAAAAATCTATCATGTGAATCTCCTGAAGAAATATTTGGAAAGAGAACATCAGGAAGAGACACACTTGTTGACCTTGTCCATCGCCATGGAGATGAAAAAAGAACCACTTTCATCATTTGAATATCCATTACACCCCTGTGAGACAGCTGCACAGGTGAAAATCAGTACACATTTAACGAAAGATCAGAAGGAGAGAGTGCAACGGGTTTTAGATGATCATACAGAGGTGCTAACGGACCGTCCGGGGCATACAAACTTATTGGAATATGATATGAAACTTATAGACCCAACACCTGTATGTATGAAAGCATATTCGATTCCTTTCGCTAAGGAGAAAGCTTTGAAGAAAGAGATAGACTATTTGTTAAAGGAAGGAATTATTTCACACAGTGAATCTTCGTATAGTTCCAGTGTGGTGCTCTTGAGAAAACCCTCTGGAGAACATAGACTCTGTATAGATTACAGGAGACTGAATGCTATCACAGAAGGTCAGGTGGATCCATTGCCGGATACAAATCAGCTGTTTGCCAGGCTGAATAAAGCTAAATATTTCTCAAAGGTGGATCTGAGCAAAGGCTACTATCAGATTCCAGTAAAGCCTGAGGTTAGACCTTATCTAGCTTTTAGTACCTCAGAGGGACACTAAGAATTTAATAGATTGCCATTTGGATTGAAAAATGCGCCCAGTGTCTTCTCTAGAATGATGAGAAAATTGTTGGATGCTCTGAATAATCCATGTATAACAAACGTCATAGATGATATCCTTATAGCGACAGAAACTTTTGAGGAACACATTGACTCTCTGAACATGTTGTTTGATCGACTTAAAGAAGCGAATTTGACAGCCCGACCAGCCAAATGTTGCGTTGGATGTAAAGAATTAGAATTCTTGGGACACACAGTCCATCAGGGAAACATGACCCCTGACCCCAAGAACTTGGAGAAACTAAGAAAAGCCCCGAGGCCACAAAGAAAGAAAGACGTGAGATCTTTTGTCTCATTATGTGGGTTCTATCAAAAGTATATCAAAAACTTTAACTCCATATGTGCACCGTTAACTGATTTGACACGCAAGGGAAATCCAGATCGAATTACCTGGACAGCACAGTGTGAATTAGCATACCAAGAATTGAAGGAAAAGCTTACCAGCAAACCTATTTTGAAATTACCTGACTTAAGTCAAGAATTCATTGTGAGAACGGATGCGAGTAATATCGGTTTGGGTGCAACCCTGTTACAGAAGTCAGATTCAGTGGATGGAGAATTAACCCTAGTTGCATATGCTAGTCGTAAGTTGAATAAAGCTGAAAAAAAATATTCAACTAGTGAAGAATGTCTTGCTGTAATATGGGCGATCAAGAAATTCAATATTTACCTGTATGGGAAGGCATTCAAGTTACAAACAGATCACAAACCCCTGTCTTCTCTAGCACAAGCTAGGCATGAAAATTCTAGGTTACTCCGCTGGTCATTGCTTTTGCAGCCATTTCAGTTCAGCATAGAATATATTTCTGGAAAAACTAACCTAGGTGCTGATTTTCTAAGCCGCCATCCATGCGATGAGAATCAATGTAATGACCAGGCATAGATAGAAATGTATCTATGTGTATATATAATTAGAGACTGACATATAATGTCTGTTTTAAGTGGGGAGAATTCGTGGCAAAAAATTCTAAATACCCATATATAAATTAGAACATAAATGTAAAGCCGAACGAAATAATACAATAGAAAGAAGAATGGTGAAAGACCAGTGCTTTCCCAATAGCGCTTCCGTTTTATAACACCATAATTGCTGAACAAGAGACCCTCCTTTTTCTACTTCGTCTGCATAAACTCTACGTAAAGCCTACACGCGAATCACAGTTGTTTCTAAAAATAAAACTGGTACTGTATTTCTTAGACGACCCTTGATAGGCACACTGCATAATGACCTAGATACAAATACTACCATTAATGAAATTATACACACAAAGTTAACATAGAAAGACAGACGGGCTAAGTAGAGACGAGAAAGGATAGACGGAGCGAAGCAATAATACTACGTCGTCTCGCGATTAAAAAGTGAACGCCAATCACACGCGAAAGGCATGAAGGCCTGATTTTTTCAAATAAACGGTGATAAAAAACACTAACGATACGAGGTTAGGTTTTGAAAACAGGTTTAAAGTCTTATTGGGAAACCTGACATTCTACTGTTTTATGTCTAAGCTCCTTACATTAGTCTGACAGTACAGAAGACATCCCATAGTATGGAAGTTAACAGGTGGTAACAGCAAATGCATGACTATCATAGAAAAATACATATTTTGAACGAAGCCACTTAGCCCCATTAAACTTATATATTCTTGTACCTTAGGACTTGCTGACAAAGAATATGTTATGTGTTACGCAAATAGTCTATTAATTAACAAATTATAACCGAAATACTATAGTGGGGTTGACTGACAGCACAAGATCATATCTGTTTTTTTTTTAATGGCATGTTTGGAAAACACTGCTTTTGGGGAAATGAGGCCGACAAGTTAGATACGATTTGATTGGCTGTAGTAAAATGTAAGGCGACACCTTATTGGTCTAACTGCAAATGCAAATATTGTTGTTAATGGCAACGTATAGGATGGATAGTCTTTTTCAAAGGCTCATGTAAACATGGCCTGATTGGTTAGAACGTTAGATATGGTCAAATAGAAGCGTCAGTTCACTGCATTTTTTGAAAATAAATTATGTGAAAATCAAGTGCGTTGAGGGCAGGTTATGAATTTTCTAATAAAGGAAAAGCCTGGACAAAGGCAAATCAAAATTGTACCAGAATTCGTCGCCAGTCAACGTTACTTGTTTAATATTTCCTTGAATTGTGGTAAGCTAGACCTATTTGATATATTTTATATGAAAATTGAATGTGAAATGATAAATTATATCTGTATGTGAGTGGTTCAGTAGCAAACATGAGGCAAAGCCTAGATATTGCTCCACCTTGTAAAGATTGTAAGAGAGGAGTATAACTGCCTATACAAATAGATATATTGGATTGCCATAGGTACATGACACCTATCCTATTGTATAGAAGGGATTATCGCTGGAATTGTAGAGGCGTTGTAACCATTAGGGAGAGGAATACTGGTGTATATTGTCACATGAAAAGCTAGCAGTTGGCCTACAGCGCTGAACTTTATGTTTGTACTGTCTTATACGTCAGTGTGGAAATACATTATATATTAGTTATGAAGAAGGAGGCACAACCTTCTTATTTCAGGGACCGTGGTACTGATGTTAATATAGCAGCACATGGTCTGAGCCTTGCTTGATCCAGAACTCTGGCAGCAGACTCCGTGCCCAAGATATCGGCCATTGTGGGTTTTTCTAGCAAACTGAGAAGCAAGCGAGCAGATGATAAAGTTTTCGTGCAGCCGCTATATGAGCTAAGAATGTTTCAGCACGAGCAGATCACCCTTGTATAACCATCCCTCTACTGAAAGTTATTAAAAAGACCAAAAGGGACAGAAAATTTAAAAAGAAAAAAGACTATGTGAACCTTTTAATATTATTTCCACCAGTAACTTCTTCTTCTTCTTCCTCGTTCGCCCTGAAAAGGACGGTGGTTGCGTTGTGTCTGTTTACGCCTAAGCTGTGATATCTGCACCTTTCGGTCGACACATCCGACTTCTGCACGGCATTTTTTAGGACCGGGTTTGCCTTCCCATTGCGATCCGTGCTCGCTCAGCCAGGCTGCACTGCTGCAGACTGTTTCCAGAACCACCACGTGGAGGTGGAGCACGGTCTTGACCAGCTCTGGTTCGCTGGTCCTGACGCAGGCAGTCAAGCTATGAGTCGCTGACTGCGGTCTCTATTGATGCGTCTTCTGGTCCCCCACCAGTAACAAATACATGAAGTCGTGATGACAACCAACAACCTAGCTAAACAACCAGTATTGCCTCATAATACTACCTCACACAACATTACACTCATATTATAATAATATATGTTGGGACAAAGATCCTTTGTATAAAATTTTGTACATAAACATTGTGTTTACATTTGATTGTGATTCCTGATTCACTGTGTAGTAGGATCAGGATATCTATTTATTGAAAAAACTTCAATACATTTGTTAAAATTTAACTCTTGACTTAATAAGATAATCTTTAGAGTGTTAGTTTGTTTGTGACTGTCATATTGTTATCAATTTGTTGAGGATCTTAACTTAGGTGTTTATCTGTCTGTTGGTTGTTGTGAATTACACTACATCACTATCATAACAATAGACATTAAACGCAGTCATCACCAAATTCAAGAATAAATCTGATTGAGGTCTAAATGTGGTAGCAAGTAAGGTCATCTGTAACACACCACACTTATTAGATACAGATACCTTCACAGCTGATCTCAGTCAGTACACTAAGTCCCCTATAACTATATTATATAATCCCAACTTACCACATATATTGGGGTCCTGTCCGGGATTTTGAACCTTCTCCTAGCACATATATTGCGGGAAGTTCACTTCAGGGAATAATAAAAATTAAAAAGGTATTCTTGGGTGGAAAATAGTTAAGGTTGAGCTCTCAGTGCTTGTGGTTTTCCTTAGTATAATTAGTCATAGATAAAATTGTTTAGTTAAACATTATATAAATTTGCCTGTTAGAAAATGGCAGACCTGGCAAAGTTTCGATCTGCTGCTGTGCAGACTGCTAAAGAATTGGGAATGGCGGGGCAAATTATGATTGCTTATGTCACAACTGAATGTGACAAATTTATTGAACGCGAAGAAAAATGATTAGAAAAAGAGGCTGAAAGAAAGTTAGAGGCTGAAAAGGAAATTAAGAGGTTGCAGATTGAGGCTGACAAAGAGGCTAAGGCATTGGAGGCAGAAAAAGAGATTAGAAGGCTCCAGTATGAAGAGAAGAAGCTGGAGGCAGAAAGAGAAAAAAGGAGACAGGCTGCAGAAAGAGAGGCAGAGAAAGAAGAATGATTGCAGAGAGGGAAGCAGAAGATAAGAGATTACAAAGGGAGCACGAGTTACGACTAAGGGAGTTGGAATTTCAAGCCCATGCTCTTGAAAATGGTGCCAGTCCCTTTACCTCCGATGCTACTGTTAGTCAGGGAGCCTCAACCTCAGCTATGAGTTTTCATTTAGATCATTTTGTTGAGAAAGACGATGACATCGAGAGTTACCTAAATATATATGAACTTTTAGCTACCACGTATGGGTTAGAGAGAGAAAGGTGGAGCTTAAAGTTATCTCAAGGGCTTCGTGGTACAGCTTATGAAGTTTTTGCCAAAATGAGCAGAGATGACCAAGACAATTATGACATGATAAAGCAGGCTCTTTTGTTAAGATATGAAAAGAATGGAGAATTGTATAGAAAAAAGTTCAGGAATGCTAAACTACTGTCAGGTGAGACATATCACCAGTTCTCTGCACGGTTAGAGACATACTTGGAGAAATGGACGGCTCTGGGGAAAACCCAAGATCTTAAGGAAATGATCCTTATAGAGCAGTTAAGAGAGTCCATGGCTCGCGACCTGAGAAAGTTTCTCATGGAACAAGGTGCAGAGAGGCTGGGTGAGTTACTAAATGTTGCTGAAAGATATCAAGCAGCTCAAGCAGAGGTAACAGGTAATAAAAAGAAACAGGTAGATAACTTTAGGGCACCACAGAACTTTAATAAATTTGATCCTAGGGATCAAAACAAAGGTAAGCACAAATTTGATAGGCCACGGTATGACAATAAAAATAAAACCAAACAATTCGATGAAAGGAAATATGATGAAAGAAAATCTTTCAACCAAGGAAGGAAGTGGTGTAAAAATTGTCGGATGAACAATCATACCACTGAAAATTGTAGGAAGAAAACTCCTAGTTTTTCTGCTATGAAATCTGGGAAGAAGGGAACAAAGGTCAAACCTGCGGAACTACAGGAACCGTACCACCACCCAGTGTGTGAAGATGTAATCTGTAATGGAGTCACTATAAGGTGCTTATATGATACAGGTCTAGATTATGATTCAGTTTTGAGTTCTCACCTGGCGCAAGCAGATCAATACACCACAGAAACAGTGGAGATTCAAGCTGCAACCAAGGAAGTAGCGACCATGACACTCCCTATCGCTAAGATACATGTGAAAACGCGATATGTGGAGGGAGTAATCAAAGCAGCAGTGATAAATGAACCAATCTACCCTCTGATATTGGAGTGTAGATATGTCTTCTTGGGGAATCCCAAGAGACCTGTGATATTGGCCACAGTGCAGACCAGATCACAGTCTAAAATGAGGAGGATAATCCAATAAATACTCATCCAGATGAGATGAGGAAGGCACAGGCGGAGGACAAAATACTCAAGACGTGTTTCAAGAAATTGCCCAAATGTCATACACCTCCAGGCAAGGGAGAGTTTTATATGAAGAACAAGTTGATTTATTGGAAGGCTGGATCTGAATCCAATGGTCACGGACAGCTGGTCCTTCCCACTTCATATAGGACTAAAGTGTTGGAACTAGGGCATGCGATTCCCTTCAGTGGTCATATGGGGATCAGCGCAACAGGACAGCGTATAGCTTGTCACTATTTCTGGCCAGGAATAACTGAAGATATCAAACGATATGTAAAATCCTGTCCAGAGTGCCAACGAGTAACACCTAAACATTGGACTGCACCAGCAACTCTGGGGGAAATGCCCATAGTGGGAACACCTTTTGAGAGAGTTGCCGTGGATCTTGTGGGACCTCTCACCCGAACCAAGAGAAGGAACAGCTACATTCTGACTCTGGTGGACACCTGTTCTATGTGGGGAGAGGCGGTAGCCCTGTCATCAATTGATTCAAAACATGTGGCAGAGGCATTACTCACAATTTTCACAAGGTTAGGTTTTCCCAACCAAATCTTGACTGATAATGGCTCTCAGTTCAAGGGGAAACTAACCGAAGAAGTTTTCTGGATCTTTCAAGCCAAACACTTCCATTGTAGCCCGTACCATCCCCAAGGAAACGACCAAGTGGAAAGATTTAATGGGACCTTGATGTCGATCCTGAGAAAGTTGGCACATGAAAAACCAGATACATGGGACCAGTACCTTCACGCCGCCCTCTTTGCTTATCGGGAGGTACCCCATAGTTCAACCGGTATGGCCCTGGCAACATTATTATTTGGAAGGCCAATAAAAAGTCCATTCGAAGCACTGTTAAGAACGTGGACTGATGAAAAGGCTGAGGAAAATATTACATCATCATACCAATATGTCAATGAGCTGACCACTCGTTTAAAAACTGGCTGGAAACTTGCCAATGAAAATTTGAGACAAGCCAGGAAAAAGCATGCTGCCTATTACAACAAGAAAGCTAAAGACAGAGATTTGGCTGTGGGAGAGAAGGTATTGCTTCTTCTTCCCGGTAGCCAGAATAAGTTGCAAATTGGATGGCGAGGTCCATATACAGTTCTAGAGAAGGTGTCTAGAACAAGTTATAAGATAGATAAGAAGGGGAAAGAAAAAATCAATCATGTGAATCTCCTGAAGAAATACTTGGAAAGAGAAAATCAGGAAGAGACACATTTGCTGACATTGTCTATTGCAATGGAGATGAACAAAGAACCACTTTCATCATTTGAATATCCATTACACCCCTGTGAGACAGCTGCACAGGTGAAAATCAGTACACATTTAACGAAAGATCAGAAGGAGAGAGTGCAACGGGTTTTAGATGATCATACAGAGGTGCTAACGGACCGTCCGGGGCATACAAACTTATTGGAATATGATATGAAACTTATAGACCCAACACCTGTATGTATGAAAGCATATTCGATTCCTTTCGCTAAGGAGAAAGCTTTGAAGAAAGAGATAGACTATTTGTTAAAGGAAGGAATTATTTCACACAGTGAATCTTCGTATAGTTCCAGTGTGGTGCTCTTGAGAAAACCCTCTGGAGAACATAGACTCTGTATAGATTACAGGAGACTGAATGCTATCACAGAAGGTCAGGTGGATCCATTGCCGGATACAAATCAGCTGTTTGCCAGGCTGAATAAAGCTAAATATTTCTCAAAGGTGGATCTGAGCAAAGGCTACTATCAGATTCCAGTAAAGCCTGAGGTTAGACCTTATCTAGCTTTTAGTACCTCAGAGGGACACTAAGAATTTAATAGATTGCCATTTGGATTGAAAAATGCGCCCAGTGTCTTCTCTAGAATGATGAGAAAATTGTTGGATGCTCTGAATAATCCATGTATAACAAACGTCATAGATGATATCCTTATAGCGACAGAAACTTTTGAGGAACACATTGACTCTCTGAACATGTTGTTTGATCGACTTAAAGAAGCGAATTTGACAGCCCGACCAGCCAAATGTTGCGTTGGATGTAAAGAATTAGAATTCTTGGGACACACAGTCCATCAGGGAAACATGACCCCTGACCCCAAGAACTTGGAGAAACTAAGAAAAGCCCCGAGGCCACAAAGAAAGAAAGACGTGAGATCTTTTGTCTCATTATGTGGGTTCTATCAAAAGTATATCAAAAACTTTAACTCCATATGTGCACCGTTAACTGATTTGACACGCAAGGGAAATCCAGATCGAATTACCTGGACAGCACAGTGTGAATTAGCATACCAAGAATTGAAGGAAAAGCTTACCAGCAAACCTATTTTGAAATTACCTGACTTAAGTCAAGAATTCATTGTGAGAACGGATGCGAGTAATATCGGTTTGGGTGCAACCCTGTTACAGAAGTCAGATTCAGTGGATGGAGAATAAACCCTAGTTGCATATGCTAGTCGTAAGTTGAATAAAGCTGAAAAAAATTATTCAACTAGTGAAGAATGTCTTGCTGTAATATGGGCGATCAAGAAATTCAATATTTACCTGTATGGGAAGGCATTCAAGTTACAAACAGATCACAAACCCCTGTCTTCTCTAGCACAAGCTAGGCATGAAAATTCTAGGTTACTCCGCTGGTCATTGCTTTTGCAGCCATTTCAGTTCAGCATAGAATATATTTCTGGAAAAACTAACCTAGGTGCTGATTTTCTAAGCCGCCATCCATGCGATGAGAATCAATGTAATGACCAGGCATAGATAGAAATGTATCTATGTGTATATATAATTAGAGACTGACATATAATGTCTGTTTTAAGTGGGGAGAATTCGTGGCAAAAAATTCTAAATACCCATATATAAATTAGAACATAAATGTAAAGCCGAACGAAATAATACAATAGAAAGAAGAATGGTGAAAGACCAGTGCTTTCCCAATAGCGCTTCCGTTTTATAACACCATAATTGCTGAACAAGAGACCCTCCTTTTTCTACTTCGTCTGCATAAACTCTACGTAAAGCCTACACGCGAATCACAGTCGTTTCTAAAAATAAAACTGGTACTGTATTTCTTAGACGACCCTTGATAGGCACACTGCATAATGACCTAGATACAAATACTACCATTAATGAAATTATACACACAAAGTTAACATAGAAAGACAGACGGGCTAAGTAGAGACGAGAAAGGATAGACGGAGCGAAGCAATAATACTACGTCGTCTCGCGATTAAAAAGTGAACGCCAATCACACGCGAAAGGCATGAAGGCCTGATTTTTTCAAATAAACGGTGATAAAAAACACTAACGATACGAGGTTAGGTTTTGAAAACAGGTTTAAAGTCTTATTGGGAAACCTGACATTATACTGTTTTATGTCTAAGCTCCTGACATTAGTCTGACAGTACAGAAGACATCCCATAGTATGGAAGCGAACAGGTGGTAACAGCATATACATGACTATCATAGAAAAATACATATTTTGAACGAAGTCACTTAGCCCCATTACACTTATATATTCTTGTACCTTAGGACTTGCTGACAAAGAATATGTTATGTGTTACGCAAATAGTCTATTAATTAACAAATTATAGCCAAAATACTATAGTGGGGTTGACTGACAGCAAAAGATCATATCTGCTTATTTTTTTATGACATGTTTGGAAAACACTGCTTTTGGGGAAATGAGGCCGACAAGTTAGATACGATTTGATTGGCTGTAGTAAAATGTAAGGCGACACCTTATTGGTCTAACTGAAAATGCAAATATTGTTGTTAATGGCAACGTATAGGATGGATAGTCTTTTTCAAAGGCTCATGTAAACATGGCCTGATTGGTTAGAACGTTAGATATGGTCAAATAGAAGAGTCAATTCACTGCCATTTTTGAAAATAAATTATGTGAAAATCAAGTGCGTTGAGAGCAGGTTAAGAATTTTCTAATAAAGGAAAAGCCTGGACAAAGGCAGATCAAAATTGTGCCAGAATTCATCGCCAGTCAACGTTACTTGTTTAATATTTCCTTGAATTGTGGTAAGATAGACCTATTTGATATATTTTATATGAAAATTGAATGTGAAATGATAAATTATGTCTGTATGTGTGTGGTTCAGTAGCAATCATGAGGCAAAGCCTAGATATTGCTCCACCTTGTAAAGATTGTCAGAGAGGAGTATAACTGCCTATACAGATAGATATATTCTATTGCCATAGGTACATGACACTTATCCTATTGTATAGAAGGGATTAACGCTGGAATTGCAGAGGCGTTGTAACCATTAGGGAGAGGAATATTGGTGTATATTGTCACATGAAAAGCTAGCAGTTGGCCTACAGCGCTGAACTTTATGTTTGTACTGTCTTGTACGTCAGTGTGGAAATATATTATATATTAGTTATGAAGAAGGAGGCACAACCTTCTTATTTCAGGGACCGTGGTACTGATGTTAATATAGCAGCACATGGTCTGAGCCTTGCTTGATCCAGAACTCTGGCAGCAGACTCCTTGTCCAAGATATCGGCCATTGTGGGTTTTTCTAGCAAACTGAGAAGCAAGCGAGCAGAGGATAAAGTTTTCCTGCAGCCGCTATATGAGCTAAGAATGTTTCAGCACGAGCAGCTCACCCTTGTATAACCATCCCTCTACTGAAAGTTATTAAAAAGACCAAAAGGGACAGAAAATTTAAAAAGAAAAAAGACTCTGTGAACCTTTTAATATTATTTCCACCAGTAACAAACACATGAAGTCGTGATGACAACCAACAACCTAGCTCAAACAGCAAGTATTGCCTCATAATACTACCTCACAACATTACACTCATATTATAATAATATTATATGTCGGGACAAAGATCCTTTGTATAAAATTTTGTACATAAACATTGTGTTTACATTTGATTGTGATTCCTGATTCACTGTGTAGTAGGATCAGGATATCTATTTATTGAAAAAAATTCAATACATTTGTTAAAATTTAACCCTTGACTTAATAAGATAATCTTTAGAGTGTTAGTTGTTTTTGACTGTCATATTGTTGTCAATTTGTTGAGGATCTTAACTTATGTGTTTATCTGTCTGTTGGTTGTTGTGAATTACACTACATCACTATCATAACCCTAGACATTAAACGTAGTCATCACCAAATTCAAGAGTAAGTCTGATTGAGGTCTAAATGTGGTAGCAAGTAATGTCATCTGTAACACACCACACTTATTAGATACAGATACCTTCACAGCTGATCTCAGTCAGTACACTAAGTCCCCTATAACTATATTATATAATCCCAACTTACCACATTGGTCTCTCTCTCTCTCTCTCTCCCTCTCTCTCCCTCTCTCTCGTCTTTTCTTTGACTTGCCATTTGCAATGAAAATATAATGTTTTATGTAAGAGATAAACTTCATTAACAACGAGATCACGTGTTACGGAGATAATAAGAAATATCGAATGTTAAGATGGTAATAAAAAACGGTCACTCACGTCCTGTTGCGTTGTCATACTCCAGTCCAACCCAGAACTGATCATGTGACCCTTCTATCAAAGTCTTCACAAACTGCAGCTCTTGTTCCGCTTCCAGCGCCACCATGTAAGAATCTGCAAATAAAGATAAGCAAGATGACAAATTAGGGACTACCTACATTTTATATAATCTCACCTAACAACAACTTACTACATTTCATACAATCTCCTAACAACTACTTACTACATTCTTTACAATGTCCTAACAACTGCCTAATTTAATTTATATAATTTCACCTAACAAATACTTACTTCATTTTATATAATTTCACCTAACAACTACTTTCTACATTTCATATAATCTCACTTAAAAACTACTTACTTCATGTTATACAATCCCACCTAACAACTACTTACTTCACTGTATACAATCTCACGTAACAAATGCTTACTTCATTTTACATAATCTCACCTAACAACTACTTTCTTCATTTTATACAGTCTTACCTAACAACTACGTACTTCATTTTATATAATCTCACCTAACAACTACTTACTTCATTTTATACAATCTCACCTAACGACTACTTACAACATTGTATACAATCTCACCTAACAACTACTTAATACATTTTATACTGTCTTACCTAACGACTACTTACAACATTTTATACAATCTCACCTAACAACAACTTACAACATATTAGGAAATCTTACCTATAAAGAACTATTCGGACACAGATATCGATAGAGTAAGAATTGAGACTGGTAGGGCAAATGTAAAATCAGAATTAAAAACTATAAAGGCAAATATGGGGAACAAAAGTAGTGATAGGAATAGTGATGGGATTAAGACGTAAATGAATTACAATTGTGGATAAGAATGTTGAAAAGGAAGAGGAGAATAGAGGCAGAGTACTAGATACACTTGAAAAAGCGCAGGATAGGGAGAATTCAGAGGAGAGAGAGGGACTAACAGATGAGGAAGATAATTGGGAGGGTGATGATGATATTCCATTGATGGAATATAAGAGGACATTTCTGTCGGATGATTGGGAGAGCGAAGACGAGATACCATTGAACGAGTATAAGAGGAGATTTCTGACGGATGATTGGGAGAGCGAAGACGAGATACCGTTAAACGAATATAAGAGGAGATTTATGTCTGATAGGGAAGAGAAGAATGAGAACATGGAACTGGAGAAGATTACAGTTAACCAGAAACTACATGGAGATCCTCAGGACTTAGTGAATCAGACAGACAAGACTTCAGAGACACAGGGAGATCCTCAGGACTTAGTGAATCAGACAGACAAGACTTCAGAGACACAGGGAGATCCTCAGGACTTAGTGAATCAGACAGAAAAGACTTCAGAGACACAGGAAGTGTTGGGCGTTAAAGGTATAAGAGGGGATAATAACAAGTCTGACATATCGTCGGACGATTCATCTGATTACGTGAGGCGTCTTGGCAGATTGAGAGAAATTGCGCCAATTGAGATGAAGGAGAGAGAGAGATCTAAATTTATACAGAGGAAAGAAATAAGGAAGAACGGACAACGGTTTATGCCTACATCGATAGAAAATTTAAGGAATGAGAAAAAAATGGGAAGTAAGACGAAGGGGAAGATAAAAGAGATATGGAAGAAAAGTCAACGGTACCTTACGCCTGTGTCGATAAGAAGGGCGAGAGTTTAGAAGGGAGGTAGAATAAAGAGAAAGAAGTTAAAGAGACCTGGAACGGACGGCAGGACAGATAGAAATGAGTGCCGATTCAGGAGTGTTGAGAGTGAGAGAAATAGAGGTAGTAATAGATGTGGAGAAGAAACTTCTAAGGATCGACAGAGATACATATCGATTAGCGTAGAGAGGGCAAAGAGAAGAGAAAAGGATTTTAGAAGTACAAGTAAGGATCGAGGTAGCGACGATTCGAAAAATAGAGAACCTGAGAGGAACTCAGACAGCACTAGAAATGAAGAATTTAGCGACAGAGGAAAAGTGAGGCAAACGGTCGAAGAAATAAGGTGTGGAGAGGCTGAGACCAATTCGGAAGATTCGAGAAGAGATATAGAGGCTGAGAGAAAGCAATTAAGTATTGCTGAAGTATGAAGAGTAGAGGAGCCAAGACAGGCTGTCGACGAAGTGCGAAATAGAGGAGAAATAAGAGAAAAAGCAAACATAAGTGTGGATCAACATGTGGCGTTAGAGACGCTTAAACGTAAACAGACAGTGATGATGAAAATTTTGGAAATAAAGGCCATGGAAGAATGGCAAGGATATTATATAGGAGAGGACGCGGAAGTGTCAAAAGAGATGAAATAAAGAATAAGTTGGGATTGGAGGTCATAAAATACGACGAGGAAATTATATGAGGTAAGAAGATAAGAAATATGAGAAGCCATAAGAGATGGTGAGAATACGAGTTTTGAGTTAATTGAGAATTAAGACATTGAGAAGCTGTAGGAAGACGGCAGGAATAATGGAGAAACCAGAGAGAAGCCATGGGAGATAGCGAAATTAAGAGTTGAAATAGATGAGAGTTCAGATGGCGAGAATTGAGAGGCCATGGGAGATGGCGAACCCAAGAGAATGGCTAAGATAAGTAAGGATGAGAAAATTGAGAAGTCACAGAGAAGTGACGAACCTAAGATTTGCAAGATAATAGAGAAAATAAGGCTCTTATATTGAGAAACTATACAGAAAATGACGGAAATATCTGAATTTTGGAGAGGCCATAGGGAAATTGGCAGACATAAAGCGCCTAAGGCCGTGGGGAATTGGTAAGAAATGGAGATAGGGGAGGAATTAGGAGAGACAGTTCCAGAGTAGGAACGATATTAATAGGAAACGTGGAGCGTAGAGATGTTACGGTGCTGCAAAGGTCTGAGAAGACTGCGAGAAGTTAATCTTCTCCGGTAACATAGAAGATAACACAAAGGGATAACTCCAGAGAGGGAAAAGAATAAATTACGGAGCAGAGGAAGATAAGAGTTAACTATGGACCTAAGGTGACCTAAGGTTGAGTATTAGATGGTGAGGTTTGGTCTAGAGAGAGATCGTGGCAAATTAAACTTAAAAGGGAGACTCCGGAAGAGCACGAGAGGATATAGCGGGGCTCAGGTGAATTTAAAAAAAAAAAAGTGGAGGCTTAAGGATACCAAATGGGTACAATGAGTACGGTCATAGACTAGAGTCAGTCGAGGGCTGAACTTATTTAGGTGATAGCGAGTGGAAGATGATAAGAAAAGGGGTTATATGTCGTATTTTAATTCAAATGTTTTTGAAAGTGTTGATGACTTTTTATTTCCATGTTTGAAAGCATTCGTTAGCATTAATGGTTAGTAGTTCCAGCATTAATGGTTAGTAGTTCCAGAAATAATGGTTAGTAGTTCCAGCATTAATGGTTAGTAGTTCCAGTTTCCATGGGAAAGGGGAGCTGTATTATTACATTGTTGTTTAGATTCTAGGTTTTTTTTCTTCAAAGAAGAAGACTATTGACAATGTTGCTATAAGCAACATTTTCTCTGAAGAGCCCAGGGATGAATATGTCACAGCATATGTTGTAGTAAAATCTGTGAGATAATCGCTTATTTCAGTAAGATTTTAGTCCTATGATGAATAAATACACCAGTCCTCAGGTGTCTGACTGGTTTCATGTTGTATTGGGTGTAAAGAATTGGAATTTTTGGGACATTTCGTACAACAGGGTTGCATGACCCCTGACCCCAATAATCTGGAGAAACTGAAAATAGCACCTAGGCCACAAACAAAGAAAGATGTGCGATCTTTTGTGTCGTTGTGTGGTTTCTACCAAAAGTACATAAAACATTTTAACTATATATGTGCTCCTCTGACGGATTTAACTCGAAAGGGACAACCTGATACAATAAACTGGTCCGCACAGTGTGAATTGGCGTACCAGGAGTTAAAAGAAAAACTCACAAGCAGGCCAGTATTGCAATTGCCTGACTTGAATCAAGAATTTGTCGTGAGAAGTGACGCAAGCAATGTGGGCCTGGGCGATACATTGTTGCAAAGGTCCTCCTCACAAGATGGGGAATTGAACCCAGTCGCTTATGCAAGCCGCAAGTTGAACAAGGCGGAAAAAAATTATTCAACAAGTGAGAAAGAATGTTTGGCGTTAATATGGGCTATAAAAAATTTTCAGATTATCTATATGGCAGGACATTTGTGGTCCAAACGGATCATTCACCTCTCGTATTCCTGTCACAAGCCAAGCATTAAAATTCCAGATTATTAAGATGGTCTTTATTATTACATCCATTCTCATTTCTGATTGAATATATTCCCGGCCCTCATAACGTCGGTGCAGATTTTTGAGTAGACATCATCTTGATGAAAATCAGAAGAAAACGTAGGACTTTATTTGCGCTAAGTTATCTCATAGATTGTAACCTGCAGTGGATGCATGTTTTAGGAATGGAGGTGTGTAGTAAAATCTGTGAGATAATCGCTTATTTCAGTAAGATTTTAGTCCTATCATGAATAAATACACCAGCCCTCAGGTATCTGACTGGTTTCATCTTCAACGCCAGTAGGGCGATGCCTTTTGTGCAGTGGGAATGCTAAGAAAAATGACCCGCCGTAAAAATCTAACACGCTTTAGTTTCGGTTTCGAAAACGTACAATAAAAAACGAAACGGGGGAAAAGCTTGTAATTAACGACTTGCCAGAACTGTGAGACCAAATTGGCGTTTGAATTAACGTAATATGTTAACTTTAACACTAACATTTGTAATAATTCGGACATTTCATAGTTGTAAGAACGAGACGATTATAATAATTAACGGAAAGCACTACCAAAGTTTTGAAAAACCCCTCTTAGCTCTGCACGCGATCTCTTTAATATATACACGCTGTGGGCAAAGCCAGCAGAGGCAAACACACAGACAATTTTTCAGTTCCTCCTAGCGGTAATATTCTGACGTCACTCAAACTAGTTGGTTTATTTGAATAGTGAGGAAAATGTTAGAGACGGGGGGAAGATGGCCGACTTGTGTAAAAATTTATATTTGACGATCGACAGTGACAAAATTGAAAATCTAAACCATACTGAAACTGACCATAAAAATCATATGGTAGTATAGCTTAGAGTTCCTTGAGCAAAAATATGTTTTTAAAAATATGGTGGTCCAAGTATTAGCCAAGTTATTGAGAAAATACTAAATGTCTACGAACGCTTAACCGGACAGACTGTTGTTCTTGCTCGTTACACATAACGTTATTGGGGACGCTAGTTTAAAAAAAAAGAGGCATTGTAGTAATTCAAATTCTATTAGTTGGTATAAGAGTATAGGAGTAAAAGGGGGAGAGATAGGAAAAATGTTAACTAAAACGAAACATCTTTTTCTATTGGTATAACTAATACAGACTGACCAATGGACTACGAGGCACATAGTTTGTTTGGAATTGTTTTGTTTTTTTCAAACTAAATTCAAAAAATTGTAGTAGTGCCTGCTTTCATTTTTCGGCTCTAATAGATATTGGCAAGAGGCATAGTGGTCTCGTGGCCATTTGACTAGAAAATTTTATTCAAACAACTACGTTGAGATCAGATGTGATAACTTGTAAAAGTAAATACTAATTCACTATCTGGACGGGGCAGAGCAAAACCGAGGCCATATTCTTTGCCAGTCATCGTTATTTGTGACATATTTCTCTGAACTAGTGGTAAGAATGCTTTATGTATTTACACGCTTGATTAAAACTGAAAAAGTCAGATACTGCTGTGGAAAAGTGAAGAACATGTCGGAAGCAAACATTATTGAGTCTTCACAATGAACTGTATTTGACTGTTGCATATTATTATAATTTTGTATTAAAATTTTGTATTGGAAATGTTAGGAAGCATCTGTGTTCTATAAACACTTTTCAACATGCCTAGAGTGTTTATAAGTTAGAAAAGAAAAGAAACAAAATTCGTATAAAAGGAGATGTGGTTACTCCACGTTATTGCATTGAAGCAAACTATGTAAAAGTACAGGGGCGTATCTGCCATAGGGACCCGTTGTGTGGTCACAGAAGGGTGTGAGTCATAAATTATGGGCTGATGCACATGAATGCACAAAAGGCTGACCCCATACCGTCATGTATATATAGGGATAAGAAGTTGTGATCAGGTTGAAAAGGCCAGGGTGTCTTTTTAATGCAGAGTTTTTATTTCCTGTTACCATCCGGTGACAGGAAACCTAATTGATAAGAGTATATAATTGATGTTCTTATCGCAGGTGCGGGTTAATGGTCATCACATTGTTGAAATGCTATTCGCTGGTGAAAGGTGTTATGATTGTCAACTCGCTAACCGACACAGGGTTGTACGTACAGGTCACCTGGTCCATAAAGTAGTGAGGCCCTGAACCGGTGATGTTGACAATGAGTGAAAGTATAAATGTCAATTACGCGAATGTGTGGAATGTTCTGAAGTTGACATGTTGATTAGAATACAATCATACACTCGTATTCAAGTCAATGATGTCCTGAACTGCTATTGACGTTTTCATATATTTATTGTGACACATACTCTGACATTACGGTTGACAGTCACTGGAACAAGTTGACACACACATTGTTGTATACGTGAAGAAATACATTGCATCTGGATATAATGGAATGGTCGTAGGCAAGCACATAGTATTCTGATCTGTCTATAGTCTCATTCCTTAGCTGACTAATCGCGTCAGCCAATAAATATTACTTAATAATGGCTCCTTATCAGACCCTCTTTTGCCTAAGTCTTACAAGCCTTAACTCCAGCAAATGTTCATGATAACGATCTTAAACCACCAGTAGTGGGGTTTTATTTTCCTTATAGATAACAGATCTCTATCATTTTAGATAATAAGGTTGTCCCTGTTCTCGATAGATGATTTTATTAAACTGGCAATGAGATCCAAGATGGCTTTACTTTTCAGTGAGCCTCGCTCACCCAAGGTGAAAATATGAAGCATAATTAAAGATGCTGTTCATACATAAATGTCCTGATTGGGTTCTGAATATTCTGCAATTAATAATGCTGGTCACATCAAATAACATAGGACTGCTAGGTAGCATATCATCTTCCTCTGTAGTCAATAATAAACTAGGCACGACGAAACGTCTGCCCATCTAGGCATTGCAGAAGGGTACATAAACTGGCTTCGTTACCTTGTTATTGAAATACACTGGCGAATAGCTCGCACCATCTTTTGGCGTTAGGAACAAACACTGGGGAGAATTACCGACATAACAGTCATATAGAGAAACTATCTCCTTTCCCCAAATAAACCACGGAAAGGTCCCATCTTCGGACTTCCCTGGTACAGACCAGCCATCGCAGAAAAAACATAACGGAAGACCCTTTTCAAAACACACCCGGTCTGGGCATGCGTTAAAGATCACCTCTGAACTATATATTCAAGTGGGACAACTAAATATTACATTCATACGAAGCAAATACAGAGTATTCGCCCTTTGTCTAGAGTTCTAATCTCAGACTCAAAATATTATTACCAAATATTTCCAAACATAACAAGTATACAAACAAATAAATATCTTCCTATATATATACATCTCTATCTTCATTGTCCCCAGTAATCTGTTGGTAACACTGATGAGTGGGTGTAAAGTCTCCATTATAAAGTTTAAGCTGTCAGCTGATAGCCTGAAGGAGCTTACGTGTGGGTGCTGATCTACATTGTCTCTACATTGATATACTGACGTATATTCGACCGATCAAGAATCCCAGGTGACAAGTTATCAGCTGGGACCTCTGACATTTCTTCCTAAGAAACTAGTTCCTATCAAAATAACATTGAATTATATGGGGCTTGATGAAAACTACAGTTCCTCATAACAAATGACAATCACTAGCAACTATTAAAGTAGTAGTCTGTGAATACACCTACAGGAACTCTATATTAACAATATATTCATAGGACCAAGAGTCCATATTTTTAGTTAAAGCATTATATGTAAATATATTTCCTCATTTTCAAAGACCTGTCCAAAAGAAGTTGGCGGGACAGGCAGATTAAATTGTATAAAGAAAAAAACGTTCAAATTGTAAAAGAAAACTTCAACCGCCGTCTTATTCATTTTCTTTAATGAGTTAAAGTGTATTGTATTGATGTACCATCATTTTCATTTCACCCCTAGACACTAGAGACATCATACACCAGCCACTAGAATCAAAATACTGACTGTGTGAGATCTAGGGAGGTAGCGTTAGTGTTACGGTATATGATATTAACGCCGTCTGCTAAAGGTTATCAGACGTGCAATTGTAAAGGTTAAGGCATTTAATATATTGCGATAGATGTTCCAATTATTGAACGCTCCATACACGATCGATTATGACGTGTATAGCGTTGTTTGGGTCACAGTCGGTAACTAAGAAACGCTACCCTTTGTTACTTGACCGCCAAGCTGAATAGCTGCGTTTTTCTAACCTTCCAATTCCATGGCATGATATAGCCATTTATATATGCATTTTTTGATGGACCAGGGTCAGTCCTAGAACTCTATATGAGAGGAAAATTTATGGAGGTTAGTATTTAACTAGAATTCTCAGAAGGAGAAGAATAATCGTCAAATTCATATGAAATATTCAGACTCGCAGTCTCACTGTCGGCAGGTAGCCATGTCTAGCTGCGCGTGCATATAGCTGTGATGTTCTGACGACAATACTGCATTGTATCCTTAAACGGACATTGACACGTAAACCAGCAGTCTACGTTATTGATTAATTTATGCATGACTTATATGGACTTATGCTCTACTCCTATTTGAAATGATCATCCTGTGTGTACAACTGTGAATTAAATGTATGGACTCAATGAAATGACTTATCAAATCAATCGTATTCCAAGGTTCAAGTATTGTTTGGAATCTTTCACCCCCGCATTCGCTTAATCTTCCATCGAAGGCACGATGCACTATCACTGAATAAAAAAACTAACATATCAAGGAAAAAACAATGGCCAGAAATTTATAATTGTTTTATTCACATCACATGGAACATTGTTCAGAGCAAACCACCTTGCAACAGTGAAAGTATTCCACAGTCGACAAGAAACTTTTATCTGTGATATGGGCAATAACTAAACTCGAAAAGTTCCTGCTTGGTGCTCCCTTCACCATACAGACGGACCAACGTGCTGTAGCATCCTTGCGTCGATCTAACCATAAAAGCTAGAAACTCGCCAGATATGCAATCATCCTACAGCCATTTGAATTCTCCATTGAACATATTCCTGGCACTGAAAACATTGTGGCGGATGCGTTGTCACGTAATCCTATTGACGACGAATAATCAACATTAACATTCCTAAAACATATCAACTATAAGAGAACTAACCTTGCCTTCAATTTAAACTTTATAAACACTATATGCATCACAGAATTGAACTAAAAGACAATCAAGGTATACATATTGTCATTGAAACTTCGTCTAACGTCCATACACGATATATGAATATTCGTTGAACAATCATGGAACAATATCTGACGACAAGTCGAACTTATTATCCTATGTGCACTTAATTCTTGGATGCTGTGATAAATGACATTTCTTTCCAACGTAAACGTTTGAACATTTTTGCCTAAAAGAATTCATTAGGATCAACACTACGGATGGATCATCATATCCTATACTAATTAATTGGTTAACTTAACTTCTCAATTGAATTATTATCAATAAAATGAAATGTGAGAAAAAATGAAATGAAAGAACGAAATATAAAAAGAAGAAATTATGAAAAGAGAAAATAAATCTCACACAAGTATTAAATTAATATTTTTTTAATGTACCTATACATTATTTAGTTAGTTAAATTAGATAGTTATTATTCACTAACACTTAACACACACAATTAAGTTAAACTTATATTCGAATTTCTTTCTATTTCTTCTCACTTATTTTGTCTTTTCTTCTCTCATAACATCGCGTTACATTAGAACCTTAATAATTTAACTCTTAGTTTAATTAATTAATTTAATGTTAATTAGTCAAATTAATTCCTATATGACATACTAATACGACAGACCTTACTTTAATTTAATTCTATCATTCACCGTTAACATTGGACATTTTATTTAGTTGATATAATAATATGTATAATTGATATATAATGTGATTAATGTTAGATGATGATAAAGTCCTGCTTTTTATTCCAGTTAATGATATCCACCAAAAAATAGACATAAGTGGATGGAAGCAGACATCATCATCATCAGTTGATAAGATCTCTATGGTGTTGTTTGCTCCACTGTAGTGTATGGAATGTCAACTTGACCTACGCAGTGGTGTGTAGACATGGATTGAGTGTATAATGTGCGAATGATAATAAGGGTTCGTGGTGTTGACAAATGTTCTTTTCTCACACTCATGTATGGCTGGAAGTCATCGACACCAACGACTGTGTACCTTTACTAAAGTTTAATTGGACGTACACACTCGACAGCACAGATAGTGACAAATCACAGGTTGGCATAATACATCATGGTACAGTGGATAAATGGTCTTGCAATGTTACATGGGCACTCATGTAGAATAATAGTATAAAGGACTGTCAGTAGCCAAGCCCTCAGTATCGCCCATACATATATATCATCTGACTTCACTGACTGAGCACGTCAGCTTATAAACAATATTTCAGATGGCTTCTAAACCTAATCTCGTTTAGCGACGATTCTCCAACATAATGTTCAGCACATATTTTTCCATATAATAATATTGAACCGCTAATAATGGGTTCTCATGTGTAGCAGTGATCTCTGGACTAAACAAGCGATAATACGGGCATCCCTTTTCTCTTCTTGAAAGTCACTACATGTTTGGTTCCAAGATGGCTTCACTCGTGAGCTGTCACTCACGTTTGGATACAGATAATGAATCTGTCCTAAAGTTAGTCATTCATAAAACATTTCATTGCTCTGTAGATTTGATCATGAACAATTGACTGCATTCTACAGGATATAGTGCTGCTAGGAATCGAAGTCGTTTTCATCGAGTCAAATATATTCTCTTAGACATTCAAATCGTACCTATCGAAAATGGTGGCTTCGACGAGAGTTCATAAGAGTATCTTTTATTACCTTGGTATCAGAAATATGATTCTGCCATTCCTTGGCAATACGAATAAACACTGGGGTAAAGCATACACGATAGGTCTAGACGACTATCACTTTCCCCACAAATACTGAGATCACTTTTTCCCGGCGACAAGCCGACATAGAAAAACACAGTGCCCATCAGGACGAAGCCAAATCACACCACTCTCTAGCGACACATCCGCCGAATAGCCTTTGACCTCTCTAGAGACAACAGAACATATAGTTCGACTTAGATATGTAAAGATATACAGATATAAGACAGACTCGTCCTACTCAGACAAACAATACACATAAATTCAGGCCATAGATATTCTGAAGCAAGAACAATCTATTATTACCCAAACAACGAATAAATCGCAGTAAAATGGATTCATCCGCGGAGTTCGATCGAAGAGACGGCACAACTTTCAAGGGAAGTAACTCAATAATGACTTTCCCTTAAGCACTAAAAATTTACCTATTTTGTTTACAAAATATTTGCGAACATAACAAGTATACTAATGTATAATATTGTAAGATATCAAAGACTGCACGTAACAGTCTTACCACACCTCCCGGGAAAAAAAAATGGAACATTTTTTTTTTTTTGAAATACATCTAGGAGCAACGTACAATAGGCTCACAACGCATGAATAATGCGCAGATGAAAATATCAGGAATACCTATAACGCCTAATATGAGGCTAAGTCGACTTATGGAGCGACTGGTGAGAATGTGTCTCATAAACTGAGAGAAATTATTTCTCTACAAGTATATTTTTCCAGGAAGGTGTCATCAAAGTATAATACAATTCTGGCAATTACACAATGCCTAAAAAATTCATATCATCATTTCGTATTAGATATCTTAAATTTATGATTTATGAAGAAAAAATCATCAAAGCACAGCGGTGAATAAACATCAATGAACCGCTATGTAGTGATACAATCATTATATTATTAAATTACAAATGTGTATCTATCATGATATAGAAAAGGAACTACTATAGAACTAGACATATCAAGAAGTCTAAGCCCTAATAGTTATGTGGAATCATGTGGGCATCTTGACAGAATGTCTGCCATCACATTATCTGATCCACGAATAGCTCGCACAGAGAAATGAAAAGGTTGAAGAGCAATTGCATATCGAGTAGACCTCGAGCTCTTCAAATTCTTACTCTGTATAGCAGTAAGAGCTTTTTGGTCGGTTTCTACTATGAAATGTGCGCCTAGAAGGAATCTCTGTAGTTTGAGGATCGACCAAACCATAGCTAATAGCTCACGGTCTAAAACCGAATAATTCCTTTCTGCCGCATTAAGTTTTCTGGAAATATACATTACAGGATGCAGAGTTCCAGAGTACTCTTGCATTAGTGCCGCTCCAATCCCAGTGGATGAAGCGTCACTACGAAGAACGAATGTCTTATCTTTAGTGGGTAGCACTAAAATAGGTGGTGTTGAAAACAATGTTTTAATCTTATCCAGAGAGCATTGGCATTCCTGAGACCAGTGGACCACATTAGGCGAACCTTTCTTTAGAAGTGTTGAGAGAGGTGCCATGATAGAGGATAGATTCTGAATGAATCTGCCATAAAATTGAATAAGACCTAACAGACTTCTCACCTGTTTTTTAGTCTTAGGGATTGAGATGTTAAGTATCTTACTAGTATTATGGTCCTCTGTCTTTAGGAAACCATGACCAACTCGGTGGCCTAGGAAAGAAATTTCGCTAAAACCAATATAGGCTTTAGAGGGTTTCGCTGTCAGGTTGTGCTCACGCAAAGTAGACAGCAATTCATCTAACCCTGAATAGTGATCTTCCCAAGTATCGCTGAAAAGACAGATGTCGTCTAGATATGCAATGACATCTGACCGATAAGATAGGATTCGGCGCATCATGCGTACGAATGTAGCTGGTGCGTTCATAAGACCGAAAGGCATAAAATTCCATTGGAACAAACCTCTAGGTGTTGAAAAAGCCGTGAGAGGTTTGGCGCGTTCAGATAAAGGAACTTGCCAATATCCTTTAGACAAATCAAGTTTAGTGAAAAAATGAGATTTGGAGAGTCGAGTAAGTAGCTCTTCCAGTAAAGGCATAGGTTCGGCATCGAACTTCGTTACTTGATTCAATTTTCGATAGTCAACGCAAAGACGTATGTTATTGTCTTTTTTACGCACAATAACCATCGGCGAAGAATATGCAGAGGTGGATGGTTCGATTATTTTCAAATCTATCATCTCATCCAACTCTTTCTCGACCTGTGCTTGAAAATGTATAGGTATAGGATAAGGTCTAACCCTAATAGGAGTATGGTCAGTTAGAACAATGTCATGTTCAATGACATTCGTTTGTCCAGGGATGTCAGTGAGTACATCCTGAAATGTTTGCAACATAGTTGAAACTTGTCGCTGTTCTCCTAGAGACAAATCAGGAGAGACAGTAACGTTCTTCCATGATTCACTAGAATGAAGTGGGATCATTGGAAGAGGAAGATTTACATCTGAAAAACTTGTTTCCTCATCCTGTATCACGGACAGTGATGAGTAATGACCATGTTGTACTGGAGAATTGTCCGTTGCTTGGAAAATGGGTTGCAAATAATCCGGACGTTCATGGAATTCAGTAAGCATATTGATGTGGAAGGTTTTATGCTTCCCATCAATATCGACAATATAGTCGACATCGGAAATTTTCGATATTATATCGTACGGACCTTTCCAAGAAATAAGTAATCTGTTTTCCCTACAAGGTAGTAATACAAATGCTTTGTCACCAGGACAAAGTTGTCGTAAGCATCTCTTCTTATTGGCAAATTGCCTTGCCTTCTGTTTCGCAAATTCAGAAGAAGAAGTTGCTAATTTGCATGCTTCGATAATTTTTTGTCTCAACGCGATGACATATTCGTAGGATGACTTTGTGTCATCGTCAATATTGTCAGATGTTATGAGATCGTGAAGCAACGACATAGGGCCACGCGGACGCGCGCCAAAGACGAGTTCAAAGGGAGAAAATCCCGTATGTTCATTGGGTACCTCTCTGTAAGCGAAGAGGGCCGCAGGTAAAACTCTGTCCCAGTCTTGAGGATGATCCTCAGTTATCTTCCCCAGTAAGTTTTTAAGTGTTCTATTAAGGCGTTCGACCATACCATTAGACATTGGATGGTAGATACTACTTAAAGATCTATCTATCTGCAGAGTAGACATTACTTGAGACATGGTATCTGATATTAGTTGGGTGCCATGGTCTGACAATATCTCTCCGGGGAACCCCAGACGAGAAAATATAAGCCAAAGAGCATCTGCAATATCAGCAGTAGTAATGCTCTTCAGAGGAATAGCCTCTGGCCAACGTGTGCACATATCAACACACGTCAAGATAAACTGATGTCCTCTGGCAGACTTGATCTTAAATGGACCAATAATGTCTATGGCCATTTTTTGGAACGGCCGAATAGGAATGTCCGCCGCCTGAATGGGTGCAGCATGCCGTGGACCTTTGGATTTAACTTCCTGACATACTTTACAAGATCGACAATAAATCCGTATGTCCTTGTTTACCAATGGCCAAAAGAAAGCCGCAAGGACTCTTGACTTAGTACGGGAAAAACCCATGTGTCCAGCACACTGAGAGTCGTGAGCGTGCTGCAAAATTTTAACTCTCAAATTCTTGGGAACCAGGATTTGAGAATGACTTGACGTAATGGAGTCTTGAACCATACGTACAAGTACGCCATTCTTCTTTGTAATCCACGATTTACGACTTGTGTCTTTATTCGGATCACCTTTAGTTGCAAGAATGAAGAATTTCTTCAGAGTGGGATCATCTTCTTGCTGTTTTATAAACGAGTCACGAGAAATTACCAAGGGATTATCTTGGTTATGCACTTCATTATCTTCAGTAGATGAAGTTTGAGGCATATTAAGAGCCTGAGCTCTAGTGACTACAGCGTTAGCAATCTGCATGTTTTGCCTTTCCCACGTGGAAATTTGTTGCGGAGTGCATTCTTTGACTCCATGAATGCGACCGATGATGAGGTCAGCGATCGGATTCGGAAGAAGACATGCGTGTACATCTCCTGTAAAGAAAGGAGTAGCAATCCTAATGATAGCAGTAGAGTATTTCTCTAATGCGCCGCCAAATGTTACACATTTGACTACTTGTCCAGTGGCACGGGAAGGATCTACGAGTGACTGCCTAACACCAATTGTGGTGCATCCAGAATCAAATAGCACAGAGACTGGATTGTTATTCACTAAACCCTTATGTAAGACAAGAGAACCTCTTCCATCATGCGCGACTGATGCCGGAAGAGCAGGAAGAGGATGGCCACAGCTTAAAGTAGACACTGTGGTTGGCTCAAATAACGTTTTGCATTGGGGGCACTGAGATGCTCTCCCAAAATCAAAAGCGGCACATGCCATATTACTAGCATCATTATTATCTTTACTCTGTTTATAGGCTTCATGGGACTCTTGTTGTGCAGAGTTTGCCTGAAAATGTGGTTTATGTCTTTTGTTTTGAGATCTACCTCGGTTATTATCACCTCTGTAGTTATTGTTACCTCTATTGTAACCCCTATTTGGGTTTGAGTCATAGTTCCCTTGGTTACCATTATCATATTCATTATAATGAGTATCTCTGTAATTATGATCTTGTTGACTCCAAGACGGATAACCCTGATAGTTTCTATAATTACTTCCTCTACGGAAATTCCTATAATTATGACCACCCCTGTGTCGAGAGCTATCAGCTCGTCTCCAGTTCTTTGAAGAAGAACCCTGAAATGATTGGTTACCTTGGTTTTGATAACTATTATGGTTACCTTTTTTATCAAATCTGTTTTGAGGTCCCTGAAATCTGTGTGAATAATTGGGATTGTATGGTGTTGCTGAAGCAACTGGCATACTCTCCTTAATCTTAGTGTTGCCAAAAGTCACGTCGGGGTGTGCAGTGACATATTGGGAACAATATTCTTCCATTTCTTTTAGAGATTTGGGTTTACGCTCATGTATAAATTCAAGGAAAGGTTTGTTCACACATGACATAATCTTATCTCTGAGCAACAAATCCATAAGTCCTTCATACGTTTTTTCTGTTTTGGAAAGCTCAATCCAACGATCAACTGTGAGACGTGCCTTTGCAGTGAATTCTGAGAATTCTACACCCGTCTCAGGCACCATCGTTTTAAATAAAAGGCGATAGCCTTCCTCACTTAGCTGATATTTTTTTATCAAAGCCGCCCTAATGACATCATAATTATCCTTATCTGCTTCTCCTACAAGGCATAATCTAGTCAAAGATTCACCTTTCAAGTTTTCTGATAATTGATTAGCGTATTGTGATTTATCCACATTATGTGTACGACAAGAACGTTCAAATCTATCCAGCCAGAATGTAATATCGTCACTGGACTGATTGAACGGTGGAACCTTAACCTTGTAAGTAGAAGGTTTACCATTACCACTAGATGCCTGATTAACATTACTCATACTTGTCAATCTCAATTTCTCTAACTCAAATTCATGTTCTCTTATTGCTTTTTTCTCTTCAGCATCTAATCTTTTTTGTTCAGCCTCCCTGTCTAATCTTTTTTGTTCAGCTTCCCTGTCTAATCTTTTTTGTTCAGCTTCACTGTCTAATCTTTTTTGTTCAGCTTCACTGTCTAATCTTTTTTGTTCAGCAGCAGCTTCTCTTTCTAATTTTTTTTGTTCAGCTTCAAATCTCCTTTCCTCCACCTGCATCTGCAATTTCTTTTGTTCAGCAGCAGCCTCAGCTTCTCTTTCTAATCTTTTCTCTTCTGCCATAGCTCTTCTCTCTTCTGCAGCTAATGCTTTGTCATATTGAGCAACTGCCCATTGTTCTAATTGTTGACCAGTCTTATCAAGGGCTTTCCCTTGTGTAATGAAGTATTCTAATGTAGACATGATGTCTAACAATAATACTAATCACCTGAAATAATAATAATACCACAAGTTCTTAATGACTTGATTAATCAGTATACTATCCCAATATCTGTGGGTCACAAGCCTTAATAAGGTCTTGTATAATAGTAATAATAATCAGGTACTGGTTTATACCATAATCCAAGTGCAGTGCACAGGCAATTGTGTCTTATGAAATATACCTATATAAAACATATGTCAACCAACAGAATACATAAAGTACAAATAGGACTGACAATACAAGAACGTTTGCAGAAATCAAAATAAATCAAATAGGGAAATCAATGAAAATAATCACTGAATCTGCAAAGAATAACAACACAAATGACGTCACAATATATGAATATAAATTGTGAATAGAACTGAAAGATAGAAAAGGTTAGACCAACAAATTACAAACAAATCAAAACAAAACTAAAGAACAAAGAAATATTACAAAAATAACAATAATTACAGACTTCACAGCTAACACAAAAGCAACAGTTGTCGCAGCAAATTTTCAATCAAGAAAATTGCACCTATAGAAAACGCCCACAACGGACCCTCTATGACGTGGGATATTCTGTTGTGAGGACGCCGCCCAACCTTAAACACAACCCGCTGACATAGAAACTAACATACTATACAAACAAATAACATGTAAACATAAATATATATAAATTATGTGTATGATAGTATGTGTTGCAAAATAGGCTCAGTTTTACAGTAATGGCAAAGTTATTTTTATGAAAATAAACAAACTGCCACTTTATTCAATTAAACATTCTGGCCTTAAATATTAAAGTTCATATATAGAAAACAAGAAGATCCATCGATGAAAATAGGACTTCTTAGTTCACTAATACTGTCTTCCTGTTAATATTGACAAGAATTGATCCAACTGTTCTGTGAAACTCTGTAATGTCTAATGTAAAAATGTCAACAACGCTGACCTACATACTGCATTCACTTGACAGGTCACGTGACGAAGTGTTGACAAAGAGCAAACCAATACTGCAAGTGTGTCGTATCAGCCACAGGAAACGGTCTGGTATCGGTAATCTGTTGACTTCTGAACTTCTGCGAGGTCAAACCCAGAAAGCTGGTCCACCAGTTGATAAAGTCCTTCTTTTTATTCCAGTTAATGATATCCACCAAAAAATAGACATAAGTGGATGGAAGCAGACATCATCATCATCAGTTGATAAGATCTCTATGGTGTTGTTTGCTCCACTGTAGTGTATGGAATGTCAACTTGACCTACGCAGTGGTGTGTAGACATGGATTGAGTGTATAATGTGCGAATGATAATAAGGGTTCGTGGTGTTGACAAATGTTCTTTTCTCACACTCATGTATGGCTGGAAGTCATCGACACCAACGACTGTGTACCTTTACTAAAGTTTAATTGGACGTACACACTCGACAGCACAGATAGTGACAAATCACAGGTTGGCATAATACATCATGGTACAGTGGATAAATGGTCTTGCAATGTTACATGGGCACTCATGTAGAATAATAGTATAAAGGACTGTCAGTAGCCAAGCCCTCAGTATCGCCCATACATATATATCATCTGACTTCACTGACTGAGCACGTCAGCTTATAAACAATATTTCAGATGGCTTCTAAACCTAATCTCGTTTAGCGACGATTCTCCAACATAATGTTCAGCACATATTTTTCCATATAATAATATTGAACCGCTAATAACGGGTTCTCATGTGTAGCAGTGATCTCTGGACTAAACAAGCGATAATACGGGCATCCCTTTTCTCTTCTTGAAAGTCACTACATGTTTGGTTCCAAGATGGCTTCACTCGTGAGCTGTCACTCACGTTTGGATACAGATAATGAATCTGTCCTAAAGTTAGTCATTCATAAAACATTTCATTGCTCTGTAGATTTGATCATGAACAATTGACTGCATTCTACAGGATATAGTGCTGCTAGGAATCGAAGTCGTTTTCATCGAGTCAAATATATTCTCTTAGACATTCAAATCGTACCTATCGAAAATGGTGGCTTCGAACGAGAGAGTTCACAAGAGTATCTTTTATTACCTTGGTATCAGAAATATGATTCTGCCATTCCTTGGCAATACAAATAAACACTGGGGTAAAGCATACACGATAGGTCTAGACGACTATCACTTTCCCCACAAATACTGAGATCACTTTTTCCCGGCGACAAGCCGACATAGAAAAACACAGTCCCCATCAGGACGAAGCCAAATCACACCACCCTCTCTAGCGACACATCCGCCGAATAGCCTTTGACCTCTCTAGAGACAACAGAACATATAGTTCGACTTAGATATGTAATGATATACAGATATAAGACAGACTCGTCCTACTCAGACAAACAATACACATAAATTCAGGCCATAGATATTCTGAAGCAAGAACAATCTATTATTACCCAAACAACGAATAAATCGCAGTAAAATGGATTCATCCGCGGAGTTCGATCGAAGAGACGGCACAACTTTCAAGGGAAGTAACTCAATAATGACTTTCCCTTAAGCACTAAAAAATTACCTATTTTGTTTACAAAATATTTGCGAACATAACAAGTATACTAATGTATAATATTGTAAGATATCAAAGACTGCACGTAACAGATGACTATGACAAATAGTTAGTTGACATGACCGCAACACGGTTCTACTCAGAACATCGTCGGCCATATGTCACAATTGTGTTAAATTTTTTGAAAAATTGTTAAGTCGGATAGATCTTGAAAAAAAATCTATCGATTTTTTTTCCCCGGTGTACAGGGAATTGTTACGGTATATGATATTAACGCCGTCTACTAATTTTTAACAGGGGATTAGTTAATTGATCCGTCGTCTCAGTGCTGAGGGATTCAGGATCCACAACGATTGGTGTACGACAGTCGCTGGTACATCCTAGCTGTGCAACGGGGGAATATGTCCGTTGCATGACTTTTGGGGGAACTATTGAGTTTTACCCCACAGCTATTATTCATGTTAACACACCTTTTTTCACAGGGAACGTAAAAGTATGTATGCTAAAAAAGCCTATAGCTGATCTGATGGTTGGTCGTATACACGGCAGTAAAGATTGTACTCCAGATGAGATTATAGAATGGGAGAAACATAACCTATGCACTGGAAACGCCGTGACGACTAGAGCGCAGACTCAACTCATGGAGAAAGTTGATGATAATAAAATGGATGCCGACAACCAAGAGGAATTTAAAGTCAATTCACCTATTGACAGGGAAACATTTGCAACCAAACAAAAAGAGGATAAATCTTTAAAAAAATTTTTTAAGCTGGTTGATAAAGTTGACAATCTATCCTCAGGTAATAATAACAAACATTGTTTTGTTATTAAAAATGACATATTGATTAGATGTTTTAATGACAAATCACAAATGAAACAACAAGTTATGGTCCCGTATACTTTTAGACGGTACATTCTTCAACATGCACATGACTCACATTGTGCTGGACATATGGGATATACTCGAACACGATCTCGAGTACTGTCTTCATTCTTTTGGCCAGGAGTGTCAAGAGATATTTCGCAGTATGTACGTTCCTGTACTACATGCCAAGAAGTGAAAGCACGTGGAGCTTTTCACACGGCGCCTATTCAGGCTTGCGATATCTCAGTAAGACCGTTTGACAAGATGGCAATAGATATTATTGGTCCATTGCTACCATCGGCCAGAGGACATAGATTCGTCCTTACGTGCATTGATTTGTGCACACGATGGCCAGAAGCTATCCCATTAAAGACCACCACTACCACAGATGTAGCTGATGCACTACATCTCATCTTTTCTAGAATAGGGTTTCCTAGAAAACTTTTATCAGACCATGGGTCACAGTTTATATCTGACACCATGAAGGAAGTCATGAAAACTTGGAACATTGATAGGAATTTAAGTAGTATTTATCATCCTATGAGTAATGGTGCGGTTGAAAGACTTAACCGTACACTTAAACAACTACTACATAAGGTTACTGCTAAGCACCCTCATGACTGGGACAGAGCACTCCCAGCTGTTCTATTTGCTTATCGGGAGGTACCGCATGAACAAACTGGCTTCTCTCCCTTTGAATTAGTTTTTGGTGCTCCCCAAGAGGTCCTATGGGACTAATAAAAGACTTATTAATTGACGCGGAGATGACTCAGGACACTCAGTCATCTTACGAGTACGTGATTAATCTTCGGAAGAACATTATTGAGTCTTGCCAGTTGGCAACAGCTTCTTCTGAGGCTGCAAAAGCTAAGGCTCGATCTCTACAAAATAGGTCTCGACGATTACGCCAATTATTCCCAGGCGACGAGGCTTATGTGTTACTTCCTCACAATAACAATAAATTATTGATATCTTGGAATGGTCCTTACAAAGTCATTGATAAAATTTCCGACGTTGATTACGTCTTAGATATCAAGGGACACAAAAAGATATTTCATATTAACATGCTCAAGCAATTTCATACACGTCCTGAACACTTACAGTCAATTTTTCATGAACTAGATGACAACACAGTATCTACTTGTTATTATTCTAACTTATCTGTCATCCAGGAAGAAGAATCTTCTTTTCCTGAGGTACAGTTACCGTTACCGGTACCAGTAGTTCAACCTACTGAATCTTGGCGGGATGTAACCATCTCTTCAACGGTTACACCGCAACAGCGTCTACAGATTGCTAATCTATTACAATCTTATCCAGATGTATTGACCGACGTCCCGGGTCGCACATCGGCTATCAGTCATGACATTACTCTCAATGATGATACACCTATTCGTGTACATCCCTATTCTGTTCCTTTACATTTCCTTGCTAAAACTACTAAGGAACTTGAACAGATGTTGTCTCTGGGAATCATTGAGACTAGTAATTCGCCATTCTCTTCTCCATTAGTGATTGTCCGGAAGAAGGACAATAACATCAGACTATGTGTTGATTATAGAAAATTAAATGCTAAGACTATAGTTGACAGCGAACCACATCCACTTATCGACGACTTACTGCCACGTCTATCCAACGCAACTATATTTAGTAAGATAGACTTAACTAAAGGTTATTGGCAGATACCACTGACCGAAAAGGCTAAGTACTACACCGCATTTTCCACTCCACAAGGTCTATACCAGTGGAATGTGATGCCTTTTGGGCTTGTTAATGCGCCAGCTACCTTCATTCGCCTGATGCGACAAATTTTATCAGGTAGACCAGACGTTATTACATATATTGACGACATATGCTTGTTTAGTTCGTCGTTTGAGGAACATGTTTCGGGACTTAGATATGTTTTCGACACTCTAAGGAATTATCATCTAACTGCTAAACCTACAAAGGTGCAAATCGCGTGTAATGAGATAACCTTTTTGGGACATATCATTGGATCGGGATATATCCGAACGTTACCTAGTACAGTCTCCAAAATTCTAAACATAGCAGTTCCTCAGACGAAGAAACAGGTCAGGAGTTTGTTAGGACTTGTTCAATATTACAGTAGATTCATACCAAACTTGTCATCCATCACGGCTGTATTGTCTTCATTGTTAAAAAAAGACATGCCGGTGAAGGTGACATGGACTGGTACATGCAATGAAACTTTCAACAAAATTATAAATTTGTTCTCGCATGAACCAATTTTAAGACTTCCCGATGCTTCCAAAAGATTTTTCTTACGAACAGATGCTAGTAACTACGGCATTGGTGCATGCCTGCTCCAGAACCATGATGGCATTCTACATCCTACCTTATATATTTCAAGAAAGCTAAAGCCGGCAGAAACAAAGTATTCCACAGTCGACAAGGAACTTTTATCTGTGATATGGGCAATAACTAAACTCGAAAAGTTCCTGCTTGGTGCTCCCTTCACCATACAGACGGACCAACGTGCTGTAGCATCCTTGCGTCGATCTAACCATAAAAGCCAGAAACTCGCCAGATATGCAATCATCCTACAGCCATTTGAATTCTCCATTGAACATATTCCTGGCACTGAAAACATTGTGGCGGATGCGTTGTCACGTAATCCTATTGACGACGAATAATCAACATTAACATTCCTAAAACATATCAACTATAAGAGAACTAACCTTGCCTTCAATTTAAACTTTATAAACACTATATGCATCACAGAATTGAACTAAAAGACAATCAAGGTATACATATTGACATTCAAACTTCGTCTAACGTCCATACACGATATATGAATATTCGTTGAACAATCATGGAACAATATCTGACGACAAGTCGAACTTATTATCCTATGTGCACTTAATTCTTGGATGCTGGGATAAATGACATTTCTTTCCAACGTAAACGTTTGAACATTTTTGCCTAAAAGAATTCATCAGGATCAAGACTACGGATGGATCATCATATCCTATACTAATTAATTAGTTAACTTAACTTCTTAATTGAATTTTTATCAATAAAATGAAATGTGAGAAAAAAATGAAATGAAAGAACAAAAAAAGAGAACGAAATATAAAAAGAAGAAATTATGAAAAGAGAAAAAAATCTCACACAAGTATTAGATTAATATTTTTTTTTAATGTACCTATACATTATTTAGTTAGTTAAATTAGATAGTTATTATTCACTAACACTTAACACACACAATTAAGTTAAACTTATATTCGAATTTCTTTCTATTTCTTCTCACTTATTTTGTTTTTTCTTCTCTCATAACATCGCGTTACATTAGAACCTTAATAATTTAACTCTTAGTTTAATTAATTAATTTAATTTTAATTAGTCAAATTAATTCCTATATGACATACTAATACGACAGACCTTACTTTAATTTAATTCTATCATTCACTATTAACATTGGACATTTATTTAGTTGATATAATAATATGTATAATATTGATATATAATATGATTAATGTTAGATGACTATGACAAATAGTTAGTTGACATGACCGCAACACGGTTCTACTCAGAACATCGTCGGCCATATGTCACAATTGTGTTAAATTTTTTTGAAAAATTGTTAAGTCGGATAGATCTTGAAAAAAAATCTATCGATTTTTTTTTCCCCGGTGTACAGGGAATTGTTACGGTATATGATATTAACGCCGTCTGCTAAAGGTTATCAGACGTGCAATTGTAAAGGTTAAGGCATTTAATATATTGCGATAGATGTTTCAATTATTGAACGCTCCATACACGATCGATTATGACGTGTATAGCGTTGTTTGGGTCACAGTCGGTAACTAAGAAACGCTACCCTTTGTTACTTGACCGCCAAGCTGAATAGCTGCGTTTTTCTAACCTTCCAATTCAATGGCATGATATAGCCATTTATATATGCATTTTTTGATGGACCAGGGTCAGTCCTAGAACTCTATATGAGAGGAAAATTTATGGAGGTTAGTATTTAACTAGAATTCTCAGAAGGAGAAGAATAATCGTCAAATTCATATGAAATATTCAGACTCGCAGTCTCACTGTCGGCAGGTAGCCATGTCTAGCTGCGCGTGCATATAGCTGTGATGTTCTGACGACAATACTGCATTGTATCCTTAAACGGACATTGACACGTAAACCAGCAGTCTACGTTATTGATTAATTTATGCATGACTTATATGGACTTATGCTCTACTCCTATTTGAAATGATCATCCTGTGTGTACAACTGTGAATTAAATGTATGGACTCAATGAAATGACTTATCAAATCAATCGTATTCCAAGGTTCAAGTATTGTTTGGAATCTTTCACCCCCGCATTCGATTAATCTTCCATCGAAGGCACGATGCACTATCACTGAATAAAAAAACTAACATATCAAGGAAAAAACAATGGCCAGAAATTTATAATTTTTTTATTCACATCACATGGAACATTGTTCAGAGCAAACCACCTTGCAACAGTTAGGTTCCCTGATCAATATATCATCATCATCATCATTCTTTTATAGTCAGGGACCTACATGTGCTTGACCTCACACAGTTACCACAGACACAACTATCCTTCTTGTTAGGTATAACATCTTAACCTCCCCAGCAAAATTACATTTGCTTCATATGTGACCTACAGCTAATGATGACGCAAAATCGAGAATTTAGGAAGAGTATGGGCAATTGGATAAGTATTACACTATCGATTCTTATACCTAGTGGTTTAGTTAGAGATTAAGAAAAAAAAACAAATGTAGACAGATGTTGTAGAAAAAAAAATGAAGGTTGAAGCTGGAGAACAAGCTGGAAGATGAAAATTTCGCTGACATTACCACTCACAAAAAAGTACTACCACTATATGATTATGAATAAAATGGCCGATAATGAGCAGAATCTGTGACATACTGAGGTATTAAGTCCACGGAGCGTGATAGTAATAGTAATGTCAAGCAAGTTGACAAATACTGTGGAGATGAGGGAGGTTAACTTGATGGTGGGGTGGAAGTGGTTGACAACGTCGATGAAGAGGGATAAATGAGTCTCGGACATATCTGTGAGACCTATGCCATCATCGATATATCTGCGGTAAAACCCGGGGAAAGGACCGGAGTATTGTTGCAATATCTGATGCTCTAAGTGGCCCATGAACAGGCAGGTACAGCTAGGACCCATCTTCGTTCTCATGCCAACACCACTAATTTGGTCAAAAAACTGACTATTGAATTCAAAGGAATTATGTTGAAGGACCACTTCAGCAAGACGGAGAAGAGTGTCAGTGGATATAGAAGGACAAATGCGCTGGTCAAGAAAAAACCGAAGAGCTCGGAGACCATCAGAGTGGGGAATTGAGGTATACAGAGAACAGACGTCTAACAAGAAAAGACGGTAGAAGCGGTCTGCTGAGAGTCAGATAGAGGAGAAAGTTATAAGAGCATTATTAGTGTCTTTAAAAAAGGAGGGAAGATTCTCAACGATAGGCTGAAAAATGCTATCGAGGAAGTCAGAAATGTGTTCAGTAGGACCGGAACAGGCTGAGACAATAGGTCTGCCAGGCTTGTCGATCTTATTAATTTTAGGTAGAATGTAGAATACAGGCTTGCCAGAAGAACTTTCAAGAATCCTAAGATGAGATGCGTAAGGAGGAAGAGCATTTGTGGTGATGAGCTGTTTAATAGTGTTGTGTACAATGCGATTGTTAGAGACAGTGGCATCGTTTGTCCTGGGCCTGTAAAAAGAGCCATTGATTAACTGGTTTTGACCTTCGTTTAGGTATAAGTCCTTTTGCTAAACGACAATGATTCCTCCCTTGTCAGCCGGTTTGATGACAATGTCGTCTTATTGCGATTTTCTTCCGAGTCGCACCTTTTCTTTCTCAGTCCACTGTAGCAGATATTTTGTATTGTTCTTCTTACACATCTCTCAGGGGTAAGTCATTACGCCTGTTTATTATCAATGCAGAGATAATACCTTACATTCGCAAGGGCGCGGCACAGATTTGCTAAGATTAACACATGATAACCCGTGCACGCGGCGGAAACGTATGACATATGCGTTTCCTGTCCTACTTGTTTATGACAAGATTAGTTTCTGATTAGTAATGATTGTTACATATTCAACACATTGTCATAAGAGTTTACCGATATGTTCGGGAGTTTATACACAAGGGATTGGATATTTTCATACCATACACAGAAGACTTTACCTCTACATTATGTCCAAAATTTGTCCATGACAGGAATATTTTTAAATCCCCCCACCCAGCATGTTTGAAATAATTGGCTTTTTATTAAGCATCATAACCAACAGATGAGGGGGAGGGGGGGTGGGGAACCGTGAATATAACCTGACACGCTTCAGTGTTAAGGACGACACAACCAGACCTTGCCAGAGTGAAGCCTAGAATTCAGAATTTCATTGTATCAGACCTGACACCTTTTATTGCAGTATTTATCAGGACTTACAAAACAGCCCAGGTCATCTCTATCATTTTAAAAAAGGAAACCCGGAATATCTGAGGGACTTGAACACACACGGAGTCAGGTAGTTGAAGATTGGGCTGTACGAACCATTTGAGGGAATTACAGATAAAATTAACGTTCCTAAGTACACGTGAAATAAGGTATCTGCCATTACCTTTTATTCCTCTGAGCAAACACGTCTGTGAGTTAGGATTCGCGTAAGTTGTCATTTTACATTCTATATTTTCGTTACTAACTTGTGAACTAATATGTGTATATTACCATCTGAATTTAAATATATAAAAATTGCTAGTGGATGTCCCAATCATTTGAGGCTGGCAACCTCAGCGTATAGAATGATGATTCATGAACCACCACTGCACTGGCTAGCAACTGTGTTATTGCTAGTTTCTTAAAGAGAACTAACAGTAAAAGGTAATCCTATGTTCCATATGGAGCAGCGGGAGAAAAATGAAAGAAATGGTGTACGTTCTCAGCATAATACTTACAGTTTCAAATCAGTGTAAATGTCGATGTAAACATATTCACTTTAGAATTAATGAAAGTTTCAAAATTGTCAATCAATGTAAATATAAATGAAAACATATTCAATTTCTATTGTGAACATTTTTTCAATCAGTGGAGATGAAAATGTAAAAATACTCTATCTGTATTATTAACTTTTTCATGTAAATGTAATGTGAAGCTAAATTTAAATCTCATCTATGGTAAATTCTGAGTTAAATGGGATGGTGGAATAAGAAAAGGGGTGCATAACTATGTGTCAGAAAACGCAGTACTCAGGAGAGCGTTTCGTTTCTATTCTTTATCATAGTTATTGGTGATACCATCAAAAAGTACTATCTCTGGAGCAAGAAGGGACAAGTGGCCTATGCTTTCAGACGAGGGACCAACTTTCGTAGACATTCCCTGACATTTCTGGGAAACGAGCAACACCCGACAACATTGATTAACGACGAGCGTGACCAGTGTAGAAAGAACCAACCCATCAGAAGGAGCAGAACCATCATTGGCAGCTAAGTTCAATATATATGCTGCCACTTAAACTTCTTGTAAAAAAAGAGTAAATCTCATAACGATCATGATGATAACTTTTTTTGGATCCATAACTGTTCAAATTATTTTCAAAATGTTAAACCTTAAGCGATTATTAAATGTTGTTATTTGCAATTATACAAGTTTAACTTCAACTTAATCATTTTAAAGTTGCTGCAAGTTTGTCTCAGTCAGCTTACTAAATACAATCTAAACGGAGCTATACCAGAATAATAATTATCCCACATAGTAAATCAAGCGTGGGGGCTTGAGCGAGCTAAAACAAACCATCGCTTAATCCTTCACAAAAGTTTTCGGCAGGTTATAGAATTAATGTGCTCAGCCAATGCAGCATTGTTTTCGCTTATCTGAATATCTTGTGAACACTCCCGATATTAATCTTGTGTAAAGGTAGAATCTATCGAATCCCATATTATATACTATTGAGTTTTGGCCACTGTTGGGCCACTACTGCAAAGCAGGGGAGGCAATACCGTCACAGGCATCAGTTGTGGGTACTATCTCTCGAACAAGAAGGGAACTAGAGTGGTCTGTAGTCAAAGCTAGATACCATCATCAAACTGGGCTTAAAGACGAGGGACCAACTTCGTAAACACTACTTGACACTTCTGGTAGCGTGCTGCGACCTTCAACCCTGACTACTGACGAGCGGGATCAGAGACCCTTTCTACCACGAACCAAACCATCAGAAGGAGCAGAACCGTCACTGAGAGGTAAGTAACACATAAAAGCTGTCAAGTGACCTCTTTTACAAATTTCCAGTACAGCACAAGAGTGATGATAACTTTATATAAATAGTTGTTAATTTGTTTAAAACCTTGTTAAAATCTAAATGATTTGTAAATATATTATTTGTAAATATACACAATTAACGTCGATTTAGTCATTTTTAATGTAGTGCATGTTTGTCTCAGTCAATTTACTAAATACACTCTAAACAGGTTGCACTGGCTTTCTTGCTCAGTGGTCTATGGTTCGATCCCCAGAAGAGGTGGGATTTTTGTTTCCACAAACGGCTCCTGGGTCGACCCAGCCCCAACTGAGTACCAGAGCAACTTCTGGGAAAGTTAAGGCGGCCGGCGTGATGCTGACCACATCACCCCTAGTGTGCCGATGGTCAAGAAAATATGGGCCTAACACCACATTCCTATCTGCCTCAATGAGCGTGTAACGGGAGCTTTTACCTTTACCTTTATCTAAACAGAGCTATACCATAATAAGAAGAATTCCAATGAGTAAATCAGGGTGGGGGCTTGAACGAACTGAAATTAATAATTGCTTAATTCTTCATAAAAGACGGTGGATCAGATATAAGTTAACAATTGCCCTGCCCAACTCAGCAATGTTCTTGACTGCTGAAACAACTTATGACGGAGTCCCTTGAGATAGAAGCATCTTTATCATTCTATCTACAACTCTGCCAAGAGTAATCTTGTACAAAGGTAGATACCTTTGAAAACCCATATTAGATACTCTTGAGTTGTGGCCACCGTTGGACCACTACGGCAAAGCGGGGAGGGAATTATATTACGTACATTTATGTGTGTATAAAACAGAACATCACACAAATAACACTTAATTGTCTACACAACAGAAAGATTTAGAGATAGCATCAAATCAAGACCTGAGATCAAGTACAGATATAGAATATATATTAACACCTGTTGGTCCTACATATCCAGTTAATCCTTCAAATGGCAGGTGAATCTTACATCATGTTTGCTGTCATTTTTTTCTCTCTTATATTCTTTCGTTCTCTCTGTCTATCACTGCGATTCTCTGTTTCCTTAACATTCTGTCTTTCGGTCTCTCTCTCTCTCTCTCTCTTTCTCTCTCTCATTTTCTGTTTCTTAAACTCTGTCATTTTCATTCATCATCATCATGTGACGTATTCTTTCCAGAACGTTGTCTCCATTACAGCTGCTCTGAACGCATCACGATTCTGGGCAAGTCGACCTGCATCAGCCAAAGACAAGTTCAGACTCTCTGTGATGTCCTGGGTCCACCGTCGTCTATGTCGACCCCTTCCTCTTTTTCCAGGGACCATGCCTTCCATCACTATTTTTTCCAGACTATTATGTCTTTTTATATGACCGAAAAATTTCAGCTTCCTTATTGCGATGGTATTTAGGAGCCAATGTTCCTGTACGTTTAGTGAGTGCAGTACTTCTCTGTTGGTCTTTTTTTCTGTCCAGGGAATTCTCAACATCCTTCTGTAGCATTTCATTTCAAATGATGCAATCTTTTTTGCAACTGTTTTATTGAGTGTCCAAGTCTCGCAGCCGTATGTTGCTACTGGGAATATACATGCTCTGATCAGTTGTAACTTTGTTTCTTTGCTTGTGCCTTGCCATAGGTTTTTCATCTGTATTAGTTTATGTGAAGCAATTGCAAGTCTTCTTTTAATTTCTACTGCACAGTCGCCAGAGCTGTTGATGATTGATCCTAAGTATTCGAATTCATTAACACTTTCCAGTTCTTCGTTATCAATTTCAATTTCTGGTTTGGTCTTTACTTTGTCTGTTGTCAATACTTTAGTCTTCTTGGTGTTTAGGTATAGATTCTGGGCCTCGCTGTGTTTTTTGGTGGACAGAAGTAATTGTTCAAGTCCTTCTGGGTTGGTCGATAGGAGGACTGTGTCGTCAGCATATCTGATTTCTGGGATCTGGTACCCGCCGATGTTAAATGAGTCAAACTCTGTCTGTTCTTGGTCATTTCTTACGTTTCTCATGATATTCTCGGCATAAATGTTAAACAGGTAAGGGGAAAGGGTACAGCCTTGTCTTACTCCTTTCTGTACTTCAAACCATTCTGATGTTTCCCCCTCTATTCTTACGGCTGCCTGTTGTTCTTGGTACAGCAGTGCGATGAGTTGTATAAGGTGGTTTGGAAATCCCATATTTTTCATAATAGCAAATAACTGCTGATGTTGTACACAATCGAAAGCCTTGGTGTAATCAATGAAACAAGTATGTAGGTCAACGTTGAATTCTCATTTTCATTCACTCTCTTGTTTTCACTTCCACCAATGCGGTATTTCATTCTGTGATTTTAGTTGATTCTCCATGTGTCCTCTTGTATTCTCATTGTCATTCTTCCATGCCTTGTGTCTCACACTTTTATTTGGTCTCCTCATTCATTCACCTTGTTTCTGTATTTTATTCGCTGGCTATCTTAGGTTATATCTTTGTCTATTCTTGTGTCTCTATCATTGCTAAATAACGTTTTCTGAATCATAGAGTTACCACGTTCTTGCCACAGAGAATAAAACAGAGACTCTAATGTTCATTACTGGAAGAATGTAGAACGTTATGTTGTCTGTCAGAACATTGTAATAAATCCGCATACAGTAGTCGTCTAAGGTTACACATCTTTTCTAAACATTACAAAGATTGCGTGGTGCTTAAGGCATGTTGCAGCAGTTTACCACTAACAGTCCACAGCATCATATTTTTGTTATGCATTTAATTAACACGTGACCAGCAATTATGTGTTACACTAAATAGCAAGTTTGATATCTGCTGTCTGATTCAGAGATTAGCCTTTGACACTCAAGTTATGAGAGTCAGACTTATTCATGCTGAACACTATGTGTCACACGTAGTATTTCCTATTTTTAGTCCTCCACGTTCACTCTCTAATAACTACATCTACTTCTCTTATCATCATCATCATGTGACGTATTCTTTCCAGAACGTTGTCTCCATTACAGCTGCTCTGGGCATGTCGACCTGCATCAGCCAAAGACAAGTTCAGACTCTATGTGATGTCGACCCCTTCCCCTTTTTCCAGGGACCATGCCTTCTATCACTATTTTTTCCAGACTATTATGTCTTTTTATATCTCTCTTATACATCTCGAAATTCGTCTCAGGCTTCTCACGTGACCACACAGCTTCACACTTAACTGAGTTCAAAATGGGCATTATGTCACCCTGCTCCTCTCATGGAGCTGATAGTCGTTGAGGACATATTCTTTCTGCTTGTATGTCCTAATTATATGGATACATATCTGTCTGTTCTACTGCTTGTATATCAAGCAGCTCAGTCAGAAGTATCAGGAATTAAGAAGAAGCAGGGGGAGAACTTCAAACCTTCACAAAACTATACCAACTATGAACATAAGGACAATTCCAACAAACAAGAACAAACACAGAACTGATTATAAAGACAAAAACCCTCTAGGATCAGATAAGAAACCTTCAATAAAGGAAGGAAAGTAGTGTAAATCTTGCCAAATGAGTAACCACTATACTGCGGAATGCAGACGGAAAAACCCTCCTTATCACACTGCATGCCTTACAACAGGAAACAAGGGGAAGGAAGGACCTGGCAGATAGTCAGAAGGACCTCCATCATCCCCCTGTCTGTGAGGAAGTGACCTTGAATGGCACCCAAGTACTGTGCTTATATGATACAGACTTGGACTTTGACTCAGTAGTGTGCTCTTCTCTGGTGAGTCCTGAACAGATAACCACAGAAATAGTGGAAATCAGAGGACCAGTCAAGGGAGCAGGAACCATGACACTGCCCATAGCCCGAATCAACATAAGATCTCGCTATGTGGAAGGAGAGATCAAAGCAGCAGTGATGGACAACCCTATCTACCCATTAATACTTGGATGTAGATATGTCTTTCTAGGAGAACCTATAAGACCCATAGTAATGGCAACCGTCCAGACCAGGGCAAGCTCTAAGAAAGAGGAGGACACTATCATCAATACTGCTGACAGTACATTGAAGCCTTGCTTTAGAAAATTACCTAAAAGCCATAACCCTCCAGAGAAAGGAGACTTATATATGAAAAATTGCCTACTATATAGAAAAGCTTGAACAGGACCTAAAGGACATGGACAGCTTGTAGTGCCAAAATCATACAGGGAGCAGGTTATGAAGCTAGGACATGCTATACCCTTCAGTGGACATATGGGAATAGGGGCCACTGGACAACGGATAGCCTGTCACTACTTTTGGCCAGGGATCACAGAGGACATAGAGGTATGTGAGATCCTGTCCAGAATGCCAAAGAGTAGCTCCTAAACATAGGACTGCACCAGCAACACTGGGAGAAATGCCCATTATGGGAACGCCCTTTGAACGTGTTGCCGTGGATATTGTTGGACCCCTCAGTAGGACCAAGAAAAGAAATGCCTATATCTTAACCTTGGTCGATACTTGCTCTATGTGGGGAGAGGCAGTAGCAATGTCATCGATAGATTCGAAACATGTGGCAGAGGCACTGTTAACAATATTCACCCGATTAGGTTTCCCACATCAAATATTGACTGACAATGGTTCTCAGTTTAGGGGACAGCTAACTTAAGAAGTATTCAGGTTATTTCAAGCTAGACATTATCACTGTAGCCCGTACCGTACCCAAGGAAATGGTCAAGTAGAGCGGTTCAATGGCACGCTCATTTAAATCCTTAGAAAGTTGGCTAGTGTGAAACCTGAAACTTGGGACACATACTTACCCTCGGCACTATTTGCCTATAGTGAAGTCCCACATAACTCCACAGGATTAGCTCCAGCTACATTGTTGTTTGGACGACCAATCAAAGGTCCACTGGAAGCATTGTTGCGGACATGGACTGATGAAAAAGCAGAAGAAACCGTGACTTCTTCATACCAATACGTCAACGAGTTGACATCTCGATTGAAAACAAGTTGGAAACTGGCAAATGATAACTTGAGACAGGCCAGGAGGAAGCAGGCTGCTTACTGCAATAAAACAGCAAAAGATAGGGAACTTGAGGTGGGAGAAAAAGTTCTGTTACTGTTGCCCAGCAGCAATAATAAATTGCAAATTGGATGGCATGGTCCCTACCTCATATTGGAACAATTTTCCAGGACCAACTATAAGATTGACAAGAAAGGAAAGGAGAAGGTCTATCATGTCAACCCTCTTAAACAGTATTATGACAGGGAAGCATCAGAAGTTGCATATATCATGACCCTGGCCATTGCAACAGAAATGCAGGATGAACCAATTTCCTCCATGGAATACCACGGAAAGCTATGCTCAGGTTAATGTGAGTGAACATTTAACTCTTGAGCAGAGGAAAAAAGTTCAGGAGGTGTTAGAAATCCCTGCTGAGGTACTCACAGATAAGCCAGGGTGTACTAATCTGTTAGAGTATGACATAACGATTACTGACCCTACACCAGTTTGTATGCGGACATACCCTATACCGTAAGCGAAAGGGCAAGCACTAAAGGACGAGATTGACTATCTCTTAAAAGAGAAAATTATTTCAAAGTCTGAATCTCCCTACAGCTCAAGTGTGGTGTTATTAAGGAAGCCTAGTGGTGAACACAGGTTATGCATTGATTATAGGAAACTAAATGCTATCACTGAATCTCAGGTAGACCCATTACCTGACACCAATCAGTTGTTTGCTACACTGAGTAAAGCTCGGTATTTTTCAAAAGTAGATCTAAGCAAGGGACACTACCAAATACCAGTGAAACCAGAAGTTAGGAAACTGTTAGCCTTTAGTACACCGGATGGACATTACGAGTTCAATGTACTCCCATTTGGTTTAACGAATGCTCCAAGTATCTTCTCCAGAATGATGAGGAAATTGTTGGAACCATTACAAAATCCTCATATCACCAACTTCATGGATGATATTATGATTGCTACCACTTCATTCGAGGAACACGTAGTAGCACTCACTATGTTGTTAGATAGACTGAGAGAAACGGGATTGACAGCACGTCCAGCTAAGTGTCATATTGGATGTGAGACACTGGAATTTTTAGGTCACACTATCTCTACAGGGCAGATGTCTCCTGACCCAAAGAATGTAGAGAAAATGAGAAAAGCACTAAGACCACAAACTAAGAAGGATGTAAGATCCTTTGTATCACTGTGCGGGTTTTATCAGAAATATGTACCCCATTTTAACTCATTATGCGCGCCATTAACCGACTTAACCAAAAAAGGTCAACCGCAAAAAATACAATGGACCGCAGAGTGTGAACAGGCTTATACAGAGATAAAAAAATAAGCTGACAAAAAAACCTATACTTGCCCTTCCCGATCTCACACAAGAATTTGTACTAAGAACGGATGCTAGCAATGTAGGCATCGGAGCAACATTACTACAGCGGGCAGACACACCGCCACATATGCTATTACCAGTAGCTTTTGCCAGCAGAAAGTTAAATGCAGCTGAAAGAAAGTATTCTACAGTTGAACGTGAATGCCTCGCATTGGTCTGGTCGATCAATAAATTCGCGCCTTTTCTTTACGGGAAACACTTCATTGTGGAAAGTGATCAACAGCCTTTGATGTTTTTAGCAGTGTCTACAAAATTAAATTCACGACTTTTAAGGTGGAGTTTACTGTTATCTCCATATTCGTTCAATGTGAGATACATACCAGGACGGGACAATCTTGGACCCGATTTTTTAAGTCGTCATCCTATCAAAGGAGATATAGAAAGACAGAAAAGTAAGGAGGAACTGCAGCAAGTGTTACCAAAAAGTTAACCGTGCATGCACTGTTTTAAAGAAGAGGGCTCTGTAGCGAGATTTGGTACCACTTGCTTGGTTGTAGCGCGAAACGCACGCCCACAGCGCGCACACACACACACAGCGCAAGAACAACGCGGCGATCTTTCCTTGAAGTTTGAAGACAGCGAAAAAAATGTGAAATATGTTTAAGCCAGACGGTACTGAAGAATGAGGAAATAGCTAATATAGGAATGTATGGCGGACTTTCAAAGCTTGCCATTTACAGGAAATTAAATTTAGAACTACAAGAAAACGTCTGGTTGGAATACAATTAAATAATAATAGTTCACTAAAGGAGATGGACTATGAATTATATCCAAAAGGATATTATTCAAATATAAGTAGTTTTAAAAATAATTAACATTTTTCATGGTCATCACATCTGCTAAAAATTAGCTAATAATCTTTAAAAATGTATTACACTAACAAGCCTCAACGGATTTAAATATAAATTGGAAAGAATGAAAGCCTCATATGGGTAAAATGAAAAGATACCTAAGAAGGAAGGAAGGAAGTATATAAGTGTGTAGTGAACAGAAGAAAAAAACAAGTACAGGAAACGCACAGATCGCCTCAAATCGCCTCAAACCGAGAGATTAAACGAAAATCTTTTGGGGTTTTAGGAGGTGCTTTCTCGTACGGGGGAGAGACTTAAATATAAGGACAGAGCAGCGCGTTGAAAATCACACACACCAAATCCAGAAGCCAAACTTAGAAACGGGAAGACAGCATCTGCAAGAAAAGTTCTATTTTCACGCTGCATGCAGAGCAGATTAAATTCAGCTAAAACAGTCTCAACGTGAGCTTATAAATCCTAAGAGGGTATGTAAGTTTATTAAAGATATATGTATGACTAATATCATTTTATTTCAGATGTTATTTACGATTAGTTGTATAAGACATGATAAAAAGGGAATGACGCTAACCAGAGATAACGTTCACCGTCATTGTCAGGAAGCATAACCATTAATTGGTTAGCCAAATATATCATGGCTAGTTCTTGCCTGGAAGCTTACGACATACCAGCAAGTACATAAGTGACTTGACATCCATAAGTGGAAGGCAAAGGTCATATCGTACCCATGTAACATAACATGTGATTTATTCATGTATTTTGTTATTTTCTGCACAGTAGACATTATCTTATCATGCTATCTCTATAACATACTACTATGATTCATTAATTTATATACAAACACTGAAGACGTGGTCGCATCATGAACAGCAGTGGGTGGTGAGATTGTTGGAACACTATGGTCACCTATTACCTTTTGTTCCAGGTTTTTATGATCAGTTTTTATGATCATTGCTGATCAAGATTACGATCATTCCTGACCGAATTTACCCAACAGACTTGACGACCGTTGATCCTGCTAACTGAAGCCTATAGGTCAACCAATCTTCAACACCTTAGTCCCCCGTAGTTATAGGGCGGGCTGAAGGAAGGTCTTCCGGTATCAAGTGTGTCTCAGGAACCTCGAACTAATTTCAGATGAGTTATGTGTATACAATCCACCAAATCCTGTGAGCAGTTTCTAAAACGAATGTCTAATGATGACAACTAGATGGCAAGAGATAATGTGACAATCCTTTTGTTGTAATTTCAGTGGAAGATAAATCCAAGACTTTTTCGCTTGTTTATTTTAATTTGTAACTATAAATAATCATTCATTTTACCATCTTTCAACACCCATTTCTCATTACAAGAATATATAGATGTACATAATAAATTGGGAAATTGTACTCATTTGACTTGTTAAATTTTTACCTGTTAAATTTTGAGTTACCTTTTCAAATTTAATTATATTATCACATAGGGTTACTATAGCGAAAGTAGCAACTTATACTTCTGAAGCCTAAATCTATTGTCCAGCTCAGAGTATTCACAGCTGTAACTCACTTGTGATACCAGTGTACTTCTCGGGCACTGGAACTTCATACTTTCTGGAGAGAGATTCTACTTCTTCTCTACCACTATTATCATACTAGAAAAATCTTTCGCTACATCGTCATTACATGAATACATATCTGTCTGTTATACTGTTTGTATGTTTGTAATGATCCCATGTGTAACTTTTGGGTTATATTCACCTTCAGTGGGTAATGTTAGTCCTTGTATTTTATTTGAAGGTGTTCTTCGGAGAGGTCCCTTACTTTAACAAGCAATAAGGCATGCAGATATGCCTGTTACAGTTTTACATTCAGTCTTCTTGCACAAACCTGATCTCAAACAATAAAGAATCTGCAAGGCCAGGTTGGACGTTAAAACGACGTAATATTTATTCGTAGTGCAAGCTCCAGTAAATTCATACAATATATATATATATACTCCTGTGTCTCAAAAGTAAGTGTACTGATTTTTTATTTAAATGTATATAAGACTCACCTGAAATTACAAGTTATCTCTTTCAAAGTACGACACTTGGGAAGTTACACAGTGGTTCCAACGTTTTTTTTTCACTGATCGTAGCAGTACTGAAAGTCATTTTCTGTAAGAGTGCTTAGTTCATCGGTTACAATTTTTTGGATGTTTTCCACAGTCCCGTAATGATGTCCTTTCAACTTAGATTTCAACTTAGGGAAGAGGTAGAAATCGCACGGAGCTAGGTCCGGGCTGTAGGGAGGTTGTGGAAGTGTGGGGATGTTTTTCTTCGCCAAAAACTCTCGAATTGAAAGCGCTGTGTGAGCAGGCGCGTTATCGCGGTGCAGCACCCAATCATCTGCAATGTCCCTTCGGTCTCGCTGGACTCGTTTTCGAAGTCGTTCCAAGACATCTTTGTAGAAGGCCTGACTGTCCTGGAGGTACAAATTCTTTGTGAACAATTCCACGGCTGTCGAAAAAAACGATAATCATCGTTTTCATCTTGGACCTGCTCATGCATGCTTTCTTTGGACGAGGAGAATTTATCGTGTGCCATTCCTCACTTTGCCGGTCGGTCTCGGGATCATACTCGAACATCCATGTTCGTCTCCTGTAATTACTTTATCCAAGAAATTTGGTTCAATGACGAGTCTTCCCAGCAAATCCTGACAAATTTCCAACCGGTTCTCTTTTCCCTCCACAGACAAGTCTTTGGGCACCAGTTGTGCACAAATTTTTTGCATGTGCAAAACGTTTGTTAAAATTCTGTGAACTGCATTTTTATCCAAACCAGTTTCTTCTGCAATCATCCTGACACTCAATCGGCGGTCTTTCGCCATCACAGCTCGCACAACTTCCACATTTTGATCGTTTGTTGACAAGATTGGCCTTCCGGTACTAGGTTCGTCTTCAACATTTTCTCGGCCCTCTTTGAAAGCTTTGCCACCTAAAAACCATATTTCTAGATAGAGTGGCATCTCCATAAGCTTCGGTTAAATTTTCAAATGTCTCGGTGGCAGACTTCTTGAGTTTCACACAAAATTTAATAGCGTGCCGTTGTTCGATATTTCGCTCCATCGCAAACGTAACGAGGTATTAAAACATGACCTTACAGAAACTGCAGTAGCGCAGGGATGACTAAACCAATCGAGTTGAAACAAGTCTAGACATGCAGCTAAGGTCTCTACCCATGCTCCGATATCCCCCAATGAGGTGTTACTTTGTCTAGTCGTACATAGGCAAATCAGTACACTTACTTTTGGGACACAGTAGTATATATATATATATATATATATATATATATATATATATATATATATATATATATATATATATATCTATATATATATATATATATATATATATATATATATATATATATATATAATAATAATAATAATAATAAATTCTTTAAGCGCCAAACACGGCGCATAAGGCAGAAACCAGTGCTCTCCAGGTTGTTCGTTGTGACGCCACTCCTCTTAGCTCTTGCACATTATTTAGGCCCAACGTTCTTCCTTCTCTTATTATTGTTCTTCTGAGTGTTTCTTTTGGTCTTCCTTTTTTCCGCTTACCCTCAGGAACCCAAGTATATATATATATATATATATAAGTATATATATATATATATATAAGTATATATATATAAGTATATATATATATATATACATATATACATATGCTGTATATATACATATAAGTATATAAGTATATAAGTATATATATATAAGTATATATATATATATACATATATACATATGCTGTATATATACATATAAGTATATATATATATATACTGAAGCACATTAAAAACGCACCACCTGTATAATCCAGGAACAGAGTGTGAAATGTAAATATAAGTGTGTACAAGTTTACATATTTGGAATCTTTATTCATTTTCCTATGAATCCATGCTGGTCATTAATTAGTACACTTGATTGTTATGAAATTCATTGCATTCTGTGCAGGCAAGGGAGAAAACAAAAAATACAAAAAAATGCACGTGCGTTATCCTGCTGGAGAAGCTGCAAGTCTGGATAAATTGTGAACGCAGGAGCAACCAGTGCATCCAGAACCTCATCTCGATATGTCACAGCATTAACATTTCCACGGAAGACGTGAAGAGGCAAGCGATGATGAAAACTGAATCCTCCCCAAATGTGAATACTGCCACCTCGAAATCGGTTGACACAGCAATCTGCAAAGCGTTCTTCACACCGTCGCTAAATCCGCATACGTCCATCTGCAAAGCATATGTTGAATCTGTTCTCGTCTGTGAATAGGACAGCATTCCACTGCAGTCTAGTCCATCTGATATGTTGCTCTGCCCATTGCAGGCGCTGCTAACGATGTCTGTGAGTCAAGTTTGGCCCAACATAAGGTCGTCTTGCAGTAAGGCCTGTATCTCTGAGTCGTCGTATGACTGTCATTCGAGAGACTTGCTCATGTCTACCCACTATTGCTTTTGCTGTTTGACTTGCCGGGAGAGTACGATTCCTTTGGGGACTCAGCACAATATGACGATCTTGCGCAGGGGTAGTAACTCGTGGTTGGCCACTCCGAAGTCTATCCCGGGCACTGCCAGTGGTTCCGTAACGTTCATTGAGACGTACAATAGTGCTGTGGTGGCAATTCATCCTTCTGGCAATGGCCCGCGAGCTCATTCCGGTCTCCAACATACCAATTGCTCGTTGGCGGTCGTTTTCAGATAGTCGTGGCATTTCAAGCACATGTACTGGGTGTTTTGTCTCAACGGCCTTTTTATACCGAGTATACTGCCACAACGCGTACACATTTTCAGGGTCATAGCTGTTGGGAATCGTGTTGCACGTGTAACTTTCATCGTTTTCATGTAGTCTGTACACACAGCAGCCATTCGCTCTCTACCTCATGGCAAACACGGGGAAAATCCATTCCCACACTTTTTTTTGCCAGCTTCTCGGCATCAGTATATATAATAGTGGTGCGTTTTTAATGTGCTTCAGTATATATATATATATATATATATATATATATATATATATATATATATATATATATATATATATATATATATATATATATATATATATATGTAAGACGATGGCATAACCTAGCCAGTCTTGAGCGTCGCTAATCCGTCTACTAATGATAAGATGTCATCGACATTTTCATGCAGACTTTATTTTTAAAGTGCCAACTCACGTACATCAGAATACAGCATACACTTTTCTCAATATAAATCTTTAGCATCATCCCAACGAAGAATGCGGGCGATCTAAATGTTGGCACACTTTAAGACTCTGTAGAATCAACACATTCTAGGAGCTGGACAAGTATGCGTCTGTCCACATTGAAGAACACACGGAAAATGCCTCGAAGGCTCCTTGTTTTTGCCAAGTTGAGACCGGTTTGACTTCTGCTAAATCTGCACCAAACGACAATGACATACTTCCGGGTAACCCGTGGATACAGTACATCAACAACACGACGATATGTTATGAGTTTTAATCATAACAATGTCCTCATCACATGGACACGTATTTGTCGTTTCTACTGCTTGGCACATATTTGTAGTTTCTACTGCTTGTATGTCCTCATTAGATAGATACATATATGTCTGTTCTACTGCGTGTATGTCCTCATCACATGGACACATATCTGTCAGTTTTACTGCTTGTATGTCCTCATGACATGGACACATATCTGTCAGTTCTACTGCTTGTATGTCCTCATCACATGGACACATATCTGTCAGTTCCACTGCTTGTATGTCCTCATCACATGGACACATATCTGTCAGTTCTACTGCTTGACATATATCTGTCTGTTCTAAAGCTTGTATGTCATCAACACATGGACAAATATATATTGTTCTACTGCTTGTATGTTATCAACACATTGTTACTTATCTGTCTGTTCTACTGCTTGTATTTGGCCGAATACCATCACCAACCAAGATCTGCTTGCTCGGAGCAAGCAAGAGGACCAGCACACCATCATAGCTGGCAGACGCTGGAGCTGCGTTGCCCATGTCCTCAGAAGAGACCCCGATGCCATCACACGAACAACTATGCTATGGACCCCTGAAGGAAAACGAAAGAGAGGCCAACCAAAAACAACTTGGCGGAGGACTGTGGAGGCTGAGATGCAAAGAATGAAACAGAATTGGGGCACTGTACGAAGGATGGCCGCTGACCGAGCAAAGTGGAATCAATTTGTTGTTGCCCTACAAGACGCCACCAGGCGTGATGGCCACTGACTGATTTGACGGTCGGAGGCTAAGGATCAAAAGAAAAATAAAGACTGCTTGTATGTCCTTGTGGTAAAGTGGGATGTTATAAATATTTATAGGGGACTTAGTGTACTGACTGAGATCAGCTGTGAAGGTATCTATATCTAATAAGAGTAGTGTATTATAGATAACCTTACTTACTGCCACATATGTATACCTCAGTCAGAATTATTTTGGAATAGTGTGATGACTACGTTATATGTCTAGGGTATGTGTATGATGAAGTGTAAGTCATAACAACAACAGACAGATAAACAATTTAATTTATTCCACCACACTTGACAACACTGTGACACTCACATACATATAACACTCTAAGAGGATATCTTAAAGGAGTCACTGATAACTTTTCAAATAACAATATGTATTCAGTGCTGTCATGAATGTATATGTGTCCTGATTCAAATACAAAGGGAACCAGGAATCACAATCAATTTTAATTACAAGTTATATGTACAGAATTTATTAATATGATTCTTGTAGTGACATATATTATTAATGGTATCCTATGTGTGTCAGTTGTGTAGTGGTAATATGAGGTAATACTGGTTTTGTTTTGTTCAAGCTCTGTTGGTATTTGTCATCATGACTTCAATAGTTTGTTTCTATTGGAACTAGTATTGGAGATGTTCTCAGTTCCTGGTATTAAAACAATTAAATTCCCCTCTTAATTTTAGTTTACAATGTCATTTTAAGATGGGGGTACATAATGTTGAGCTCCATGGCCACACTCTCTTATCTTGCGTGATGACTGCAGTAAAAGACTCCTCTGCTCGATTACTTTAATGAGTTCTGGAGCCACCCCACTGGTTGCTATATGGACCAAGGAGTATGCTGTCCACCTCTGGCTTCAGCAAAGCTCTGACCAGGTGCTGCTCAATAACTTTAAGACCACGGTCCCTGAAACAAAAAGGTTGTACCTTCTACGTCAGAACTAATTTATACTCTAGTTCTACACTGAGCACAGTACATCACAAACATTGAGTTCAGAGCGTTAGGCCAACTGTCAGCTTCATCTGAAATACTTTATACCAGTATTTCCCTCCCTAATGGTTACTACGCCTCTGCAATTCCAGCATTATTTCTTTCTAGTTAATAATCTAGGTGTCAGTGTACTGTTTGGCCATTCCATGCAGTTTTACTTTCCTCCGACACCTTCTGTTCAGGCTGGAGCACTATAGGCTTTACATCATGTTCGCTACTGAACCACACATATATACAGACATAAATTATCAATTTACATTCAATTTTCATTAAAAGATATTGAATATTTCAAGCTTACCACAATTCATGGAAATAATAAACAGTTTCGTTGACTGGCAATGAATATAGCACAACTCCGATCTGCCGATGTCCCAGGCTTTATTTTATAAAAAATATACACTGGTGCTCAACGCACTGTTTCTTAGTAGGTTTATTACAAGATGTGGCAATGAACAGACGCTCTGAATTGAGTATATTCGCAGCTCTACCCAATCAAACCATGTCTACACATCTTTTCAAAAAAGTACCCCTTTCTCACGTTTCCCCTGACAACACAAGATAGTATTTATAGTCCGACCAATCGTGTTTAGTCTTTCATTTGTTGCGCTCCAATCAAATAGGAGTTAACATGGTAGGCTATTTCCGTAACGTAATGTTTTTTCAAACACGTTATAAAAAAATTTTATGAGCAGAAATGATTTCATGCTGTCAGGCACCCCCACTATTTTATTTTGGCCATAACTTGGTAATTCCTAGACTATTTGCGTAACGTTTTACATATTCTTTGTCAGCAAACCCTAAGGAACCCAAATATACGAATTTAATGGAGCCAGTATGCATTTTCTTCTAGGATAGTCGTGCTGTTACTACCTTCTCACTTCCAAACTTGAGGGTGTCTGGGTACTGTCATGTTTTCAAACGTAAACCGGTATAATGTCATAATTCCCAATAAGCGTTTTTCAGGATTTTAAAACCTAACTCTGGTATGGGTAGTGAATTTTATCACTGTCGATTTGAAATAAAGTTAGTGCATGTGGCCTTACACGCGTGATGGCAGCAATTGTGTATCGCGCGACGCGTGTTTAGTGTTGCAGGTGTCCCTGCTTTCTGCCTCTCCCTTCTCTCTATCCTTTAGTCCATCTGTCTTTTAGTTACGCCGTGTATAAAATGGAATGAATGAAATATTAAATTTAGGTCATTGATCAGCTTGCGTATCTCAAGGTTTTTCCAAGAAATACAGTACACGTTTCATTGAAGAAAGCGTGCAGCGACACATTAGGCTTTTACTATCAACGTGAAAGCGTTACAATTTTCAGACGAAGTAGAAAACAAGGGGGATTTCGAGTACAGTCATTGTGACAGCACTGTTCTTTACCATTCTTCTTTCCTTTTATTAAATTTATTTGTTAGGCTTTGCATTTACGTTTTAATTTTAATATGGGGATTAGAATAATTCACGACAGTCCTCATCACATGGATATATATCTGTCTGTTGTACTGCTTCTATGTCCTCATCACATGGATACACACACACACACACATATATATATATGTCTGTTCTACTGTTTGTGTGTCCTCATCACATGGAAAGATATATATATATGTCTGTTGTACTGCTTGACAAATATCTTTCTGTTCCACTGCTTGTATGTCCTCATCACATGGACAAAATCTCAATCTGTCAAATGTTACTTGAAGAGATGATATTTGTGTCTGTTATGACCGATTGTTAATTTGATAATTATTAATGGCCCCTTCTATTGCTGTTCTAATAACACATATGAAGTTGTCTGAACTTCTACCTTCTTCAAATCCACATTGTTCATGAACGATTTCTAGTTTATTTGTTGTTTCTATTTCTTTCTCTTATCGTGATAATTCTTAATAATATTTTGGTAACATGACTCGCAAGATTAATTGTGCAATGTTCTTTGCATCCGTGTCTTCATGTTTCTTCGGTAAAGCTATCAATATTGAATTTAGTAGGTTTTTAGGTATGTGACTACTAGTTGCGGGTTGTATCCTCTGATATGCAGTAGTAGTCCAATGATTGCCAAACTTCAAATAACTTCAAGATTACTGTTGGCAGAAATATAACTAGAAGAATGAAGCTTCTATTCCATGGAGTCTCACCGGAATTTATAGAAAGACAAGCGTATCGACTGACTCATCTAAGCTGTTATAAACTAAAGGTGATTCAGTAAAATATTACTTTAGTATATCTGTGTATGTGTGTACATTTTAAACGAACATTTATAGTTATGGTCCTAGAAATGAAGTTGTTTCTGAGGTTATGTCTACAAATGTAGAGACCGTTAACCTCATAAAATATCTTAGTGTCATGCCTATAGATGTATAGGTCGTTAAGCTCATTAAACACTTAGTGTCCTGTCTATAAATGTATAGATCATTAAGCTAAAAATATTTTAGTCCGCGTGATCGAAAATATTTTCTTCTAGTGACAAAAGGACATTACCGCTCAAAACTGCACTCATACAACAGGTCGTATGATCATAGAGAGATACACAAATAACAAGGCCGTAATAACTCTAAAAGTCCAATAACATGTTACTGAAATGCTAGATGTCTCAGTACATGTGAAAGTAATTTAATCTATTTATTTACTTTGTCGGTTTATAATAAATACATTAGTAATTCTACACTTTAACAAGTTATTTTTTGCATAAACCATCCTGTTTGCCCATGTTTACAAGATGATCGGTGAAGGGCGTCTCTGCCCTTTACAACTGCTGTAGAAGTCGCGCTGCTAGTTTTTATCATAATCTAAGATAGTCGTTCTAAACCGTGTCTATATATATATTTTTTTTTTTTTGAGAAAGGCTGAATGAAACGTATTTTCATAAACCCGCTACTCATGTTCATCGTGTCATATTTCAACGACTCTGTTTTTGTGTGTGTCAGTGCTTCTGCTGCATCCTGTTTACTGTTGTCTTCCATATTCTAGAACATAAACATAGATTTGATTACTTTAAAATTAGCTGTTAGATAGTATATATGACGGGAAATATTATACTCGCTAAACTAGGTCGATGAGTAGTAATTTACGTACATTCTATAATTTGTTTTCTAATTTGAATATTTTCTCTTACAGTGTCATAGATACATTTATGATCAGATAAGCATTTTCTCATGAGACCGCATGTACATGTACTCGAGTTTTTCTTTCTTACTTCTGTTTTCACTTTATTTATTAAAACACTGTTTCTTTATCATGACACCAAAATATCAAATTTTGTTTGGTGTTAAACACATATGCAGATTTTGTGTTAAATGGCACTTTTTGTGTCTTCTTTGGTTTTGTTTTTTTTTTGTTTATTTTGTTTTTCATTGTTTTTGCTTTCTATTTTTCGACGAATCATAACAATAAGAATGTCGTATGTACGAAACATCAATGCATCCTGCGGCAATAGCAACAGCTTTTCGGGACAACGGAGACACGTGGAGAATAGCCGGTGATTTAGGTGCAAGTTGTCCTGAACGACCATTAGAAACACTTCATATTGAGGCTATCTGTCTATTTCCTTCGGATGTCCTGGATCTTAGAGCAAGTAACCCTTCAAGAAATGACGGTGATGTTTGTTAAATTAGATTCGAAATATAAAGAGGCATCTAATGCAGTCTCGTGCGTTTTTTTTTAATATCTTTTACAATCTGTTATAAAGACAGAGCACTGAATTTAAAAAACGAAAATAATTACATTGATGTATACGAGTTGCCACGCACCAATTTAAAGTTAAGCAGTACAAGTCTTCGTGTCATCTTCAGACGTCGTAAGTTTCTAACGATTTGATCTGCAGCCAAGACAAGCAGCAATACACAGCGGCAATCATTTGATCATATAGGTGTATACCAAACATAATGTCTTTGCTCATGGTCAGATTTATGTAGCTCTCGCTCGAGGAAAGAACCAAGACAATCGTAAAGTATACACTCAGTCTACAGGCTACGATATCAACATTTTAATGACAATCACACATTTATAAATCCATGTTTTGATCAACAAAGCGTTTTCTAATTTTTCAAATGACACTTCTTTTACCTATTTCTCAGTCTTCTAAACGTGTTTCTGATACTGCACGTTAATTTTATTTGCTTTCATTTATCTCCCACAAATATGTTGCCCTATATACATGTGATAGGGTGGGCGAGAAATGCTGGTGTTGCGATATGTTATCACTTTCTTGCACACTCGCACTAGACCCGTACAACAGTAAAACTCTTGATTCTAAGGCAGGGGTTGTATTTATTCATACAACCCTTTCAGTGACCCAAATCCACAGAGCAAATTAGTGAACAAACATCAAACAAATAAGCAAACTAACAAACAAACACCCTGCCAGTGCTCAATTGGTAACCTGAAACAGAAACAAACCACAGACTAGGTAAAATCATAATAGTTAAATAATGTGAAACACCATGCTCTCACCTGCCAAACAGCCCGGTCTTCCACACCACCTGAAACACCCAACTATTCTGCACACACACCCACGTTCATGCATGCCGTCCAGTGAGACTAGTGTGATGTTGTACATGAGGCTGGCAATCTCACCATGTAACACATACTGCTACTGAAACCACTACTACAAGAGTATATGACTGCTTAGTGCGAGCTTCTTGCTGAGGCCAGCCACATTGGTGGACCCATGCTCCATCAGGAGGTCAGCCACATTGGTGGGCCCATGCTCCATCAGGTAGAGAGCCACATTGGTGGCTCAATGCTCTACTAGGAGCGAGAAGAGAAATACATATCTCCGAGTGAACCCACGTGCTCTAATAAACAATATCATAACACATAACAATAATTAAATAATAATAAAAAAGGCATTAAATAACATTAAACAAGCATTTCTCTCCTTAATGAGAACAAGCTACCACCTCGCAACTGATCCACATCAATATACGTTCCTACATTGTGAAGCATGTCGTACGTGACGACTGGTGCGCCTGTCAACACGTGTGTCGTATGTGACCACTGCAATAGCATATAAATGCTTCTCGTAGGCTTGTGATGGACACCGGCCAAATTGGTGTTTCCATGCTCAGCAAGGAGCAGAAAGAGAAACTCTTCTGTCTCAAAGTGCCTTACGCACAAAGGAGTGGCATTACGCTCACCAGAAATCTAACTAACTAATGCTAGATGCATCCTCTCAAAGGGCATTGAACACGACAACTATATATACAACAGATGTAACTAAATTAATCATCATCAAAATATACGTTATTATCATGTTCAAGAAGGTATAAACTATCTCTTTCAATAATGAAGAAAATTACACCGTACTACTAAAATAGCACATCTTATTATAAACCAATTTTCAAACAAAGCAAATAATAGACAGGTTTAACCCCCTTTCCCACATAAAAATGTGACTAAAAATGTTACAGACGCCATCTTTATGTACAGTCATCAACACGTGGCTCCCGGCTGCCATTTTGCAATAAAGTTAATACTATGTCAATTTTAGTCCTCTGAGATAATCTCTGTCCAGTTCCGTGTATGAAATATGTTTCTACTTTATTCTTACCGCCGTAATACGGACTTAACACGATTAATCAAATCTACGGACACATTCTTTTCACTAATCTAACATTTCAAAACTAATTATGATGTCCTGGAAAAAATCTCATTGTATCTATTTTCTCTAACACTAGAACCGGGTTGTCGCATAATGCGATTTGGATTCGATATCTACGTAATCAAAACAAAGTGAACACCGTCGAAACATGTGTAATGCTAATAGTTCGACCAATGAAACGAGAGCTTGCTACACGGAGATTGTCTAGGCATAACAATCGGGTAGGGAGGAAATCTGAGTTAGGATCACGCAGTAATAAATTCCTTATAAATCAACAGTTCGACGGAAGGCATATCTACTTCACCGAGTCATAGAGGAAATGTAGACCCAGGTGTGGTTATAGCCAGGAAGACAATGTCTTGTATAATTCTGGGGATATGATCCCGTAGGTGGGTAAAACAGTTCGGAAAATGATGAAAAGTGTGTCTTTAAAATTCATAGAAAAAGGAAGGACAGACGGATCTTGGAAAGATTGATATGGAAGAAAAGCCACATGTTTTCCGAGTAAACCGAGATATCTCAAGAGGCAATAGCTTTGGTAAAAAATGAGAACGACTAGTTATCTGTTTAAAAAGTAACACAGATGACCTGCCCGAAGTGAAATACGAGAAATATTTTCAACCGTAGTCGCTTGAAGGCATAGCCAATCAGCGCGGAGTCACGGATTTTCGCAAGATCTCAGACCAAAAATATAAATAAATGGGTAGTTGGAAGTGAAAGGTCCAAAAACTTCAAAAACAAATAGACAAAGTTTCAGAGTGGATGAAAAGTTGGGGCTTCCAAATTAACGTAAACAAAACAGTAGGTATGATATTCAGCAAAGGAAATTTTAAAAAAAAAATAAAAAAATCAATATAACCATTAACGGTCAGAAAATATGTACATCCTTAACAACAACATTTCTAGGCGTAACTTTAGATAAACAACTAAATTATAATAAACATATAGACAATTTAGTAGAAAGCTGTAATGGACCCCTAAATATACTAAGGATGGTAAAAGGTAATGGATGGGGTACCAGCAATAAAATAATGCTTATGTTCTACAAGTCTTTCATCAGGGGGAAACTGGATTATTCAGCATAGTCTATGACTCAGCTGCAGCGTCTAACAAAGCAAAACTGGACAGGATTCAAAATGCAGCAATATGAACCATTACAGGTGCATTTATATCAACACCAGTAGAAGCGCTAGAAGTAGCTCTTAGTATACCTCCCATTGGTCTAAGACGGAAAGAACTAAGATTAAATTATTGGAGTAAAGTAGCACAAGAAGTGACCCACCCAGCACATAAAGCATTTGTCAAAAACCAACCAAGTGTATTCGACGTCCCTTTAAATAAAGGTAAATATCCAACAGGATGGAGAACTATAGAAGATCTAACGCAGTTCAAAGAACTGTCAAACACAATTGAAAATAGTAATAAATACAGAAGCAAAATACCACACTGGGAACTATAAACACCAATCATAGACTACTCACTTACTGAAAAGATCAAACAAATCATAGAAGATAAGGAAGCCAAAATGATAAATAGAAAGGTCATAGATCAACTAACTAAACAATATCTGGCCATCTACACTGGTGGATCCAAGGGTGATAGTGAGGAACTAGGTGCCGGAGTTGTAATACCCCAATGGGGAATAAAAAAGAGCTACAGTGTAACTGAAGGGGCTTCGACTTTAACCGCAGAGATGGTAGCAATTCTTAAAAGTTTAGAAATAATCGAAGGTAACCCACCAGAAGCGGTTGCGATATTTACAGACTACAAGCACTAGAACACCCAGGTAAATGTAGCCGGCCAGACATAAAGGAAGAAATGCTAGCAATTAATACTTCACTAGGGAACAAAGGATGTAGTGTGAGGCTAGTGTGGGTTCCAGCACACATAGGTATTGCTGGTAACGAGTTGGCAGATCAGAACGCCAAGAATTGAAGAACAAGTAAAAACAATATAGAGAGGACTGGGAAGGTCGGAGATCAAGAGCCAAGTGAAGATAACTATAAACGAGTAATGGAAGACAACATGGAAGAAAAGTAGAAAAGGCAGGGTTAGCGTTAAAACTGCTGAAAGAACCAACAAGGACGTGCCAGGTCAGAGAAGAATTAAAGATACCATCAAACAAAAAACTGTGGCGTCTCCGTCTCGGTGCAGCATACTTTATGATAGAAGAACCTCGCTGCCAAGAATTTCAGGAAGAGAATGACATAGACCACTACCTGATCCACTGTAAAAAGTATGAACAACAAGGCTTGAATTAAAAACTTACTATAGAAATCACAATATAGACTTGACAGGTGAAAAGGTTTTAAGTATAGATGCCCCTAGAGATGCCCAATCAATACTTAAAAGATATATACATAAAACAAAGGAAAACATATAAGGTTAGTTTAAAAAAAAACACGCAAAATTTAAAAAAAAACAAAAAACTTACTAACTACTCATAGGACAAGGAAAGACCACAAAGTATTAAATAAAAAAAAAACAACAACAACTCAAAAAGAACAAATACTAATACAAAATAAAACCAAGTGTAAAGGACAATAGTTATCAAGAAACATTACAAAAGAGAAAATAAAATGGACAAATACTAATATAAATTAAAATCAGCAACTGCTAAAAACAATAGCTATTTAAATTAAATACAAAATTTAAAAATGACTTACTTACTTAGTCGTTCCCCTTCTACCGTAAGGTGTATTTAAAAATAAAATAACACTAAATACCCCAATTATAACCAATTTTCAGGTTGAACAGGGTAGACCAAGATGGAACGAGAAGAGGCAATAACGGTCACCTGTTAAGTGCCCGCTCTCCACGCATCACCTCTTTAAAACAACAAGTGAAAGTACACACACGAACTGAAAGAGCACAGAGGACAAAAGGAGAGAGCTAGTCACGTATTCCTTTACCATTGAGTATTTGTGCTGGCCTGCCTTTGCCAGAAGTAGTCATGTTAGTTATTTCTGAGAAGACCAGAGGGTGAGTAGGGCTACTGTACCTATTGTGTTAAGGCATAACTTTAAAGATGTCACTTCATTGAACAATCATGCTATGGAGTGATCCTGAACTAATTTCTGAACTATCCTTGTCATGTTTTAATGTGTTTATATGAATGTATCCTGCTCTATGATTACAAGTATACTATCAGGTTATATAATTGCTTATAACTTCAACATAGAACTATATAACGATGGGCAACCGCACAGTAGCTATTGTTATGAACGTAATAATCTGACTGACAGCCTATGGTTCTCAAGGTTGAGACCAGGAACACACTCATATAGATGTAATGCTCAAGTAGCTACCATGTAAATAAGTGGTTCTTAAGCCCTGGCCACAAGGACACCCCTACAGGTTTACGGCAGCACGGGAGACTATATCCCAGTGGTTCTCAAATCATTGGTACCAATGACCCCAACATTGATTTGACTGCTCTTTGGGCACACGGTAGGCCAGGGGTTCTCAAACTTTTGATGACCATAAGCAATATATGTCAGGATCATTCTGCTTGGACGGAAAGATAGCAGATGGAAGAAAGGTCTATGTAACATAATGTGATGTAAATAAATGATGCAATATAATGTACATTGTAATCATATCATTTGAATTTGTTGGTTTGCAAGTAGACATCTGTACAACTAACAATGTAACCAGAAACACATGTGCGCATTCATACACATGCATTACTGATGACACTGAACAACCATACATTGGTCAAAGAGAACTCTTGGAAAGAGGATAGCCACAGGCTTTAGGTTGTTTTCAGGTTTCGGTCATACATATATAAAGCGAAATCTGTGAAACAATCGCTAAATTCAGTAAGATTTTACTCCTATGAAAATAAATAAACCCACCCGTGTGTGTTTGCCTATCGTCGTCCTCTACGCCAGTAGAGCGCTGAATTTTATACAGTAGTAATGCTTAGACAATAATCCCGCCGTCAAATATTACACGCTTTCCTAGTTTCGTCCTTGAGACTTAAAATTAACATGTGCCAGAACTGCGACACCAAACTGCCGTTCTGAATTAACGTAATATTTTAACTTTAACGCCACTAACAGTAGCAATTCGGACAATTTTCAGAAGTGTAGAACGAAACTGCAGTAAGAATTATTTCCAATACTAACGCCGCCTTGCAAAACCCCTCTTTGCTCGACACGCAGTTCTATGTCTCTAACCACGCTGTTGGACACGCCAGAATATATAAACACACAAACAAAATTGTATTTCGAGCGAAAAAGAAACTGTAATAGAACATGCGGAAAACGCGTTGTCGAATTGTGTGACGTACTACAAAAGCGCTGTTTCGTTCTGAATGAGAACGACAGTAATAGAAAAAAATTACGATTAACGAGGAAATATTTTGAAAATACAGTACGGAACGGGGGAAGAAAAGGAGCATAGTTGGTAGTGTCTCAATTCTGTTGTTTACAAGCGGGGCATAGAAGGTTAGATAGAAAAATATGTTAGTTGAAGAATTGAAGAAGGAAAACAATAATAGTAAATATAATCAATAAACGTATAAAAATATAAGTACTGTGTGACCGCCAGCAACAGGATCACTAATGACTTGTCAGAATTATAAACTTTTAGTAAATAAAGGAGATATTGACGAAGACAGATGTACGAATAGACTTAAATCTTTCTCAGTTTTCCCTGTAGTGGGAATAGAGAGGAAGTTAGTCCAAGGTTGGAAAATTGAGTTCAGTTTTGAAAAAAAAAGGACGCTAGAAGCTTAACAGTCCCTGATTAGCTGGAGTCTAATATACTAACGGAGGAATAAAACTAGTTCGAAGGTAGTGTTAGACGCCACTTGAGAAAATTTGTATTACACTAAAGTTGTGTTAAGACAAGATAATAGTACGATCTTGTTTTGCTGATCTGCACCAGCAAGCGATCTGGATTTGACCATATTTATCGCAATTCAAACTTATTAGTGTTAATATTTCTCTGATGCGGTAAGAAGGAAAACATTTATATCATTATTATTATTATTATGTATGTATTATTGAATATGTATGAAAATTATGTGGGTAGAAGTTTATCTAGAGGGAAGTCAACATCAAACTTTGTGTTGTTTCACAGAGTTGTTAGGAAATATATTAACAGGTTGTAGAAAAGCCAGACAGGCTTTCTGACACATTGGGAGAAAGAAAAATTAAATATTAATGGGGAAATTTATGTACAGTATTAACATAAGACCAGCAAACCACTGGCCGTCTTCTTCAGCAAGTCACATTCTTTGTACATGACTTGGTATTATTAACTTAAAATGTTTCCTTTGTCAAGGAAAGTGTCAAACTATAGTTTGAAGTTTATTTGACCATGAATGGGGTAACAAACCAATTAAGAACATTACTAATTGTTTAGTTACCATGCTGAGTCTGAATATGATTTAAAATGTTTGGTTAGGGAAAGAGAGAGTACATCAGAGGTTGAGTAGGACGCATTTATATTGTTCCAGGGTTTCATCACTGACTACAAGTGAGCCACAGGTGAACCTAAACCTATGTAAATACTTCTGCATCTAAAGAAGTGAGGCAGTATCGACTGTGTGCCTCCTTGTTATATTTCAAGAGCAGAATCCTGACTGGACAGTGGAAGCTGTTGAGTGGAACAGAAAATCCTCCTGTATTACAGCACACCTTAAGATAAGAAATCGTCTCCGAGCACTGGATATATCATACTAAACCACTCTCATTTCCCGAATGTGTATTAGATCATTCAGATTATGATGAACTCAGACGTTCTTCAAAACATAACCCATTCATAGGATCAAGAGTTGATTGAGACTTTTCAAGAGTGATACTTATAGATAATTGTGTGAATAATAACAGACTCATTTATAGTTGTGAAATAATTTAATGTAAATATATTGCATTCTCATTTTGATTTTCGTTATTCCTGTATCCAAAAAAGAACTGAGATACATGAAAATAAATTGTAAAAAAAGATTTTAAATTTAAAACTTAACTCTAGGTGTTGTTAATTACTTTTCATAGAGTTCATATGTGTATTTGTTGTCACTTTAGTACATTACATTACATCGCATATACCCTAGACATCTAGCTAGACAACACTCACACACCTTTACACTTAATTAGGAGACAATATATGACAGGTGGAGGTCATAAGGTGGTAGCAGCCAGGTCCCTGAAAACATATTAATAAACAACTAACTTCAGGGGCTTGCACAGCTGACCTCACATCTGTTACACATAATATCTGTTTCTTTTAACATCAAAATCCACCACATATATTGGGGTCCTGTCCGGGATTTTAAACTTCTCCTAGTACTTATATTGGGTCGCTTTGTCCGGTAATTTTAAAATATAAAATTAAAAATTATTAGAGAGTTGGTTTGAAGTATCAGTGCCCATTGTCTTGTGTTTAGTTAGATATTGGTTCGTTAAATATTTTAAGTTTGATTAATAACATTGAATATTGTTAACAATAAGATGGCGGACTTGGCCAAGTTCAGATCTGCTGCTGTGCAGGTTTCAAAGGAAATGGGGATGGACTGTCAAGGTCTAGTTGCTTATGTAACAACTGAATGTGACAAATCTATTAAACTAGAGTCAGATAAAGAAGCTAAGAAATTAGAGGCTTATAGATTAGAGGAGGAGAATATAATTTTATTAGAAGATGCTAAGGAGACTAAGAAATTAGAGGAAGAGAGGGAGGCTGAGATCAAGAGGCTGCAGTTAGAGGAGAAGAAACTTGAGGCTGAAAAGGAGGAAAAACGAGTACAGCTTGAGGCTGAGGCAAAGAAAGAAGAAAAAAGATTGGAAGCTGAGAAAGAAGATAAAAGACTCCAAAGGGAACATGAGTTACGACTAAGGGAGTTGGAATTACGAGGCCATGCTCCTGAAAATGGAAATCGCCCATCCACCTCCGACTCTGAGGCAAGCCAGGGTGCCTCCAACTCAGCCACGGGGTTTCATTCGGACCCATTTGTGGAAAAAGATGATGATATTGAATCATTTTTAAGCCGCTTTGAAAGACTAGCTACCATGTATGGGTTAGAGAAAGAAAGATGGAATATGAAAGTATCCCAAGGGCTTAGGGGAACCTTTTATGAGGTATTTGCCAAGCTGAGAAAAGATGACCAAGACGACTACGACATTCTTAAGCAAGCTCTTCTAGTTAGGTATGAGAAGAACAAAGAATTTTATAGGAAAAAGTTTAGAAATGCCAAACTGCTGACTGGGGAGACTTACCACCACTTCTCTGCACGCCTGGAGACATACCTGGAGAAATGGACTGCTCTGGGGAAATTCCAATATTTAAGGGAAATGATTATGACTGAGCAGTTAAGAGAGTACATGGCTCCAGACCTGAGAAAATTTCTCACGGAACAGGGTGCTGAGAGACTGGGAAAGATCTTTAATGTGGCTGAAAGATATCAGACAGCCCAGTCTGAGATGGCAGGCATAAAGAAGAAGCCTATAGACCATAATAAAGTCCCACAAAACCAACCCAAATTTGAACATAGGGACAAATTTAATAAAGGTAAAGCCTATTATGATAAGCCAAGTTTTGTCCAACGCGATAGAAACCCGCAAGTCAGTGAAAGAAAAACTTTCCCTCAGGGAAATAAATGGTGTAAATGGTGCAAGAGGAACACTCATGACACCAAAGTGTGTACTAGAAAGCCTTCTACCTTCGCTGCTATGAAAACGGGGAATCAGGGATTAAAAGTGAAACCTACTGGACAGCAGGAACCTTATCACTCCCCAGTGTGTGAAGATGTTGTATGTAATGATGTCACCATTAGGTGCATTTATGATACAGGTTTAGATTATGACTCAGTCGTGAGCTCTCACTTGGTGCGTCCAGATCAATACACCACAGAAACAGTGGAGATCCAAAGAGCAACCAAGGATGTAGCAACCATGACACTTCCCATTGCTAGAATAAGTGTAAAAACTCGCTATGTGGAAGGAGTGATTAGATCAGCAGTGATAAATGAACCAATCTACCCTCGAATATTGGGGTGTAGATATGTCTTCTTGGGGAATCCCAAGAGACCTGTGATCAGGACAACAGTGCAGACCAGGTCACAGTCAAAGAAGGAGGAGGATGAACCGATAAATACTCATCCAGAGGAGATGAGGAAGGCACAGGCGAAGGATAGTTCACTGAAACCGTGTTTTAAAAAATTGCCTAAATGCCATACACCTCCAAACAAAGGAGAATTTTATATGAGGAATAAACTCTTATATAGGAAGACCGGAACTCGTTCAAATGGTCACGGACAACTGGTACTTCTCAAGATGTTTAGAGCAGACGTAATAAGGAGTTTACATGTTGGAAAAGATGAGGACCACGAGAAAGTAGGTACCATCTGCCAAAAGGTGTCTCAAAAATATTATTGGCCAGATGTAATGATAAACATTAAAAATTTGTAGAAGCCTGCGGCATATTTCATGAGGGAACACCCACAAGTGGGGAAAATAATAATCAGGACCTAGAAACGCCACGGGCCAAACTTAGGCCTGAACATAAGGAGAAAAATAAATATAATAAAGTAGACATAGTGGAATGGGAACCCCCTTTTCACACCCAGTCTTCAATTGAATTGGTTGGAATGGCCACTATGCAGCGAGTACAAAGAGTAATTCTACCCCAGAATAAGCCGACAATCCCTCGGTCGGCATTATGTGAACTGGAGGAAGATAAAAGAGAGAGAAGATCTCTCACAAGGAAATTAAAGTGGGAAGAAAACCCCAGGAAACGAATTGGTAGTGGACGATTTGTGAGTGATGATAAAAGGAAGAAACGTCATCACTATAAGGCTTCCAATGTCAGGGACCCTACAGGTGTCATGAAAAATAAGTCAGAAAAATTAAAGGTCCATATGTAACCTTGTTAAGGACGTGGACAGATGAGAACTCAGAAGAGACTGTTACCTCATCGTATCAGTATGTGAAGGAGCTGACCACTCGTCTCAAAACTGGCTGGAAACTTGCTAATGATAATCTATGACAAGCCAGGAAAAAACATGCTCCTTATTTTAACAAGAAAGCGAAGGATAGAGAATTAGCTGTGGGAGAGAAGGTGCTCCTTCTACTACCCGGCAGCAGTAACAAGATGTAAATTGGATGGCAAGGTCCATATACGGTTCTAGAGAAGGTGTCTAGAACTAATTATAAAGTAGACAAAAAGAAGAAATATAAATTTATCATGTGAACCTCTTAAAGAAGTACCTGGACAGAGAAATCCAGGATGAAACACATCTAATGACCTTGTCGATAGCAACGGGGATGAAAAGTGAACCACTCGATTCTCATGAGTACCCACTAAAACCATGTGAAACACAGGAACAAGGAAAAATCAGTAAGCATCTGACTAAAGCTCAGAGAGAGCAGGTTCAAAAGGTTCTGATTGAACATACAGACGTGTTAACGGATAAGCCGGGGCACACAAATCTATTAGAATATGATATGAAGTTAATAGACCCAACACCCATCTGTATGAGAGCCTATACGATTCCGTTCGCTAAGGAAAAATCTTTGAAAGAGGAGATCGATTATTTCTTGAAGGAAGGAATTATTTCTCACAGTGAGTCTCCTTATAAGCTCTAGTGTGGTTTTGCTGAGAAAACTCTCTGGAGAACATCGTCTGTGTATAGATTACAGAAGACTGAATGCTGTCATAGAAAGTCAGGTGGATCCATTACCTGATACAAATCAGCTGTTTGCCAGGCTGAACAAGGCAAAATATTTTTCTAAGGTGGATCTTAGCAAAGGCTATTATCAAATTCCAGTAAAGCCTGAGGTTCGACCTTATTTAGTCTTTAGCACCTCTGAAGGCCATTATGAGTTCAACATGTTGCCGTTTGGGCTGAAAAATGCACCGAGTGTGTTTTCCAGGATGATGCAAAAATTGTTGGATCCACTGAATAATCCATGTATAACGAATTTCATGGATAACATTCTTATTGCTACTGAAACATTCGAAGAACACATTAACTCTCTGAATGTGCTATTCGATAAGCTCAGAGAAGCAAATTTGACTGCTAGACCAACCAAATGTTGTGTGGGTTGTAAAGAGTTGGAATTCTTGGGACACACATTATATCAGGGAAACATGACCCCTGACCCCAAGAACCTGGAGAAATTGCAAAGAGCACCGAGGCCACAAACAAAAAAAAGATGTGAGATCTTTCGTATCTTTGTGTGGGTTCTACCAGAAATATATAAAAAACTTTAACTCTATATGTGCTCCTTGATAAAAATCTTTCTTTCTCGAATCAGATTAGTATGGACTGGATTTTTTTTTATAAAGCTCGTTCAGTCACAATGTTCTGTACACAGGTCAGGTTACCGACTGTTGGGGCCCTGACAAGGTGTACCGCTAAGTGCGTATATACTGATGCAATGGTTGAGTGTGAACATCAACAATGACAAACGCGAATGGATGATAGTTCGACAGATGCACAGGTCACACACTCCAATCACAGGTGGAAGTCAAGGATTACCGGAGTACTGTGGTCGTTTCATTTTATTTAATAAGACGTACACATGGACAGTACGAGCATCGTTACAGGAACACATCAAACAGGTTGGCATAAACAGCATAGTGTTGATCAATGATCTACCATCATAAATTAGCATTCATGTTGAATAACATTGCAATGGAGCATCTGTAAACAAGCACTTAGATTTTCATTGTCTATTAATACAATCGTCAGGCCTTACTGACCGAGCATGTCAGTTAATACATACAGTTAAAACTTGACTCCTAAACAGGACCTCTTTCCTAGCGAAGATTCTTTTAGGTAAATTACAGCAAATCTCTGTGAAGATAATGTTAACCCACTAGTATTGGGTTTGTTTTATAACTGTGATCTCTTAATCATCACCTGATAATAAGGGGGCATCCCCGTTTTCTGATTGATGATCGACAATAAGTAGGATCCCAAAATAAATAGGATTCCAAAATGGCTTCTGGTTCCCTGTTGAGCATCGCTCACTATACGGATGTATAGCAAATCTTCAATCGAAGCTTTGTTCATCAACAATACATGATTCTACAAGAATCAGCATATTTTGTCCTCATAATTGCTGCATATAAACATATTCAGTGCTGCTAGATAACATGTCGTCCCGACATACATACACAGGTAAATTCATATCGACGTCTGCCCATCTGAGCTTAGGAATGAAAGAGTTCAGTGAACAGTTCTTACCTTGCCATAGGAAATACACTAGCAAACACAAACACTCTCTTGGCGTTACTGAATAAACACTGGGGAACTCATAGACCTAACAGTCCTAGAAGAAACTATCTTCGTTCCCATAATCAATCAAAAATATCACAAACTTTGGACAGGTCTAAGACATGACGTCCCGCCAGGCTCCTTCATCACCGAAGAACTCTCTAACCTATCTTCATGCGCCGAAAACACCTGACCCCAAAGTACAGTACAAGGAAAAATAGTTCCACTTAAACATACCAAGATATCACGATATAAGACCGAATCACCTGAAATAGACCCAGAGTAAACATAGACTAGGACCATAAACATTCTTGCATAAACCTAAACAGGAACAATCTGTTCTTCTGGCCCAACAAGGCACAGACTAACAAAATCCAGATTCATACGCCAAATTCGATCTCCAGGGGAGATAATCCATATAACAACTGTATCAATCAATCATGGGTGATATTACTTTGAACAGGAAAGTATCCTGATTCTAAAAACAAATACCTTCCCTCCAAAAGATAAATAAAATGAAAAATATCTACATTGTATATATATAAATATAAATATATAAATAAATAAATAAATATATATATATATATATATATATATATATATATATATATATATATATAAATATATATATATATATATATATATATATATATATATATATATATATATATATATATATATACCAGTAATCTGTTGGTAACACTCCGCTGACAGATTTAACTCGTAAGGGTCAACCTGATAAGATTATTTGGTCAACGCAGTGTGAGTTGGCATACCAAGAGTTAAAAGAGAAACTCACCAGCAAGCCGATATTGAAATTGCCTGATTTGAGTCAGGAATTTGTGGTGAGAACGGATGCTAGCAATATCGGATTACGGGCCACATTATTACAAAGGTCCACTTTACTTGATGGGGAATTAAACCCAGTTGCTTATGCTAGCCGCAAGTTGAATAAATCGGAGCAAAACTATTCAACATGTGAAAAAGAATGTCTAGCACTAATCTGGGCTATAAAAAAGTTCCAGATCTATCTCTATGGTAGAACATTTGTGGTCCAAACAGACCATCAGCCCCTCGTGTTCTTATCACAGGCCAAGCATGAAAATGCTCGTCTATTAAGGTGGTCATTACTTATCCAACCGTATTCATTTACAATAGAATACATACCGGGCTCGCAAAATGTGGGAGCGGACTTTTTGAGTAGGCATCCTTATGAAGAATATCAGAAACACGCCTAGGAAATAGGATTTCATTTGCGCTAAGTTGTCTCACAAATTATAACCTGCAATGAATGCATGTTTTAGGAAGGGAGGTGTGTAGCGAAATCTGTGAAACAATCGCTAATATCAGTAAGATTTTACTCCTATGAAAATAAATAAACCCGCCAGTGTGTGTTTGCCTATCGTCGTCCTCTAAGCCAGTAGAGCGCTGAATTTTATACAGTAGTAATGCTTAGACAATAATCCCACCGTCAAATATTACACGCTTTCCTAGTTTCGTCCTTGAGACTTACAATTAACATGTGCCAGAACTGCGACACCAAACTGCCGTTCTGAATTAACGTAATATTTTAACTTTAACGCCACTAACAGTAGCAATTCGGACAATTTCTGGAAGTGTAGAACGAAACTGCAGTAAGAATTAACGCCAATACTAACGCCGCCGTGCAAAACCCCTCTTTGCTCGACACGCAGTTCCATGCCTCTAACCCCGCTGTTGGACACACCAGAATATATAAAAACGCACACACCATTGTATTTCGAGCGAAAAAGTAACTGTAATAGAACATGCGGAAAACGGGAAAACGCGTTGTCGAATTGTGTGACGTACTACAAAAGCGCTGTTTCGTTCTGAATGAGAACGACAGTAAAAGAAAAAAAATTACGATTAACGTGAAAATATTTTGAAAATACAGTACGGAACTGGGGAAGAAAAGGAGCATAGTTGGTAGTGTCTCAATTTTGTTGTTTACAAGTGGGGCATAGAAGGTTAGATAGAAAAATATGTTAGTTGAAGAATTGAAGTAGAAAAACGATAATAGTAAATATAATCAATAAACGTATAAAAATATAAGTACTGTGTGACCGCCAGCAACAGGATCACTAATGACTTGTCAGAATTATAAACTTTTAGTAAATAAAATAGATATTGACAAAGACAGATGGACGAACAGACTTGAATCTGTCTCAGTTTGCCCTGTAGTGGGGATAGAGGGGAAGTTAGTCCAAGGTTTGAAAATTGAGTTCAGTTTTGAAAAAAAAAACGCTGGAAGCCTAACAGTCCCTGATTGGCTGGAGTCTAATATACTAACGGAGGAATAAAACTTGTTCGAAGGTAGTGTTAGACGCCACTTGAGAAAATTTGTATTACACTAAAGTTGTGTTGAAACAAGATAATAGTACGATCTTGTTTTGCTGATCTGCACCAGCAAGTGATCTGGATTTGAACATATTTATCGCAATTTAGTTTTTATAACATTGCCCAAAAAACCAAATGCAACAGAATGTTCAGACTTCAGAACAATCAGCCTGATGAGTCATGCAATTAAGATACTGCTCAAAATCATACAGGAAAGAATAAAAAGTAAAGTAGACAGCTAAATCCAAGAAGAACAGTTTGGTTTTAGACGGAACAGTGGAACAAGAGAGGCAATATTTTGCCTAAGAATATTAGCAGAAAAATATACAGAGGTCCAAAAAAGTATGTATATGTGCTTCATTGACTATAAGAAGGCTTTTGACAGAATCCATCATGAGAAAATAATTGAATGCCTCAAAGACATAGGTATTGATGGAAAAGATATAAGAATACTCAGTAACCTTTATTGGGAGCAAACTGCCACAGTAAGATCGGGAACGAATTATTCACCATACATAGACATAAAAAGAGGTGTCAGACAAGGTTGTGTGCTGTCCCCCTGCCTATTTAATTTATACACCGAAAAAATTTTCAAACAGATACAGGAAATACCAGGACTGAACATCAGTGGAAGGTCAATAAACAACCTTAGATATGAAGATGATACTGTGTTGTTAGCTGAAAGCGAACAGGAGTTACAAGAACTATTGAAGCAAGTGAACAGTATAAGTCATGAATATGGACTCGACATTAATATTGAGAAAACAAAAACTATGATAATTAGCAAAATAGACGATAAACCCACATTAAAGATAAGCGTAAATGGGAAAATCTTGGAACAAGTCAAGAGCTACGTATATCTTGGTCATATAATAACAGAAGATGGCAGATGTGAAACAGAAATCAAGAAGAGAATAGGAACGGCCAAAGCTACATTCAACAACATGAAACATATACTGACATCCAAACAGTTATCTCACAAATTAAAATTGAGAATCATAAAGTGTTATATATATTCTACATTTCTGTATGGTGCAGAAACATGGACGATGAATAAGCATTTGGAAGAAAGAATTGATGCTCTTGAAATGTGGATATATAGAAGAATGGGGCGTATCTCATGGAAAGAGATGAAAACAAATAAGGAGGTCCTAGAAAATCTAGGTATGAAAAGAGAACTAATGAGAGAGGTCAAAGTTCGGCAGCTAAAATACTTTGGCCACATAAAAAGGCATAACACCTTGCAGAAGACCATAACAGAAGGGAGAGTTGAAGGCAAACGTGCAAGGGGAAGACAGCGCTATAAGTGGGAAGATAACATCAAGAGATGAACAGGAAAGAGTCTATCAGAGTGCACCACCAAGACAAGAGACAGAAGACGTTGGAGATCCTTTACAGCCAACCTTCGTTGTGGAGATGGCAACTGATGATGATGATTATCGCAATTCTAACTTATTAGTGTTAATATTTCTCTGATGCGGTAAGAAAGAAAACATGTATATCATCATTATTATTATTATTATGTATGTATTATTGAATATGTATGAAAATTATGAGGGTAGAAGTTTATCTAGAGGGAAGTCAACATCAAACTTTGTGTTGTTTCACAGAGTTGTTAGGAAATATATTAACAGGTTGTAGAAAAGCCAGACAGGCTTTCTGACACATTGGGAGAAAGAAAAATTAAATATTAATGGGGAAATTTATGTACAGTATTATGACATAAGACCAGCAAACCACTGGCCGTCTTCTTCAGCAAGTCACATTCTTTGTACATGACTTGGTATTATTAACTTAAAATGTTTCCTTTGTTAAGGAAAGTGTCAAACTATAGTTTGAAGTTTATTTGACCATGAATGTGGTAACAAACCAATTAAGAACGTTAACTAATTGTTTAGTTACCATGCTGAGTCTGAATATGATTGAAAATATTTAGTTAGGTAAAGAGAGAATATATCAGAGGTTGAGTAGGACGCATTTATATTGATCCAGGGTTTCATCACTGACTACAAGTGAGCCACAGGTGAACCTAAACCTATGTAAATACTTCTGCATCTAAAGAAGTGAGGCAGTATCGACTGTGTGCCTCCTTGTTATATTTCAAGAGCAGAATCCTGACTGGACAGTGGAAGCTGTTGAGTGGAACAGAAAATACTCCTTTATTACAGCACACCTGAAGATATAAAATCGTCTCCGGGCACTTGATATATCAAACTAAACCACTCTCATTTCCCGAATGTGTATTAGATCATTCAGATTATGATGAACTCAGACGTTCTTCAAAACATAACCCACTCATAGGATCAAGAGTTGATTGAGACTTTTCAAGAGTGACACTTATAGATAATTGTGTGAATAATAACAGACTCATTTATAGTTGTGAAATAATTTAATGTAAATATATTGCATTCTCATTTTGATTTTCGTTATTCCTGTATCCAAAAAAGAACTGAGATACATGAAAATAAATTGTAAAAAAAAATTTTAAATTTAAAACTTAACTCTAGGTGTTGTTAATTACTTTTCATAGAGTTCATAAGTGTATTTGTTGTCACTTTAGTACATTACATTACATCGCATATACCCTAGACATCTAGCTAGACAACACTCACACACCTTTACACTTAATTAAGAGAAAATATATGACAGGTTGAGGTCTTAAGGTGGTAGCAGCCAGGTTCCCCGAAAACATATTAATAAACAACTAACTTCAGGGGCTTGCACAGCTGACCTCACATCTGTTACACATAATATCAGTTCTTTTAACATCAAAATCTACCACAATATAGACGTAAGCCAGAAGTGAGAACCCATGTGTTATCCTGCATAGCGACACGGAGCACTACAGCTGGTCTACCTGGTTGTGCTGGTATCCCTAATACACGGGAAGGTCAGCCGGGTCTATTTAGTCGTGTGGAACCCACCAACAGTGTCAACCATCATTTAAGGAGCACTCAGTTAACTGAATAAGCAGAAGAACATTAGATCAAGTTATGTGTGAAGAGTCAAATCATTTGAAGAAAAAGGACTGATTAACGTTTTGTCAGAAAAGCAGAGACACTGTAATTCAGTAAAGTAAACACTATAATATCACTGTAATTTCTGTGGATATGATGTAAATATAAAATTCATATACATATAGCATCTCTATCAATTTCGAGAACAGAAGAAAAGAGAATCATAAATAAATTGATTTTAATAGTAACTTGGATTTTGTTAATTTCATAAAGTTACCATTGAGTTCAATTTGAATTTCCCTGTTATTTAAAGCACAGAATCGTTATTACGAGAAGACACTCTAGGCTCTTGATGTTCTTATTACCACCGGACCAGGGGTCTTTACTGTCTGACTATCATTTGTGCTATCATACACCAGTGCTCATTTCTGAGTCTAGGTTATATCGTGTAGTTCATTATTCTTTATTGAACTATCATCGACTGTCATCAAGACAACAACCACTATAAATCCCATCTCGTTACACGTGTCATGCTGAAAAAAAATTCCAAAGCTACAGGGAAATAATGGTAATCTCACTAGGAAATAATCTAATCTTACTAAATGGATTTTTCGTTCACCGTGGTGTCTTTATGTACGGTGGTGCGCATGCGTTTTAATATCAGGCTTCTGGTTCTCTTAGAAGAGCTGAGGACAGGACTATTTTCCGGTGTTCTTGTAAAACGTATACTGGGCAAAAACAACGCTATATACTTTGGGTATTCAACACAAATATGAAAATGAGGGCGTTATTGTGGCCCTTTCACATACACATGCGAGTAGTATATTAATAAACTCATTTCGCTCATTCCAGAATAGTGTACTATAGCCTCATTCAATTTTTGTTTATTGCGAGGTGAGTAATATGAAACTAAGAAAAGCACGGCCTTATGTGGCTGCACCTAAGTAAACAACTCTACGTAAGCAATCGAAGGTCTTCGTCAATGATATGATGTATAAAAAGAGACCGAATGGTGTTAATGACTTATAGAAACAAGTAAAATATGGCAGAACGCAAGAAGATATTCGAGAAAGTCGACAGCATCACTGTACTTCAATGACATCATCACAGTCACTATCACAGTCACTATTCAACTACAGCTGGCCTCACCTTCAACCACATAGACAAGGATGTGAACCCTCTCAGTCCTTCCACTCGACCATCAAATCTCTCATTTTTGTCTCTGACATGGGAGATGGCTTTAAGCATTAACTACTGGGACCATTATGGGAAGGTTAAGGCGGCCGGCGTGATGCTGACCATATCACCCCTAGTGTTCCGATGGTCAAAAAAAATATGGGCCTAACACCATTTGCCCAATATGCTCAATGGGAGTGTAACGGGGACATTTACCTTTTCTTTTTTTACTGGGACCATATAATAGTAGTATACAATGGAGGAAACGGTTAGTATTGTGGAAGCGCGCGTGGAAGCGCGTGACTTTTATATAGCAAAAACGGGTGGAGGCGCGTGACTTTTATATAAGCGCATTCAGGAGGCGCGCAGGAGGTTGGTCAGGATATAAAGTGAGATATATTTAGACAACAAGAAGACGATATATTTAGATTATAGGAAGATATATTTAGACATAAACTAATACAGATGAAAAACCTATGGCAAGGCACAAGCAAAGAAACAAAGTTACAACTGATCAGAGCATGTATATTCCCAGTAGCAACATACGGCTGCGAGACTTGGACACTCAATAAAACAGTTGCAAAAAAGATTACATCATTCGAAATGAAATGCTACAGAAGGATGTTGAGAATACCCGGACAGAAAAAAAGACCAAGAGAGAAGTACTGCACTCACTAAACGTACAGGAACATTGGCTCCTAAATACCATCGCAATAAGGAAGCTGAAATTTTTCGGTCATATAAAAAGACATAATAGTCTGGAAAAAACAGTGATGGAAGGCATGGTCCCTGGAAAAAGGGGAAGGGGTCGACCTAGACGACGGTGGACCCAGGACATCACAGAGAGTCTGAACTTGTCTTTGGCTGATGCAGGTCGACTTGCCCAGAATCGTGATGCGTTCAGAGCAGCTGTAATGGAGACAACGTTCTGGAAAGAATACGTCACATGATGATGATATTTAGACGATATATTTAGATAACAGTTAGACGATATATATTTAGACATACAATAAGTAGACATACAGGACAACAGTTAGACGATATATTTAGACGATATACATATATATTTTTACAACAGTTATACGAACAGTTACACGATATATTTAGACGATATATAGGTAACAAAAATGAATTTTAGTTAATATATTTTTTTATTTTTTCAAATAATAGCAAGCTAAAGCACAAGTCTCAGCCGTTTGGTAGGTTTCTTCTGCTTCTTCGGTGGTAGATTGGTGATATCGAGCAGGTGGTTGTCTGTGGTGGTTGTAGAAGAGTTAGGAAACCAACTCGGTTCTGGTGATATTGGACAGCTAGAGTTCATGTTTTCGTCAAATGTGTTACTGGCGGAGTTAGTAGGTTTCTTCTGCTTCTTCGGTGGTAGATTGGTGACATCAGCCAGGTGGGTGTCTGTGGTGGTTGTACAAGGGTTAGAAAACCAACTCGGTTCTGCGGAAATCGGTTGGTAACAGCTGGACTTGATGTAGTCGTCAAACGTGTTAGTGGTACAAGAAGTTGGATAGGTATCCGTGCGTGGTGACTGTAATCGGTCAAATTCGGCGAGGATTTCACTCTGTAACGTCACCAAATGTTCAAACTCGGATCGAGTTAACGTAATGCCGGTTTTGGTAGGAAACTTGAGGTAGGATTCACCAACATATTTTAGCACGTGCAGTAAAGGTTGGCCTCCGTAAACACATACAGACGCGGCCTTCAGACCACTAGCCAAAGGTTTAAGCATTTCTTCACAGCTCTTGATGTAGACCCAGTTGGTGGGAGCAGTCATCTTGATCGAGGTGTAAGTATCTGTCGTTATCAAGCCACTGCGTTAGTAAAGTATGAGTGTCTGGGTCTTCCAAGTGTCTGTTTATATGCAGGAATACCAGTTCAATCTGGGTTTTTCTGAGGCGTGTGCTAGCCAGGGTGTGATTAGTTGAAATATTAATCGATCGTTGTCGCTGTGACTAGATTTGAGTTGGCCAGGGCGTGATTAGTCGAACAACCAATCGATAGTTGACGCGGTTGCGTGCGGACAAGTGGATGACTCATGGACGTATTGTCGTGAGGGAAAAAACGACAGAAAAAAATACACGTGTTTATTGATCTCTTCCTTTGTCTATGAAGGAAAAAGCCGTCTGGTGGTTCGCTAGCCAGGGTCTGACTAATCAAAAAATTAATCGATCGTTGGCGTGTTGTCTAGCCGAAAAGGGTAGTAGCACGCGCTGCATAGTACCACCTCGTGGTTTGATCAAGATGAAATAAATGGCGTAGAGCCCACAAACGTTGGTAACTACATCTTGTAAATGTCTGGCGTTGTAGTTAACAGGTCGAATAAAGTATCTGGGTATAAAATTAATCAGGTCCGGGTGTGTAGGTGGTAGTCCAAAAGAATAAAAATATTCAAAAGTGCCAAGTCCATTATAATATAGAGCGACCCAGTGGTCACCCGGGCGATAGATAGGGTCAGTGTTGATGACGAAAGCAACCGTCTTGGTCGGATCGATACGTAGAGGTAATTGGTCACGAGCTAAAACTGTAACGAGCCCAGTTCGTTTAACAAATATATCCGACAGGAAAATGGTCCGTATCTCGTCTGTATTCATCGTTTAAGTGGTGTAGTCTGTCAAAACTAGGCGCGATTTCGAGATCTCCAAGATCGAGTCTTGCTCGGCGTAGACGAGAACCTGTAATAATTCGGGTGTGACCTCGGAGAATTTAAGTTCTACTGAGACAGGGCCCGACTTGGCCATCTCAAACTGGTTACCGTCCAGTAGACTGGGGGTGAGGTCAAAGGCGTATAAGGCGTAACCGTTCTTAAAATGTCTATACTCGAGATCGTTGCCGGCGTCTTTATCAACCAGTCCCATAGCTAGATTCGTCCCGAAGAAGGCTCTCACATACTGGTTGTGCTCATAATCCATGGACAAAGGCTTGCCACTGACTGTTCTGCCGTCCGCGCTGACATTCAAATATATCAGACCAAAAGTAGCGAAATTGAACGGATTAGACGTGTACGACCCGTTAAAAGCGGTCGAAGTGACTAGACCAATCACGATCCGTGTGGGTGTTTGTTTGACTGAGAAATAGATTATCCTGCATGTGCGATAGCATACCTCTAGGGATAGAGAAAGTTTTTAGCACAACTCGTTTCAAAGGGTACTTGGCATTACCTCGCACCAAGGCTTTCTCGTGGGGTAGAGAGACGGCGGGGTTTAATTTGGCTTTCCGGACAACCAAGGCCGCATAAGTTATAATAGATTTATAACCACCGGTGGGGTCGTGTCCCAGCACGTTGAATGCATCTTTAGACGGCGTGAGTTTTACTTTAACGGTCACACCATTTAACAGGTAACGATCGTGAGCGAAGATATCTGAATGTAAACGACCCATCATATCAATGTCCTGAGAACCAGCCGCTATATCTCGACGCAGTCTTAACCCGTTGTTATTGTCATCAATTGTTTCCGTGATAAAATTTGGAGTGTCTTTGTAAAACAGACCCGCTGTCAGATGGCCTCGTTTGGCTTCCTCTCCGTAATTCAACGTGGCTTCCAGGTAAGCTCTATAAGGGTAGGTGTTCTCACTGGGTGTAATCAGCGTGTCGTTCAGTAAAACGTCGACTTGGGAGAATAAACTGTGCAGGTAATAGTTGATCGGGGCCACCTTCGCATCAGCGGGTAATACGCCACCGTTAGCTAACGTGATTTTGGCGCGCACGTGCAGAAAAGTATTGAACAAATCTAGATATTCTTCACCGTTTCCCGATATTACAAATTCCACCAGGGCTCCGGGGGCTAAGGCAGCCAATGGATGTATCTCCACAAATTGTCCCTCTTCTACGGCTGTCTGCGTTGGTGGTACGCTAAACAAATCTAGACCACTGTAAAGACATTCGCACGAGTTGGGGTGAATAAGCGCCATCATTCAAATATATCAGAGTACCGTCGCTTCTTCTTGTGAGAATGAGAAGGGCGAGCTCGGTTACTGCGTTTTATTCGTTTCGGCTCGCCAGGTGGGGCAGCTCTCGGTTTTCTTTTTCTTCTAAGCCCGCTACCCGATTGGTTAGTGGTGAGGTGTTCAAAGGCTCCCTGTAATAAACGTTGACCCGATTCTTTGGCTCGTTCACGAAATGACTCACCAATATTTCTGCCGGCTAACGCATCGCTCGCGACCTGTAGTTCGGTGCCAAGCCCTTCTCTGAGTAAAGCTTTGCCTCCAGTTTTTTACCACGGGAGAACCATCCGACCGAGCCTACCGAAAAAACTACCCAAACCATGTCCTCTTTGACTTCTACCTCCAATAAACATTGGCATCCCGTGGCCAGCTTGGTTGCAGTAAAACTCCTCATACATTTTGGGGTTTCGTCGGATGAGTACGTGTCTAACCATTTTTCTATTCAAAATCAAACCGTCTGTGAGTTCGGAAGTGGAGTGTCAACACTGAAGCTCCGCTAGTGAATGGGATAGTCTTACCCTGATCATTAGTTAAAAGGATTTCCACCGCGTCAAACGAAAAACGGCTCAGGGGTACGTAGTGTGGTTTGTCGTAAAGGGTTAGGGTTATTCATTTTTGTTATCTATATCGTCTAAATATATCGTGTAACTGTTCGTATAACTGTTGTAAAAATATATATGTATATCGTCTAAATATATCGTCTAACTGTTGTCCTGTATGTCTACTTATTGTATGTCTAAATATATATCGTCTAACTGTTATCTAAATATATCGTCTAAATATATCTTCCTATTGTCTAAATATATCGTCTTCTTGTTGTCTAAATATCTCACTATATATCCTGACCCACCTCCTGCATGCGCTTATATAAAAGTCACGCGCCTCCACCCGTTTTTGCTATATAAAAGTCACGCGCCTCCACGCGCGCCTCCAAGCGCGCCTCCACAATACTAACCGTTTCCTCCATTGTATACTACTTATAATAAACGCAAAGGTCAAGGTTCCCAAACAAATATTTTGTATGACGGTGACTTAGTTAACTCAACAGTCCATAGATAAATAAATATTAGACAAACATAAAGGTATGTTATCAGGCACTCGTAAGAAATAAAGAAGTAGAACACTAGACAACAGAAAAACAACAGACGTGAGTGGCTTACCCAGGATGCCACTCATGTCTGTTGTTTTTCTGTTGTCTAGTGTTCTACTTCTTTATTTCTTACGAGTGCCTGATAACATACCTGTATGTTTGTCTAATATTTATTTACTGTTTACAGGCCTCTGGTTTCCCTTCCTTTTTGTTATAAATGTTTATACAATACCAGAAACCTACCCTTTGTTCTATACTACTGTTCTATAGTCTTCTATCATTTACTAGACACAGTATCAAGGTCTTTGTCTTGTGTGGACTGACATATACTGTATAATTGGGGAACAACAGAAGTGACTGTGTCATTAATAAGGCTAAGCTGCCCATTGTAAACTTCCGGTGTTATCTTGTGTGTCGCACTAATGACCGGTCATCAAAGCATCTTTTTTGGGGGATGCCTGGCTGGCCGGGAGGATAGTGTGATTCGCTTGTATAGCTAGGCGGTGTTGTCGTAGGAAGGTCCGGGGTTCGGATCCTGGGTAAGCCACTTACGTCTGTTGTTTTTCTGTTGTCTAGTGTTCTACTTCTTTATTTCTTATGAGTGCCTGATAACATACCTTTATGTTTGTCTAATATTTATTTACTGTTTACAGGCCTCGGGTTTCGATTCCTTATGTGTTATAAAAGTCCATAGATAGTCGAGGAAGATGAAGTGAACTCCGTTAAGACGTGGAGTACAATGCAAAAAAAATCAAAAATAGCCAACGATGCGGCCACAAGGCTTTCGTCACGGAAAGGAAAGAAAGTGAAGGCTAGATAGGACACATAAGAATCTAAATAAATATAAAAATAAAACCTGGGTACTTCCCTAAAGGCAGCTGAGTCCTAACACGCTTGCCGCACGTGGGGCGCTGATTCTACAAGAAATTAACTTCTGCTTTATACTTCATTAGACACTTATTCATAAATATATGAAAAGCGCTTAAACGCCACATGCTTTTTGTCAATTTGATGTTACCTTTTTTTACTGGAAGCTATAAACTCTTTGAAAATTATTTATAGTTCATTAAAAGCGGGTGTTTAAAATATTTTTTAAAATTTTTTACTTTTTTCTTTTTAGTGTTAGAAAAATTATGACAAGCCTAAAACATAAACAATGTTTTTACTTATTGTAAATCTGGTCTAACATTTCTTAAGCGATCCAGTTCTTTTAAAGCGTCAGCTTTACATGGCTTTGGTGCAATTTGAAAGCCATCTAGAGATCGAACTCGACTTTCCCTTGATTCATAATTTTATAATTTGGATTGTTTTCCTAGACACTTGTTTGAGCACTGCCCTGTTTTACGTATAGACAAATAAAGCTCACCACATACTCTTCAATTTTAATTTAACTTAATTATGACCCCCTTATTTGTTTACTTTTCTTTACGACACAATTTAATTACTCATAATGTCATAATTGCAATATTAAATTATTAAATAGTTGACTTATTATTATATTGTCATCGGAGTAAACACAACTATGATAAGTTTCAGAACTATTGTTCATCTAGAAGTGATTGAAAAGTCGATTGCAAGATTTTAAAGTGACATGAATGTGACATGAATCTGACAAGAAAGAGACTTACAAGTAAAGTTAAATAAAAGCGTGTAAAAAAGAGAATATTATATGAGACATCATAGCACAGGGATCTGAAAATACAGAATAAAATAACAAAACTAAAGATAATAAATGCAGAAAACGATAACTAGTCTGCATTTGACAAAGTATCCCTACAACATATACAATAATGCATGTGTCTTGGCAACAGTATAGATGAATCTGGAGGGATTGATAATTATATCAAAATAAAGATACTCAAGACAAAATAAGTTGTAACTGCAATGGGAAATATATGAAGATTAAAATAAATTAAGTCCAATCAGAATCTTCACCTCAAATGTGAGCCCTATTGTAAACGTCTGAAACATGGAGAACAAAACAAACAATAACCAAGCAGTTACAGACTTTCATACATCGGTGCTTGCCTAGAATTAAAAAAAATTTAAATGGTACGACACAATCACCAACGTAGAACATCAGATATTGTGGCCGCATGCGCTAACAAGTGGTTACCTCACATAGCCGTTGCATGCCCAGGTTCTTTGCCTCAGTAGCTAGCGATGACATGATGAATAATAACAACAGTCACACACACACACAGCGAGCGATGACACAACGTCAAACAGAGCTTCCATATAACTAGTCAACGCCAGAGTAAACTGAAGTAATGTTTTTTTTTTTACACTGTGTGGATCACAGCTGTTACTTGGACCTCTACAATCTTGGTCCGTCACTCTTCCTTCCTCAACTCTCGTTCAGCATTGTAACTACACATTTAACATTATAATATCTAACTGTCAGTTGTTGTTCAGGTGCTATCAGTATCTACCTCTTCTCTTTCTTTCCTAACAAATCCTTGTCTATTGTTACATGGCGCTCTGGGTTCAGGTTATCTATGTGATACCGGGCTCCCTCGGGGTTGTTCCTTTCCCTTTTATAGATGAAGAATAGGACTACTGTATAAATGTAAATAGTTTCTCTCTACGGACCTTTTTTATATACTGAGTGGAGCCTAATTCGCTCCCTCGTTCTTCCGCCCTAGTCAAGAATATGCTTTCAATAAATGTTGGGTTAATTACCACCCAATCGTGTCTCCTTGTCAGAGAATCTTCACAACACATTCTACATCTACTGCCTTCAACATGGCTACCCTTGCCTAATTCGGTAAGTACGACCTGCACTGCTTAACTCACGCCTCTGACTGTCCGCTGAAAAGCGTGCCCAATCGGATTTCTGTTCACCTCTTTTTCGATCCCTGTCTCATGTACATTCTTATTTGCGAATCCCCTTTTTCTATTCTATCTAGACTTTCCTATATCTGATTCTCACTAATCGTTCCCTTACTGTCACAATATATACAGTGGCACAAAAGAAGACAAGACAAAGCTGGCGATAGATTGGGCACACCTTGAAGAAACCGATTGATAGTATTACTTGGCAGTCCTTATTCTGGAATCTCTATAGTATATTTTTGATAGGGAAATTAAGATCAATTTTAGTCCCGCCTGAATAGGACTAGAACAGGTGATAGCTCAGTGGGAAATAAGGTAAAGAATTAGATTTTCACAAGTAAAATGGTGAAAGGTAAAATCTGTCCCTGGATTTGATAGATAATCAATTCAGCCTATCGATCACAACTGAGATTTTTAGATCAGACAGTTTCACTATATATATATATATATATATATATATATATATATATATATATATATATATATATATATATATATACAACCACTCACATCTACACACACACAGATACGTGACGACAATTAGACGCACAGACGTGAAAACTATATCTATGGAATGGGGATCTTTTGGAACGAGCTGACCAACACACGAAAATAAGGTTTAACTAAATTTTATTTATCATAAAAAAACTACACAACAGCAATATTTCTGAATATCAAATCAAATGCAATAAAACATAGGTTAATGAATTAATTAAAGAAGTAGACCCACTAAGTGTACCTCCCTCTATAGAGACAAAATCCCACAAGGAAAGAAGTTTGTTGACCACCAAAAGGTCAAAGAATAGCACTAGGGTCTAGGTTTTGCTATACTGTAATGAACCGTGATTCTCCGCTATTCTATTTCTGAAATAAAGGTACAGTATTAGCAAACCTAAGAAGAAAATAAACAAAGTGAGTATATTTGTTATTCCATGTAAGAATTATTCATCCCTGCATTCTCTCGCTCTGACAAACATGTGATTACATCCAGTCACTCTTACCTAATAGGTGCTTTCACAACATCTGGGACAATCGTTAATGTACACACAGCAAATCCAAGGTTGGGTTTTGGCAAAACAAGCCCCAGTTTCTCCAAGACTAAATAATCCACAGTTTGGGAAACGCTTGATTCGTTACAGTTAGTAGGATGCTGGTTATGTCACTTCAATTTTGTCCAGGTAGGAAATTATTTAAGAGATCTAATGTTCACAGTGTACAGTAGCTTTTGATATTCGATCGTTAAATAGAAATGTCAGGTAACAAACTCTGTTCAGGATAAATCTTCTTCACAACGCAGTGGTTGTTAGTCAGGTAATGTCAATGTTTGAGTATATAGCTGCAGCAGGCTGAATGTATATGAAAATTGGTAAACAGAAATCTGGATATCTATAAGTCCAGTTACAAGTTATTCGTAATATTTCGGTGGGCTGGTACTCTGTCTCTTTCTGGGTGTAAAACACGAAGCCAGACAAGTCACCATGAAACCCCGATATTTATATCAGAATGTTATTTTGGTAAAGTTATTCTCAATTTCATATGGAAGCCGATGGTAAGGTTTAGGGTTTGACCCAATACTGTATAAAGGAAGAGAAAAATACAAATACTTAACCATAATATAGTATTCTCAATCCTATCCTACCTCGCGTAAAATATAATATTTATCCACTTCGGTTATTTAACTTCAACTTGAACTTACAAGCTTAAAGCTTGTCTTATCGTTGAAACTCCCGTGAAATAAATTCTAGACATTAAAAAAATTCAATCATCATGAATTAGAAATAAATACATATTTCGTCAATACTCATGAGGCATCAGTGCAGTTACTAGTTGATTACAATATTCTCTGACTGGTTACTAGCAGTTAATAAAATGTATATTATAGCTGGAAGAGTTTAGCTAGAAATGTTATTTATTCTGCTATCCCCTGTAACACAGTAAAACTTAGAGAATTATCAATGACGACCTATCTAGTAAGTCACTCTCCATCGAAAATCTTGTGAAATATAATTGCCGGTTTTACCACTTAAATCACTCCAATACTAGTAGATATATTACCTTAACACAAACTTCTAAGACTATTCTCCAACGAAAACTAAGAACTTCACTTAATACAAAGGATTCTAGAAATCGAGCTAGATGTCTTTACAGTCTGCTGAGTAATGGATAAATTTTAGTTAGAAGGCTGGTATGTATATATATATATATATATATATATATATATATATATATATATATATATATATATATATATATATATATATATATATATATATATATATATATATATATATATATATATATATATATATATATATATATATATATATATATACAAGGTCTGTCCGGAAAGTAATGAGACTGATTTTCTTGTGTTAATCAGAAGGGCCAGGTGGCGGAGTCTCCAGGCGTGACGATTTGTGGGGGATGTTAGGTAAACGATAGATTTCTAGTCAGTTGGCTCTGAGCTTTTACAGAGTGCGGATCGCTTGCGAAGTGGACAGCTGTTTGAGTTTTGTGTAAAACTTGAAAAATCCACGAATGAGACGCTTGCTATGATACAGAAAGTCTACAGGAAGGATGCTTTATCGAAAGCACAAGTGTTTCGGTGGCACAAAACGTTCAAAGAAGGAAGAGAGAGCGTCGAGGATGAACAACGCCAAAGAAGGTTCGAATGAGCAAATCGAAGATGAAATCGATGCTCATTGTCTTTTTTCACTCTAAAGGTTTTGTCCATAAGAAGTTTGTACCACCTGGACAAACGGTCAACGCTGCATTTTACGTGGAAGTGCTTAAATGGCTGAAGAACAGAGTCGCGCGCGTCCGCCTGGGATGGCGAACACCTGGGTTATTCACCACGACAATGCGCCGGCTCATGCGTCCCTGATAGTGAGAGAGTTTCTGGCGAAACAAACCGTGGCAACGCTGCCTCATCCACCCTACAGCCAAGACCTGGCCACGGCTGACTTCTTTTTGTTTCCCCGGCTCAAATCCAGCTTGAAAGGACGCCATTTTGGGACTGTTAAAAACGTGCAAGCTGCCGTGACGAGTGCTTTGAAAGAGATCCCCGTTCAAGACTTCCAGGCGAGCTACGACGGGGGGGCAGAACCGCTGGAAACGGTGTATTGCTGCTCAAGGATGTTATTTCGAAGAATTTTAAGTGTATGTAAGCATGTCTTGAAAGAAACCAATTTTATGGAATCAGCCTAATTACTTTCCAGATATATATATATATATATATATATATATATATATATATATATATATATATATATATATATATATATATATATATATATATATATATATATATATATATATATATATATATATATATATATATATATATATATATATATATATATATATATATATATATATACAAGGGGATTGACATAAGTCTTGGGCCTGACCATGAAGGATTCACAGGAGGAAGATGAAACTTGGCACATTTAAAGTTCATGATATTTGCACTGAATGTGTAAAGTACGCATTTGTTTCTTTGATGGGTTTTCCCGCTACGGTGCATGGCGCAATGTACCATATTGACCGGATCTGCTGCTCCAAAGATTTGACAAAACAATGGAAAAGAAGGAGGCCAGAGCCGTGATAAAATTTCTGATGTTTCAGGGAAAAACACCTACAGAAATACACAGGGAGATGGAACCAGTGTTTCGTGATTCTTGTCCTTCATATACTTCGGTAAAAAACTTGTGTCAACAGTTTAAGTGCGGCCGCTCAAATGTTGCTGATCTGCCAAGATCTGGTAGACCAGCCTCAGAGTGCAACGATGAAAATGCAACAAGAGTGAAGAAAATCATTGACCATGATCGGAAAATGACAATTTTGGAGATAGCTAGTAGAGTAAAACTAAATGAAAGAACAGTTTATAGAATTTTACACAACAGACTGACCATGAGAAAAGTGTGTGCACGCTGGGTTCCGCGACTGTTGACACGTGAACAGAAGCAAACGAGGGTAAATTGCTGTCAACAGTTGCTCAAAAAGTGTCAGTCAAAAAAATTTTTGGAGACCATGGTGACAGTAGATGAGACTTGGGTACACCATTATGACCCCGAATCCAAAATTGCTAGCATGCAATTGAAAACCCTGGACTCCCCAACACCTGTCAAGCCGAGAGCGCAGAAATCTGCAGGAAAATTAATGCTGACTGTTTTTTGGGACGGCAAAGGTGTCCTTTTGAAAGATTATCTTCCTCATGGCAACACATAGACAGTACTATGCAGATCTTCTCACCAAACTAAGAAAGGTTGTTACCAGGAAAAGAGGGATAACGCGCACTCAAAATTTTCATTTGCTTCAAGACAACGCACACTCTCACAAAGCACGGTTCGTGCAGCTAGCAGCCAACGATTTGAATATTGAAATTCTTCCACCCCCACCATATTCTCCAGGTTTGGCTCCATCAGACTTTTTTCTATTCTCAAATCTTAAAAAACAGCTAAACGGAAATCATTTTGACAGCGATGAAGAGGTTATACTGGCGTGTGATGACTGGTTTAGTTTGAAAAATAGGGTTTTCTACTTCCAAGGTCTTTTCAAGGTCAAGCAAAGATGGCAGAAGTGTGTTAATGCAGACGGTGGCTATATTTAAAAGGAATAAACACTATACAAAATTTCAGCTTTCTGTGACATGTCCTTCATGGTCAGGCCCAAGACTTATGTCAATCCCCTTATATATATATATATATATATATATATATATATATATATATATATATATATATATATATATATATATATATATATATATGCCAAATGTAGCACCTACGAGAATTCTTCGTTCAGGTTTCAGCTTAACGTAAATCAAAGCCATTTTTCCCGCCAGAGCCGAAACCCAGAACCCATGCTCTCTCTTAGATCAGGCGTAACGTAATTGACCAGACCGTGCGTGATTTCTTCGATCGAGAAAAATCACCCTATTTATCGCCCGCAGACGTTATTCTCGAGCGAAGCCCGACTTTGATCTGGCAATTCGCCGTGTTAATTACTTTCCAATGACTGTATTCAGGTGAAGGTAATAGAAATTCGTCTGCCCTTAGTTCAAAAATTATCTCCTCTGATCTCTGCAGTCTTAAAAATTTCAACCGTGAATTATTTTTGAATGATTTGCGAACTGCGCCTCTCGCCAGCGTTTTTCAAATTCCTGATCCTGATGACGCCATCGCATATTGGACAATGATATTTTATAGTATTTTTAATAAGCATGCGCCTACTAAAGAAATTCGCGTGAAAAGGCAAATTAAATCTCCATGGATCACACAAGAAGTTCTTGACGCTATGAGGCAAAGAGATAGAGCGCATAAAAATAAGGATATCACTACATATCGGACAATAAGAAATAAAGTACAATACTTAATTCGCAGAGAAAAGAAAAACTACTTTAGAAATTTAGTTCAGAGTAAAACAAACAGTAAAGAGATATGGAAGGCAATCAACACTTTAGTGAACAAACGAAATTTTCCAGACCCACATACTCCCAATACGCCACTTACTTGTACTGACTTCAGCAATCATTTTCAGGCAGACATCAACAATATAAAATCCACCATTCCGTCTCCCCCTTGTGACTTAAGCAAATTATCAACGTTCTGCGAGAACAAATGTACTAACACAATTCCACCCGACATCCCTTTTATAACAGTTAACGAAGTTTACAACTATATTACTGGCCTTAAAGATAATAACTCATCGGGACTTGATGGAATCAGTAATCGAATACTGCGATTTGCCGCACCTGCTATTAGTGATTCACTGACATACATATATAATCAATGTATCGCAAGGAGTTACTTTCCATCCGCTTTTAAAAGCGCTAAAGTATACCCACTTCTCAAACCAGGTTCATCTGATAGTAGTAATCTTAGTAACTATAGGCCCATTTCTCTTATATCGTCGCTGTCCAAACCACTGGAAAAACACATCCACAAAACAACACTACAACACCTAGTAGATAACGACCTGCTAATCGACAGTCAGTCGGGGTTTCGACCAAAGCATTCATGCCACACAGCCATAACAAAGATGATAGACAATTGGCACCTAAACATCAATAACGATAATATATGTGGAGCAATATTTGTAGACTTCAAAAAAGCATTTGATATGATAGATCACTTTATTTTAATCAGAAAATTAGAAACAATGAAAGTAAATATTAAGCTGGTAAAGTTAATTAAATCGTTCCTGTCAGACAGACAACAAATAGTCTCTTACAATAATTCCTTGTCGAACCCAACCGTTGTCCATACAGGTGTTCCTCAGGGCTCTATTCTCGGCCCTCTTCTATTTACCGTATACATTAATGATCTTCCTCTATATTTCAAACACTCATCATGTGACCTTTTTGCCGATGACTGTACTGTCTATACTAGTGATAAATGTTGCATCACACTAGAACAATCTTTACAAAACGATACACATAATCTTATTACGTGGAGCAACGAGAATCGCATGCAAATAAATATTAGTAAAACAAAATGTATGTTAATATCAACCAGACAAAAACTACAAAACTTGCAGAAAACAACACTTCAGCTCTTCATTGGAACATCACTAATTGAAAACGTAAATGAACACAGAACTCTAGGTATCACTGTTGACCAACACCTAAGTTGGAACTCACATGTACATGCACTCACAAAGCAAACAGCACAAAAAGTTTACCAATTAGCAAAAATTAAACATTTCCTGGATGAAGAGGCAAGGAAAATGTTCTACATATCTCATATACAAACGCATCTAGACTATTGTTCCACAATCTGGGATGGTTGTTCTGTCTCCAACACAAGAAGGCTCCACTCGCTTCAAAAACGCGCAATGCGCCTTGTTGCTGATAAACACCATCACATTGTATAGATTTATATAATTATCTTCAAATATTACCCCTCAGGAAGCGCTTCCTCTTTAACAAAGGGAAATTTATTCACAAAATCCTGTCACAGAATGCTCCAAAGTATCTTTGGCCGCTTTTAAAATACAATGACAGACGTAGTCAGCGCTTAAATAAATTACAGGTACCCAAGCCCAGGCTTGACCTATTTAAAACTAGTTTGGCTTACTCAGCTGCTCATCTTTGGAACAATCTTCCCAATGACCTGAAAAACACGCACAGTCCTTACTCATACAATCGTATACTATTCAAATACTTTATGAGTGCTAATTATATGCCACCCTAACTGATTGTGTTGTACTTTTATCTAATATACTGTATGGAGGCTCTGATGATCTAGTTTTCATTACAATATACTTATTCTTAATATTATATTCTTAATAACTTATATTCTTAATTTTATGATCAGGTACTGTTAATGTATGCTGTTATACTTCCTTGTAATGTTGCACTGTCCTTAAATGAATACTTTCAGTACGCTGGAGAATGTTGAGTAACAGTAATAAAAGATGAGCAAGAGGATGGAAGAATGCAAGAGGGGACTGTGTCCGATTTTCAACCCTTGGCAAATTAATTGCTTTCGTATATGTCTATCTAACTATCTACCTAGTCTGATTCTGGTCTTGAGTTTGGGACGCAAAGGAAATGGAAAGGAAAATGGAAAGTAACTGTCTACCCACCTCATCTTGATGAACCTAAAAAATAAAATAAAAAATAAAAAAAAAGTCCCTGAGTCATTCAGTTGAACACCGTATGAACATTTTACAAGTTCTCATAACATACCTCTGAATATGTCTCAAATCACTAATTTACAGTACGAAGAATTCGATTCTTTTTTTTTCTTTTTTTAATTAATTAATTTTTTATTTATTTATTTATTTTTCAAATTCATTATTACTATTAATTATTATTATTACTTTTTTTTTAATTATTTTATTTTATTTTAAAAACGCTTTAATTATGATGATTATTGCAAATGTAATATTACTTTTATAATGATAAATGCCTTAATAATGCTTAAAGTAAATGTGAGGATGAAAGGATATTAGTATACATGATGAGAGAGAGAGGAAGGGCAGAATGTCAGACGGGCCTGCGTGCCCAATTCTTAACCCTTTGAAAATAAAGTAAGTTCGTTCGTTCGTTCGTTCGTTCGTTCGTTCTGCCTCAACCAATTACAACGATTTTACAATTGCTGGCATTGCGTTAGCCAAATTTGGTCTGCTAGTAAACCTTTATCAAAGGAAATAGCAAACAGCAATACAATATGCGTGCTAAATTTGAAAGAAAAGACAGATCTCTGAATATAGGAGTGTTTTATGTTAACAAACGTACGTAGATGAAAGATAGGTAAAAGAAAAGTGTAGATAAAGAAAATAGATGTATGAAATCTATAATCATATTCTTCACAATCTCCGAGGTGAGACAAGCAGGGACAGACCGACGGACACACGGAGAAGAGAACTGGAACCAGATGTTTATACAACGCATATGTTCCTTGTGGAGTTAAATGGTATGTGTTTGTACAAGGTTTATGTTAATTGTGGATGTAAATGGTATGTGTGAGTACAAGATCTACGAGGGGCGTTCAGAAAGTAATGCACCACATCGTTTTTCTCAGCTAATAATGAAGATAGAAGCATGACATTTTGCAAACTTCAAATATGGCATGTGCCAATTGTGTGCACTAAATTGCACCGCAACCGGCCAAATAATACGGCTGCCCTAAACCGTTGAAATGGAGCGTGTTAGCACCCTGCGTTATAAACAGCGAATTATGATAGAATTTCTCATTTCAGAGAAGGAAACTGTTGTGAATATTCACAAGCGTCTATGTGATGTGGATGGAAGTTTTGCAGTCCACAGGAGTGCAGTCCGTCGCTGGGTTCAGAGAATCAAAGAATCAGGAAGTGGAGATACGGAGCTGCTTGATCGGCCGCGCTGTGGACGTCCTGCCACAGCCACCAACGCAGAAATGTTGAAATGCGCTGAGGGCATTATTCTTACTGATAGGCAAATCACTACTCAACAATTGGCCTTACAGCTGTCAGTCAGCATTGGTAGTGCAAATGCAGTTATAAAAACTCTCAGATTTTCTAAGGTTTGCGCAAGATCGGTTCCTCGAAGTCTCACAAATGACCACCGATTGCAAAGGAAAGCAATTTCTTCTGAATTGTTGGAGCGTTTCAATGCTGATGGAGAGAACCTTTTGGCTAAGATCGTTACTGGCGACGAAACCTGGGCACATCATTTTGAACCTGAGACAAAAAGACAGTCAGTGGAGTGGCATCATCCGAAATCACCAGGAAGAAAGAAATTCAAGACAATTCCTTCAGCTGGAAAGGTCATGATCACTGTCTTTTGGGACATTGAAGGTGTGATTCTTGTGGACGTTATGCCAAGAGGAGAGACAATCAATTCACAAGCTTACATTAAGACATTGAAAAAACTCAATCAACGTTTTCACAGAGTTCGGCCGCACACGAATCCAGCAGACCTGCTTCTCCTTCACGACAATGGGCGCCCTCACACAAGTCTGGCAACACGGGAAGCAATCACCAAATTGGGTTGGACTGTACTACCCCATTCACCCTATAGTCCCGATTTGGCACCCTCTGATTTTCATCTATTTGGTCCACTTAAAGATGCACTCTTTGGGACAAAGTTTGAAGATGATGAATGAGTGATTCATGCAGCGAAGAAATGGCTACACGATCAAGACGAAATCTTGTACGGGCTAGGAATACATGCACTTCTTTCGCGCTGGCATAAGGCCGTACAAGTTGATGGGGATTATGTTGAATAATAACGATGTTTAAATGACATATCCATGTATATTGTGTACAAATGTCATGCTTTTTGAATAAACAGCTCCTGAGAAAAACGATGGGGTGCATTACTTTCTGAACGCCCCTCGTATGTTCCTTATGGAGGTAAATGGTACGTGTTTGTACAAGAGCTATGTTCCTTGTGGAGGTAAATGGTATGTGTTTGTACAAGGCCAATGTTCTTTGTGAAGTTAAATGTTTTGTGTTTGTACAAGATCTACGTTCCTTGTGGAGGTCAATGGTATGTGTTTGTGCATGATCTATGTTCCATGTAGAGGTAAATGGTATGTGTTTGCACAAGATCTATGTTCCTTGTGGAGGTAAATGGTATGTGTTTGTACAATGACTTTATTCCTTGTGGAGGTAAATGGTATGTGTTTGTACAAGGACTAGACCTATGTTTCTTGTGGAGGTAAATGGTATGTGTTTGTACAAGGTCTATGTTCCTTGTGGAGGTAAATGGTATATGTTTGTGTCACGGATAGCCTCCCGTGCTATGCAGTAGTTGTCCACCGGTATCCATATATATATATATATATATATATATATATATATATATATATATATATATATATATATATATATATATATATATATATATATATGATAGGAAACTTTATACAGAGCGATACAACGGGAGAAAATATGATCATCAGAAGCTGTCCCGTCGTGGAACAAGTCTTCGGCCCTGTATTTTCATTTGCACTCTAATGGGGAGGCAGACCCACCTGGATCATGACTCCCATGTGTCTCAGCCTCCTGTGTCTTGTGTAGAAAAATGAAACCATTCCATCTTGTTAGCAGTTTAAACTCCACAAATCCACCAGCCGGAGGCAATTTTGAAAGAACCCATTTATTCAAAGTAAAGACACATTGCGGCCGTACCGCAGCACACCATGATTAGGGACGGACACTGGCACACCTGCACGAAGCTGACAAGGCGTGAAACCACTGTACGCTAGCAACTGAAATTCTGCACCTGACACCTCGTATAATAATTCACCACAGTTTGCCCGCAAGCCACAGTCCATTTCACCAATACAACCAAAAAGCTCAGTGTATTGCGGACTTAGAAAAACCTTTTCCTGTACCGTTGGTGGGGCTAGAGTTTACTGTCCCTAGTTCCATAGCCCATTGCAGTTGTTCCACAGCCAGCATAATGCCTTTTCCGCAGTTTCACTAAGCCTCTTCAGTGCCCTTGTTCTCGAATGTCCCCACAGCCCTAAGGGCCCTTACACACGAGCGTTTCTTGCCGCGCGTTTCTCGCGCGTGACGAATGAAGGAGTAAGGGATTTACAGGCTGCTCAGCCGAGCGAGACTGTCTGTAAATCCGTACTCTTTCATTCGTCACGCGCGAGATACGCGCGTCAAGAAACGCTCGTCTGTAAGCGGCCTAACAGTTTCAATAAATCATATACTGATGCAGGCACGAGCCCTCTTGCAATCAATGCAACAGCCATCACCCGTGCAGCAAACCCATCGTGTCTCAGATCCGCCGCAAGATCACTATACTCTGTCGCTTTGAACGAATGTTTCTCGTCCAATCTGAGTTCAAATGGCACGGTCACTTCAATCAATATAACATGATGCGATGATGAAGAATGCAGCATTACATCCGGCCTTCTTTGAGATTTCCTGGTACTCTCTGGATATGCCCTTAAGCCAGGTAGGTCTACCAACATCTCCCAGTCATTTGCACAGTCAAACACAGATGATAAAATTCTACCTGACTTATTCGGTTTAAGGTGTCCTGACTTCCTTGCTCTCAGAAAGTATGTATTTGCGGTGTTGGGCCTGACTTTGTTATCCGCCTTCATCCTTACCAGGTTTATTGTCACAGCAAGCTCACTTAGCACTTTGTTGTTGCGCCATGTGTATCGCCCTTTCCCCAATGACACCTTGCAAGCTGAGAGAACGTGTTAAGTGTCTGCCGAGCCCCTTGCACCTTATATCTAAGGTGCTCATCATCCGACTTTCCCCATCGCACACGGTTTGTGCCCGATGGCAGGAGGTCATACATTGATCTAATAATGAAACTGAGCCTAAGAGGTGCCATATGCCATATATCATTCCATGTCAAGGACCTTTGCAGGGCTCCTTCCCATGTTTTTCATTGGCCATGTTGGGCCTGCTGCACCGCTTTTTGCAACCTCTTATCATTCTCAGCTCCTCGTACCTCCAGAACTACCATGTTTCTGCGCTCACTGCTTGATGCCTTGGACCACCAGCGAATGTCTCCATGGCCAAATCCCCGTCTATTCGTCGGTGTGTATCCGATTACCTCATTGTGAGTCTTGCCTTTCCAACTTTGTACACTTCAACAACTGACTTGAAAGGAAGCGCAAGTTTTGATTCTTTGCAGTACAGTGCTACGTTTGACAAACCTAGTGGTACCCCTAGCCATTTCCTCATGTACTTGTTGACCTTCTGCTTTATAGCTTCCACTGTACTGGTGCCTATTTCATATATTAGCAGTGGTCACAACAGTTTAGGTATCAATATGAACTTAAGGCACCACAGTTTGAGCTTTCCTAGGAGTCTGCTTTGGCATATTATCTGCAGCCCTCTGTTTGCCATTTCTATTGTCTGTTGCACTGCCTTTGAGTCTTTTAATGAGGCATCGTACACCCTGCCAAGACTTTTAACAGGTTCCTCAATGACAGTAGGGATTCTTTGGCTGGAAAACATGAATATGATCTCCGCTATCTTCCCTTTCCAGACTGGTAGGCTTCACGACTTCTTAGATGTAAAGCTCATTCTGCACCAGCTGAATAGTTCATCCAGTCGTGCTAACATTCTCCGGGCCTGGTGTTCATCTAATGTCAGAATTGTTGCGTCATCCATGAACGCTTTGACCGGAGGCATGTGACACATTCCACTGAGCTTTAGACCTAAAGCCACTCCTTCAGCCGCATTAAGTATTACCTGCATAACCAACACGAATAGTATCGGACAGATGGTACATCGCATCGCAAGTCCAACTTGAAGGTCAGTACACTTCGTTGTATACTCTTTGGTTGAAAATGAGACAGAGAACCCTGCAAAATTCAGCATCAGCTTTGCTGCAATTTCTTGTGGAACATGATACATTTCTAGGGCCTGCCACAACATCTTGTGTGGAACGGAGCCATAAGCATTTGGTAGGTCCAACCAGATTACATGGAGGTTTGTTCTCGTCAGACTTTGCATTTCAAATTGCTTCCCAGAACATTGTGGCATGCTCTAGACACACTGGTGTACCTGGGATACCTCCTTTCTGGATGGTAGTGTCAATGTATCCATTTTCCAGGAGGTATGTGGTGAGCCTTTTAGCCATCACTGCGAAGAAAATCTTTCCTTCCACATTAAGTAGTTAGATTAGCCTTAACTGCATGATGTCTGTGGAGTTTTGTTCTCTCGGGATGTAGACACCGTTCGCTTTTCTCCATTCCTTGCTTACAAGCTGGGTTTTCCACGCATTCTTCAGTAAACGGAGCAGTCGTGTGAGCACCACAGGACATCTCCTTTACACCACATATGGAACACCATTAGGACCTGGAGCTGACTTGCACCGAGCTTTCTGAAAAATGCCTTCTACCTCTTACACCGTTGGGGGCGTGGTGTTAAATTCAGCTCCTGGCTTACTAGGCCATTTAAGGCCTGCCATGCCGCTGAGCAGCTCATCTGTGCGACCATCTAAATATGTCATTCTAAGGTGTTCTTCCAGGTCTTCTTTCCTGATGTTTAGCGTTTCAGACCGGGGCTGCTCAAACAGTTCTTTAGCAAACTTGAAGGGCTCCCTGAAGAATCTTTCCCTATCCCTTCGAGTCTTCCTTCTCTTCCTGCACAACTTTTCTGCTCTACAAAGGGCATTATGTTGGCCTTTCAGGTGCTCCTAAACCTGTCGTAACCCTTCCTTCTCTGTGGCAACTGCGTTCTTGAACAGTTTTGGGGCATGCTTCTTCTGTTTCCTAATGTTTTCTATTTTAATGTGTCTACTACTTCTTTGCGGTGGGTTACTTTCCCTTGCCTCCCTGACTCCGAACACTTTGCGACAGTACAGATATATTATTTCGCCGAAGATTTCCAGCTTCTTCTCCAAAGTTATCTGCTTCAGGTTGTTTTCCAACTCTTTGGACAACGCTTCGTTCAGCTGTTCCTCAAGCCCTTTTGCACTGGCAGGTGAAAACCTGATTGCATCTCTTTTCCCGTCCATGAAGCGTGTGAGATCATCATCATATAATAAAGAGTTTAGCCCAAACGTTTGCTTTCACACTTATAATAACTGAATCAACTACCATTGTTTCGTTTTAATATAAAATGTAACACATTTAATAATCAATTAGTTTTAACAGGTGTCGTGGATGAATTATCAGATAGGTAATAGATGTTTATAGTCCCTTCTCAGTAGAGGTGATAGTGATGCCAATGTGAAAGTAAGGGGTAAGCAGTAGTTTTCTCACGAGGTGGTAGTGTAAGAGAAAGGACAGTCTCTGGATTGAATAATTTATTTAGTCCAGCCTATCTGGAAGACGATATTTATATCAGACGCACTTTCTCTCCCTGTATGAAAATACAAGTTACACTGTACTCCCATGCACACAATTCTGTGACAAATACGCACGAACGTGAACGTGAAAACAAACTATGAAAAACATATAATGGTTATGGATATACTGGATATAGGGGTTGAACGACACGCTAACTAAAGGTTTAATAAAGTTTATTATCAATAGAAGATTACAACAATAAGCATATACATCACTAGATCACGGTTTACAGACACAATTTCAAAAGAAGAAATTAATCAAATAAGTTTTCCCCCTCTGCTAAAGGAAAAGAAAAGACGGTCCCAACAGAGGTTAATTTACCTAAAAGATCAAAAGGTAGCAATAAGTTATGAAATAGTCAGGATGGGAAAAGAATATGTTCCCAATGTAATCTATCCCGTGACTAATCAGAATATTTATTTTTAAAAAAAGAAGAAAGAATATAAGTTTATGATGTTAACAAAAGACAAAAGTTTCTTTCTCTGTTCGTTCAATTCACTTACACACAATAGCCCCTGTCACACTTTTGCTTACCCCAGTAGTTGTCTCGGGCATTCCAAGGAAATACACTAATAAGTAATAAGACTATTTAGTGTCAAATGCAAGATTGCCGAATCCAGCTTCAGAATAGCCGTAGTTGCTGACTGCAAATTTTACGGTAGTCGCTAGAGTCAGTGATTTAATTTGTCCTGGATAGAGAAGTTATCTAAGTCTTCAGCTGGTTCGAGTAAGGTTCATGCATGGTGATCGCCGATGTAGGATAAACAGAACATATATATGGTTCCTGGGTTGTCTAGCGTCTGGTGGCTGAAACGCTAGGTTTACGTTACACAAATGTTACTGATAATATATTTCGCCACAGCTGGATGATGAGATTGATATAAGTAAATCTGGTAATAGTTCGGTCCCAGTTAATATTATAATTTAATGGTTCTGTTCTGGTTTCTTGTAGCGAGAGGTTTAGATGTTATGAATTAAGGATATCCTGGACAAATAGGTGTATCAGAGGATATTAGGATAGTGCCAGATAAGAGACTGGTCTTATAAGTAATACCCCCTTCTCTGAAAAGAGCAAGGGTGTATAGACATCTAAGTGGGGTCAAGCTATGTAAGTTCTCAGAGACGATGATGATGTACTCTGAGTCCCTAACTGCTACCTCCCATGATCCCACAAAGATTAATGATTATATGTTTTGGTTTTGTTTGACTAGTTATCTAGGGGGTATTTTAAAGTATTTACTGTAATAAATGTCAAATACAGAACTTTAAACTTAATAAAACTTATCAAGCAAGTCTGGATGAAATATTTACAATTTTATTTGTCCTGAACCATAAAATCTTTTCCGGTCAGGAACACTCAAGAGAACTGTAAGGATACATACATATAGAAACAAATAAAATGAAAAGAATCTTTCCTCCTGAATAAAAGGTAAAGTATTACTAATTTTCACATAAAGTCTCTACTCCTAAGTTATTCACTTTCTCTGGCTGGTAAGAGTCACATAGGTATTGTTAGTCATTGTTTTCTTCATAAAGGGATTTTGTTTATAAGTGTGAAACTTTGTTCTGGATCTCTGGATTGAGCTGTGCAGTGAATTCACTTATCTGGGATCCTGGTAACTGATGATTTTTTCTCCACCTTCCCTGACCATACAAATTTGCATCTCAAAGCTTGGAAGTTGGGCGTAGTTCTGAGTTTTATGTAGAACAGTAGTCCACAGGCTTCCTCACAAAATGACAGGTGCTTTCCTAGCACTAGTGAGACATAACCTGGAATAAAGGAATGATCACATTCCATGTAGGTATCTGCTTCAGTTCACACACTCACACTCAACATCACAACTTACCCTTTCTGTAATTGTTCTAACAGGTTGCACTGGACAGATAACGTCTCTTCCTACCGCCAGTTCCATGTGAATATTCTTTTTTTCTGTACTAATTCTATGATAGAATCTGTCGTAGATTTTTGATAGGAGAATTAAGACTTGGGTTGGTCTCTTCTGAATAGGTTAGAATAGGTGATAGACACACTGAGAGTTAGTAAAAAAAAAGAATTAGAATTTCCACAAGTGAGATGATAGACTGTGATATAGAGGCTGCCACTGAAAGCGAAAAAAAATTCTTCTCTCTCTCACCTATCTTCTACGACAGCTTTTACAGCGTCAGACAATCTAAACACATATATATTTTTACCTATATTTCTATCTACTCACGGGCACGCACATACACGTGACGACAGTTAAACACACAGACGTGGGAAACCTATAACAATGGTTATATAAATATTCTAGAACGAGCTGACCAACACGCTGATTAATTCCAAGGGAAATTTTAATTATCATTTAAAATTTCTTCACAACACATAGAAATTTCATCAAAACATATGCAAATAGTCATAAAATAGCAAGAGAATGCTACAAGGAAGATAGCCCCGTTATGATATTAACTCTAGGTTTAGCCCACAGCCCCGTTATGAGACAGATGATGGCCCAAAGAGTCACAAATACATATGGTTAGGGTCTAATATTGTCCCCCTTAGAAGGTATAGACTGACTTTGACAGCAGTATTTATTCTAAAGGAACAATTTACTTAAGCAGCAAATCTTGCCTAAGAAAAAAAAATACAAGTGAGTGCATTAAACAACGAACATACTTCCGTCACTTTCACTCGGTTCTTCCATCAGGGTACCCTGACACACGTGCTTACCTAAAAAAAACTTGATGTTGTTCACCGTCTGCCTGGGGTTAAGTACACAACAGTAAGTGACATCTTGATTACTTCATGTCACCAATTCCTGTCTTTCTATCCTATATACATGATCAATGTGTAACTGCAGGAGAAAATATGCAATCAAACACACTAACAGACTTACAATGCTCAATTGTGCCATAATTTGCAAATATCTGATACTGTTTCCCCTTTTTCTGACCTGTTGTATTTGAAACTAAAACTACACACATTTTTAACTAGGCCAAAATGGCAGTAACACATTTGTGATTTCACTTCCTACACATGCCAAAATCATAGTTTGAAATTCACCGGCAATTGATTAATAATACATACACAAACATTTTAGATAAGTCTCTCTTACCATCAGGCATACAAACACAAACTGACAGACCTTCAAACGGCTCTCTAGGTTTGCTTTCAGTTCAGAACGGCAAAACATGTGGCATTTCCCGTCTGATAGACTGCGTACCGCTTGGCTTGAATTTAAAATTTTGTGGCAAGCTTTTCGAGGTTCCCAGTACTAGTCATAGCAAAACGACTGGCCAATCAGAGCGTAGTCAAGAAAATTGTAAATAATTTTACCGAAACGGTTTTTTAACTTGCTTGTACAAACTGAATAAAATTATTTTATTTATATTATAGTTATTATTACATCGATTTTACTTATTTAAGGTGATAATAAAGTGGAAAATTTATCTCTATCTTTCTATATGTTTATCTTCGCTCTATTTCCTTGCATGTCAATATAATTAATTTTTTTGTAATTAAATCGGGCCTGAATATTACTAAAATAAATGTTTCTCTTAATTGAATTATTTCTATGAGGCTGGATTTGTACCTATTTATAGAGTAATATATCAGATGTTATAATAACTATGTATTTATTTTTATTTATCCCTAGTCTTAGAGAAATAAAATAAAACCTTCCCGGCAAAAACACATATGAGGCCCCTTTTTTCTTATAATGAAAGGTATCTTTATAGACACTAGAAAAGGAACTTTCTGATTGGTTCCTAATTTTTGAACTTTTACTCTAGATAAATTGTTATCGGTAAATTTGACTGGGCCCTCAGACAAATTTCAAATACTGTAGTTATTTATAGATTTTAAAATTACGTTAACTAGTTTTTGAGCGGGTAATTTTTGAGCATGTTGTCATACTAATTCACTTTACTACATATCTCCCCCGTTAGAAAAGCGTGAACCAGTAGTGCAGCTTTCATATCTGTATTACAATCACGTTCAAATTACGTCAAATTGACTCTACTCTGCCTTAGTATGATCCTGGATTCCTGCAAGTGGGTCATTTCAAAGTAGGAACTACTCAAGAAATCTGCCTCAGACCTCTGCAATCCTAGAATATATTGCAGTTTATGTTAATAAACAGCTGCAGGTGCTACTGCCTGTCACATGCTGATTATCAATCAATATTCACCATTACTCTTCTCTGAGTCTGCTCAATGACATTTCCAGAGGTTATTAGATGTTCCTCAAGGTTGCAATATTTATGAGGAGGAGATCTATAAAATTGGTGATAGCAGAGTTATGTTGGGGATCCAGTAGTTTCCTCATCAGCCTGGATAACACACTCGGAGTATTCTCAATCCAAAAAGCAACATATGAATTCAATGTGCTCCGCCGATGTGATGACAGCTATCAATTGGTCTGAGCTCAGGCTTGAATGGAATCTGGAAGATCCATTTACTAATATTCATGTATGACTCAATAATCTTCCATTCAGATAGAGGCCATATTCACCAGCTGTTTCTCTCCGCCTAACATCACTGGCGCAATAATATGGGGAAATGAATTGTCCTACACCAGGAAATAAATTCCCTCTTTAGCATTTGCTATAATATGTGTGATCTCAATCCAATGACCGTACAATACTTCCAATAGACTGTATAGGGTCGGTCACTACCACTGTCACCGGTGCTCTTCATAATGCTACTTAATAGCCTTATTGTGAAGCGAGCTGCACATTTTTACAATTGTCCAAACGCCCACTCCCAACTTTTCTTCTGGGGTTTCCCCGCAGTTTCAGTTTCAAGGCTGGCCCATTAACCTCATTGCTATTTTAGCCAGTTCCAAGAATCCCGATCTACCGTGTGTCGGGTGAAACTGGTCTGTGTTTATTTTTATTTTTTGTGCCATACGTAGAGTTGCCATTGTAACTGGCTTATTGAAAGACTGTTTGTGAAAAAGTGCCATCTTATCCACTATATCTACCTTTTCTTTTTTATTTCTCCTTTTATCTTCAGGCTCATGTTCTCCACAATGCTTTGCTATCATCTGATTATTATTTTCTTTCCACCGTGTGGAATGTACCTTGCTACACTCTTTACAACTTTGTACATACTGGACAATGTTCCCGCGTACATTTGGCCAGTAGAATTTTACAGATGTCCTTTGACAGGTGGTACCCATCTGTAGCGAGATCTGTGAGATAATCGCTAAATTCAGTAAGATTTTAGTCCTATGATAATAAATAAACCCGCCCGCATGTGTCTGACTATTGTCATCTTCGACGCCAGTAGAGCGCTGCCTTGTGTGCAGTGGGAATGCTAAAAAAATGACCCGCCGTAAAATCTAACACGCTTTTTAGTTTCGGTTTCAAGACGTACAATTAACATTTTAACATCTTGCCCGATCTGCTGCACGAAACTGAGGCAAGACTTATAATTAACGATCTGCCAGAACTGTGACCCAAACAGCTGTCTGAATTAACGTAATACTTTAACTTTAACGCAAAAATTAGTAGTAACTCGGACATTTTCCAGTAGTAAGAACGAAACAACTGTAATAATTAACGAAAAACACTACCAACGCTTGGCAAAACCCCCTCTTCGCTCTGCACCCGGGACTAATACTATAACCTCTCTGTTGGACACGCCAGCAGATATAAACACACAGACAGTTTAAATTCTCGCCGCGTAGTTTATTTCTGACGTCACACAAACTAGTGGTTTATTTGAATAAGGAAAAAATGATACAGAAGAAGGGGGAAGATGGCCGACTTGTGTAAAAAGTTGTAATTAACGATTGACAGTGACAAAACTGAAAATCTAAACCACAATGAAACTGACCATAAAAGTCATATATTTGGGTAGCTTAGTGTCTCCTGAGAAATAATATGTTTTATTATATATGGTAGTCCAAGTATTAGCCAAGATATTGAAAGAATACTATATGTCTCCTAACACTAAGACGGACGGACTGTTGTTCTTGCTCGTTTATCACTAACGTTAGTGGGGACAAAAGTTTAAAATAGAGGCATTGGAGTAATTCAAATCCTATTGGTTGGTATAAGAGTATAGGAGTAAAGGGGGGAGGTAGGAAAATGTTAACCAAAACTAAACATCTTTTGTATTGGCATACTCAGGCGGACTGACCAATGGACTACGAGACGCATAGTCTGTTTGGAATTTTGTTTTTCAAAAACTAGATTCAAAATTTGGTAGTCGCCTGATTTCATTGGCCGGCTCAAATAGATATTGGCCAAGGCTTAGAGCTCTCGTGGCCATTTGTCAAGAAATTTTTATATCAACAAGTACGTTGAGAGCAGATGTGATAACTTGTAAAATAATTAATACTAAAATTCACAGTCTGGACAGGGCAGAGAAAACTGAGGCCATAGTTTGCAAGTCAACGTTATTTGTGACATAATTCCTTGAATTTGTGGTAAGAATGCTTTATGTATTAATATGTTTGATTAAAACTGCAAAAGTTAGATACTGCTATTGGGAAAAGTGAAGGTGTGGTGAAGTGGGATGTTATAAATATTTATAAGGGACTTAGTGTACTGACTGAGATCAGCTGTGAAGGTATATATATATCTAATAAGAGTAGTATATTATATATATAACCTTACTTGCTACCACATATCTATATATCTCAGTCAGAATTATTCTGGAATAGTGTGATGCTACGTTATGTGTCTAGGGTATGTGTATGGTGAAGTGTAAGTCACAACAACAGACAGATAAACAATTTAATTTAATCCACTACTCTTAACAACACTGTGACACTCACATACATATAACACTCTATGAGAATATCTTAAAGAAGTCACTAGTAACGTTTCAAATAACAATATGTATTCATTACTGGCATGAATGAATATGTGTCCTGATTCAACTACAAGGGAACCAGGAATCACAATCAATTTAAATTACAAGTTATGTACAGAATGTATTTAATATGAATATTGTAGTGACATATATTATTACAAATGTTCTATGTGTGTCAGTTGTGTAGTAGTAAAATGAGGTATTACTGGTTTTGTTTTGTTCAAGCTCTGTTGGTATTTGTCATCATGACTTCAATAGTTTGTCTTTAGGGACCAGTATTGGAGATGTTCACAGTTCCTGATTTTAAGACAAGTAAATTCCCCTCTTAATGTTAATTTTTACAAAGTTATTTCAAGATGAGGGGACATAATGTTGAGCTCAGCTGGCCAATTCGCTTATCTGGCGTGATGGCGGCAGGAAAGGACTCCTCTGCTCGAATTCTCCTCTGGGCTCAGGAGACACCTCACTGATAGCTAAAAAGACCAAGGAGTATGCTGTCCGACTCTGGATTCAGCAAATCTCTGACCAGGTGCTGCTCACTACCATCAAGACCACTGTCCCTGAAATCAAGAAGGATGTACCTTCTACTTCATAACTAATTTATATTCTCTTTTACACTGATCACAATACAGCACAAACATTGCGTTCAGAGCGTTAGGCCAACAGTCAGCTTCATTTGAAATACTTTATTCCAGTATTACCCTTCTTAATGGTTACTACGCCTCTGCACTTCCAGCATTATTTCTTTCTAGTCAATCATCCAGGTGTCAGTGTACTATTTGGCCATTCCATGCCGTTTTACTTCTCTCCGACACCCTCTGTTCAGGCTGGAGCATTATAGGCTTTACCTCACGTTTGCCACTGAACTACACATATATATACAGGCATAAATCAACAATTCACATTCAATTTTCATTAAAAGATACTGAATGGTTCAAGCTTACCACAATTTCATGGAAATAAACACAGATACGTTGATTAGCAATGAATTCTGGCACAATTACTGGCACAAATTCCCATCTGCTTATGTTCCAGGCTTTTATTTTAGCAAAAATGTGAGCTGGCTTCAACGCACTGTCGCTTTATCAAGCTTATTTGAATTAGTGGTCTCGAACTAACGCTCCCAAGTGTGTATATCAGCGAGACTGGCCAATGAGCCACGTTTCGACAAGTGTTTGAAAAAATGTTATCTTTTCCCGTCTCCCCTAACAACCAAGATAGTATTTATAACCCGACCAATCGTGGTTAGGCTTTCATTTGTTGCGCTCCAATCAATTTGGAGTTTACATGGTAGGCTATTTATGTAACGTAAGGTTTTTTCAAACACGTTATAAAAAAAATTTTATGAGCAGAAATGATTTTATGCTGTCAGGCACCCCCAATATTTTATTTTGGGTATAATTTATTAATTCCTGGACTATTTGCGTAACGTTTTACATATTATTTGTCAGCAAACCCTAAGGAACCCAAAAATACTAATTTAAAGGAGCTACGTGGCTGCGTTCAAAATATGCAATTTCTTCTACCTCCTGTTTCGAAGATGTGCTGTCTGGGTACTGTTATGTGTTCAAACGTAAACCCATCTAATGTTGTCTTTTCTAATAAGAGTCTGTTATGATTTATAAACCTAACTCTGGGAAAGGGTAGTGTATTTTATCACTGTCCGTCTGAAAAAAAATTAGTGCATGTAGACTTACACGCGTGATGGTAGTAATTGTGTATCGCGCGAAGCGGGTTTAGTGTTCGGCTTTCTGCCTCTCCCTTCTCTTTTTATCCTTCTGTCCATCTGTTCGTTCGTTTTGGTAACGCAGTATAATTAATGTTAGGGTTAATTTAGGTCATTACGCAGTACGTCTCAATGCTTTCCAAGAAATACAGCACACGTTTCATTGAAGAAGGCGGGTAATAATACAGTAAGCTTTACTATCAACGTGAAAGCGTTACAATTTGCAGACGAAGCAGAAAACAAGGGGGATTTCGAGTACATTCTTTGTGACAGCACTGTTATTTTACCATTGCTCTTCTCTTTATTAATTTTATTTGTTAGGCTTCATATTTACCTAATAATTTATATATGTGGATTAGAATATTTCATGACACTTCCCCTCTTAAAACAGACATTATATGTCAGTCCTTTATTCTATATACACATAGAGAAATTTATTATTATTTCTGGGGTTTACGGTGATTCTCATCACACGGATGGCGGCTTAAAAAATCCGCTCCCAGATTTGTTTTTCCAGATATATATTCAATGCTAAAATTATATGGAGCCAGAAGCAAAGACCATCGGAGTAACCTAGAGTTCTCATGCTTAGCCTGTGCTAAAAACGATAAAGGTTTGTGGTCAGTTTGCAACTTAAATGCCTTCCCATATAGATAAATATTGAATTTCTTTATTGCCCATATTACTGCAAGACATTCTTTTTCGCTAGTTGAGTAGTTGATTTCAGCTTTATTCAACTTTCTGCTAGCATATGCCACTGGGCTTAATTCCCCATCCAATGCATCTGATTTCTGTAGTAAAGTTGCACCTAACCCAATATTACTTGCATCCGTCCTTACTATGAATTCTTGACTTAAGTCAGGTAATTTCAAAATGGGTTTACTTGTGAGCTTTTCCTTCAATTCTTGGTAAGTCATTTCACATTGTGGTGTCCATGTAATGCGATCTGGAAGTCCTTTACGTGTCAATTCAGTTAAAGGTGCACATATGGAATTAAAGTTTTTGATATACTTCTGGTAGAAACCACATAATGAGACAAAGGATCTCACGTCCTTCTTGGTTTGTGGTCTCGGGGCTTTCTGTAGTTTCTCTAAATTCTTTGGGTCAGGGGTCATGTTTCCCTGATAAACTGTGTGTCCCAAAAATTCCAATTCTTTACATCCAACGCAACATTTGGTTGGTCGGGCTGTTAAATTTGCCTCCCTAAGTCGATCAAACAGCATGTTCAGAGAGTCAATGTGTTCCTCAAATGTTTCTGTTGCTATAAGGATATCATCCATAAAATTTGTTATACAGGGATTATTCAGAGGATCCAATAATTTTCTCATCATTCTAGAGAAGACACTAGGCGCATTCTTCAATCCAAATGGCAATCTATTAAACTCATAGTGTCCTTCTGAGGTACTAAAAGCTAGGTATGGTCTAACCTCAGGCTTTACTGGAATCTGATAGTATCCTTTACTCAGATCCACTTTTGAGAAATATTTAGCTTTATTTAGTCTGGCAAACAGCTGATTTGTATCCGGCAATGGATCCACCTGTCCTTCTGTAATAGCATTCAGTCTCCTGTAATCTATACAGAGTCTATGTTCTCCAGAGGGCTTCCTTAAGAGTACAACACCGGAACTATACGAAGACTCACTGTGCGAAATAATTCCTTCCTTCAATAGATAGTCTATCTCTTCCTTCAAAGCTTTTTCCTTAGCAAACGGAATCGAATATGGTTTCATACAGACAGGTGTGGAGTCTATTAGTTTCATATCATATTCCAATAGGTTTGTATGCCCTGGTCGGTCTGTTAACACCTCTGCATGATTATTTAGAACCTGTTGCACTCTCTCTTTCTGAGTTTTCGTTAAATGTGTACTGATTTTCACCTGTGCTGCTGTCTCACAGGGGTGTAATGGATATTCAAATGATGAAAGTGGTTCCTTTTTCATCTCCATGGCGATGGACAAGGTCAACAAGTGTGTCTCTTCCTGATGTTCTCTTTCCAAATATTTCTTCAGGAGATTCACATGATAGATTTTTTCTTTCCCCTTCTTATCTATCTTATAATTTGTTCTAGACACCTTCTCTAGAACTGTATATGGACCCTGCCATCCAATTTGTAACTTATTCTGACTCCCGGGCAAAAGAAGCAGTACCTTCTCTCCCACAGCCAAATTTCTGTCTTTCGCCTTCCTGTTATAATAGGCAGCATGTTTCTTCCTGGCTTGTTTCAAATTTTCATTGGCAAGTTTCCAGCCAGTTTTTAACCGAGTGGTCAGCTCATTCACATATTGGTATGAAGATGTAATGTTTTCCTCTGCCTTTTCATCAGTCCACGTTCTTAACAAAGCTACATATGGACCTTTAATTGTGTGGACCTATTTGTCCATGCACCGGTATGGTCTCTTCCACTCGAAGCTTTATAGTGATGATTTTTCCTCCCAGAATTATCATTCACAAAACGACCGCTACCAATTTTTTTTTGGGGCTTTCTCCCCACTTAAAATTCTTGATGAGAGATTTCCTCTCTACATCCTCTTCCTCCAGTTTGTTTAAGTCCGATTGAGGGATTGTCGGCTTATCCTGGGGTAAGACATCTTTTTGCACTCTCCGCATAGTGGCCATTGTAAAACAGTTAAGTGAAGCTTGTCCGTGAAAAGGGGCTTCCCATTCCATTTGGTCCACTTTATCAAATCTATTTTTCTTTTTATTATCAGGCCTAATTTTGCCCCGTGGCGTGTCCAGGTCCTGATCCATGTTCCCACTTGTGGGTGTTCCCTCATGTGCTATGCTACACCTTTCTACAAAATTCTCAATGTCCCATCTTGCTTTGGGCCAATAATAATTGTGAGCCACCTTTTGAATGATGGTACCTATCTTCTCATGGTCCCCATCTGGTTTCACATGTAGGCTCCTTATTAAGTCTGTCCTATATCTTTTTGGAAGAACCAGCTGTCCGTGACCATTGGATCTAGCTCCAGTCTTCCTATACATCAACTTGTTTTTCATGTAAAAATCTCCCTTGCCTGGAGTTGTATGACACGTTGACAATTTTCTGAAACAAGGCTTGAGTGTTTTATCCCCAGCCTGTGCCTTCCTCATCTCTTCTGGAGTGGTATCTAACATAATATCCTCCTCCTGTCTTGAGGTCGACCTGACCTGAAGGGTTGCCATATACACAGGTTTCCTTCTGCAACGGTCAGTGTCATGATTGTCCATCTGACAATTCTTACACCACCTTTTTCCTTGGTTGAAAGATTTTCTTTCATCATATTTCCTTTCATCGAATTGTGGGAATTTATTTTTATTTTCATACCGTGGCCTATCAAATTGGTGCTTACCTTTATTTTGATCCTTAGGATCAAATTTATTAAAGTTCTGTGGTGCCCTAAAGTTATCCACCTGTTTCTTTTTATTACCTGTTACCTCTGCTTGAGCTGCTTGATACCTTTCAGCAACATTTAGCAACTCACCCAGCCTCTCTGCACCTTGTTCCATGAGAAACTTTCTCAGGTCTGGAGCCATGGACTCTCTTAGTTGCTCTATAAGGACCATTTCCTTAAGATCTTGGGTTTTCCCCAGAGAAGTCCATTTCTCCAAGTATGTCTCTATTCGTGCAGAGAACTGGTGATAGGTTTCACCTGACAGTAGTTTAGCATTCCTAAATTTTTTCCTGTAAAACTCTGCATTCTTTTCATACCTTAACAAAAGAGCCTGCTTTAGCATGTCATAATTTTCCTGATCACCTCTGCTCATTTTTGCAAAAACTTCATAAGCTGCCCCACGAAGTCCCTGAGATAACTTTAAGCTCCACCTTTCTCTCTCTAACCCATACGTGGTAGCTAATAGTTCGTACCTATTTATATAGCTCTCAATATCATCGTCTTTCTCAACAAAATGATCTAAATGAAAATTCATAGCTGAGGTTGAGGCTCCTTGAGTAACCGTAGCATCAGAGGCAAAGGGACTGGCACCATTTTCAGGAGCATGGCCTTGAAACTCAAACTCCCTTAGTCGCAATTCATGTTCCCTTTGTAATCTTTTCTCCTCCTTTTCTGCTTCCCTCTCTGCAGTCAATCTTCTTTCTTCTGCAGCTTGTCTTCTTTCCTCGGCTTCCCTTTCTGCAGCTAATTTCTTCTCTTCTGCTGCTAATCTTTTGTCTTCTCTTTCTGCTTCCAATTTCTTAGCCTCAGCCTCAATCTGCAACCTCTTAGTCTCAGCCTCTAATCTTCTTTCGGCTTCTTTTTCTAATCTTCTTTCTTCGCGTTCAATAAATTTGTCACATTCCGTTGTGACATAGGCAACCATAACTTGCCCATCTAATCCTAACTCTTTTGCAGTCTGAACCGCAGCAGATCGAAATTTGGCCAGGTCCGCCATTGTCTATCAGGTAAATTTATACAATGGCTAACCAACAATTCAATCTCTAATGGACAACACAGGCACCGTGAGCTCAACCTTATTTAATTCCACCCAAGGATACCTTTTAATTCTTATATTCCCTGAAGTGAATTACCCCCAATATTTTTAATAGTTAAAGATTCAAAATCCCAAGAGCGAGACCCCAATATATGTGGTGAAGTGGGATGTTATAAATATTTATAGGGAACTTAGTGTACTGACTGAGATCAGCTGTGAAGGTATATATATCTAATAAGAGTAGTGTATTATATATAACCTTACTTGCTACCACATATCTATATATCTCAGTCAGAATTATTCTGGAATAGTGTGATGACTACGTTATGTGTCTAGGGTATGTGTACGATGAAGTGTAAGTCACAACAACAGACAGATAAACAATTTAATTTAATCCACTACTCTTGACAACACTGTGACACTCACATACATATAACACTCTATGAGAATATCTTAAAGAGTCACTGATAACTTTCAAATAACAATATGTATTCATTACTGGCATGAATGAATATGTGTCCTGATTCAACTACAAGGGAACCAGGAATCACAATCAATTTAAATTACAAGTTATGTACAGAATGTATTTAATATGAATATTGTAGTGACATATATTATTACAAATGTTCTATGTGTGTCAGTTGTGTAGTAGTAAAATGAGGTAATACTGGTTTTGTTTTGTTCAAGCTCTGTTGGTATTTGTCATCATGACTTCAATAGTTTGTCTTTAGGGACTAGTATTGGAGATGTTCTCAGTTCCTGATATTAAGACAATTAAATTCCCCTCTGAATGTTATTTTATAAAGTTATTTCAAGATGAGGGGACATAATGTTGAGCTCAGCTGGCCAATTCGCTTATCTGGCGTGATGGCGGCAGGAAAGGACTCCTCTGCTCGAATTCTCCTCTGGGCTCAGGAGACACCTCACTGATAGCTAAAAAGACCAAGGAGTATGCTGTCCGACTCTGGATTCAGCAAATCTCTGACCAGGTGCTGCTCAGTACCATCAAGACCACTGTCCCTGAAATCAAGAAGGATGTACCTTCTACTTCATAACTAATTTATATTCTCTTTTACACTGATCACAATACAGCACAAACATTGCGTTCAGAGCGTTAGGCCAACAGTCAGCTTCATTTGAAATACTTTATTCCAGTATTACCCTTCTTAATGGTTACTACGCCTCTGCACTTCCAGCATTATTTCTTTCTAGTCAATCATCCAGGTGTCAGTGTACTATTTGGCCATTCCATGCCGTTTTACTTCTCTCCGACACCCTCTGTTCAGGCTGGAGCATTATAGGCTTTACCTCACGTTTGCCACTGAACTACACATATATATACAGGCATAAATCAACAATTCACATTCAATTTTTCATTAAAAGATACTGACTGGTTCAAGCTTACCACAATTTCATGGAAATAAACACAGATACGTTGATTAGCAATGAATTCTGGCACAAACTGGCACAAATTCCGTTCTGCCTATGTTCCAGGCTTTTATTTAGCAAAAATATGAGCTGGCTTCAACGCACTGTGCTTTATCAAGCTTATTTGAACTAGTGGTCTCGAACTAACGCTCCTAAGTGATTATATCAGCGAGACTGGCCAATGAGCCACGTTTCGACAAGTGTTTGAAAAAATGTTATCTTTTCCCGTCTCCCCTAACAACCAAGATAGTATTTATAACCCGACCAATCGTGGTTAGGCTTTCATTTGTTGCGCTCCAATCAATTTGGAGTTTACATGGTAGGCTATTTATGTAACGTAAGGTTTTTTCAAACACGTTATAAAAAAAATTTTATGAGCAGAAATGATTTTATGCTGTCAGGCACCCCCAATATTTTATTTTGGGTATAATTTATTAATTCCTGGACTATTTGCGTAACGTTTTACATATTATTTGTCAGCAAGCCCTAAGGAACCCAAAAATACTAATTTAAAGGAGCTACGTGGCTGCGTTCAAAATATGCAATTTCTTCTACCTCCTGTTTCGAAGATGTGCTGTCTGGGTACTGTTATGTGTTCAAACGTAAACCCATCTAATGTTGTCTTTTCTAATAAGAGTCTGTTATGATTTATAAACCTAACTCTGGGAAAGGGTAGTGTATTTTATCACTGTCCGTCTGAAAAAAAATTAGTGCATGTAGACTTACACGCGTGATGGTAGTAATTGTGTATCGCGCGAAGCGGGTTTAGTGTTCGGCTTTCTGCCTCTCCCTCCTCTTTTTATCCTTTAGTCCATCTGTTCGTTCGTTTTGGTAACGCAGTATAATTAATGTTAGGATTAATTTAGGTCATTACGCAGTACGTCTCAATGCTTTTCCAAGAAATACAGCACACGTTTCATTGAAGAAGGCGGGTAATAATACAGTAAGCTTTACTATCAACGTGAAAGCGTTACAATTTGCAGACGAAGCAGAAAACAAGGGGGATTTCGAGTACATTCTTTGTGACAGCACTGTTATTTTTCCATTGCTCTTCTCTTTATTAATTTTATTTGTTAGGCTTCATATTTACCTAATAATTTATATATGTGGATTAGAATATTTCATGACAGAAGGACAT